>VXBB01020889.1:145340-179045 GCA_013399915.1 Illadopsis cleaveri
AAAAAAAAAAAAAAAGGTATTAATGTATAATCATAAAAATATATTGCTTCCTCACCTTCCATAATCAAGCATATGAAGATTAGGATATGTCTCTAGCATTTTTACATCTTGAATACATTAAATTTCTCTGTAGGGTCATATAACATTGATCTTTTCCAAAGGATCCCTCTCTTCTCTGCTTAGTAGAGCAGTACAAGTGAGCAAATGTGTTGCTTATATGAAAAGCCTGGTATTTCTTAACTTCAAAATTATCCAAGTTGCCAACATTCATCAAAAATTATTTAACTTTACAGTAGCATTTTCTGTACACAGTCTTTATACATCTGTTAAATATAGTGATCCTGCTTTAGAAACAGCTTTTAAAGGGATATAAATTAGATTTTCTTCACTTCTTTAAGTCTCTCTCCATTTCTACTCGTGTGTTAAGGAGTCTCAGTCTAAATGGCATGCTGAGGAGATATAGAGAAATGGAAATTGAGTAACCAATCTCTTTTATGTTACACCTCCTTCCGGCTTCTAAGCATGTAAATTATAATGAGACTACCTTTCACGTCAGTAAAGTGGCTGTAATTAGACCTAAGTGACTGCAAGCAAACCTGACTCACAGTTCCTTATACATTACTTCTTAATTTGGCACACTTCCAAATTTATCTGATCATCACATCTAAGCTTCATATCATTACATCTAGACATTGCACAAGAACTACAGAAAAGGCTGAACTGTACATGAAGCTTTTAACTGTATTTGCCCTTAGCTGTAGAGAAACAACAATTTCCCTTCCCCATGCAAGAGGTACCAGAGGCACAGATTAGCTAACACTGTGGCCTTGGTAATAGAGCCCAAATAAGATTTAGTGACCATATTTTACCAGTGAAAATAAACAAATTGTGAGTTATAGGAATTGTGAGAAAGTAGTTTGTCCTACAAAAAAAAAAGCATGTCAAGTATTCTGCTTTTCTGCTGCCTTTTGCTGTGCTGATGGATCTACTGCACATTGTCCTGGAGACAGCCTCAGTGAATGATCTGAGCTACAAAAGGGCTCCCCAAAGTATTTGTATTTTATTTGGGTAATTTTATTTTTCTGGTTTATAATATGTTCCTACAAAGAAGTGCACTGGGATGGGCAGATGTCACAATGGAGGGAGGAAAGCAGTTAAAGCAGTTCATTGCTAAGTAAAAAAACAAGAATGCAGAACAATGAATTTTTATTCTCCAGAATTGTACTCTGTCCTCAAAGATTTGCCAACTCTGTTCATTGCTGATGTCCATGTGATGCCTTTTTCTCTTTAGTCAATTCTTGCTTCTTTAAGGTTGGATTTACTCAGAGAAGGTCTGGTTTATCCCCTGTAAAAAGTGGAGATGTACAGGTCTGCATGTCTGGCAGCCCAGATGATCTTACTTGCCTATGAAAATGTTTGTGTCTCTCAGGACTTCATGGTTTTAAATTTTTGAACTAACACATTTCAAGTTACCTAACTCATCCTTTTGTATTCCAATCCAAGTTCTTGGTTGAATATTTCAAAATACAACATTGTACACACTGATTAAACATAATACTGAATCAGAAGCTCAACTTTAAGCAGATACAGCCATCCTTTCCAAACTGGAATACTCTTGATTGACTTCAGTCTGTTTTGCATTAGTTCTTGAGTGTGCTACTGTCTCAAATGCAGAAAAAAACATTTCTCTAACCAACTTTTTGAAAGAGTAAATATGTAACTTGAAAAAAGCCCAAGTACAGAATCTTCTAAATTCACCAAGACTTCGTTATGTGTTGATATTTATTAAAATCTGAATCTTTTTGGATTAATAGTTTGATTCTAAAACACAATTTATCCTAATTCTTTTACAAATGTTGAATTGTCTCTCAGTGATAGCACTATGTTCACATTTCTGTGTTGAAGCAATTGTTTGAATTTGCTAAGACTCTAATTCTTGCCAGATTCAGGAATTTATGTTCTCTTTTAAGCCAGAATCTTGGTTTTTTGTTGATTTAAAAATAGGGATTTGGATAGTTTACTGACTAAACAATAATTTAGACCAGTAGTGCCCACCATTTTATGATCTCAAATCTCTCAAGCTAGTTTTTATTTTCTTTTGACTTTGATAAGAAAGAGGGTTTTTTAGTTATTGATAACAGGTTACTTGCTTAGCAACACATATAGCAGCTTGCTTAATATGTAGTGTGAAAAACACAAGTTCATGGTGGACATCATGTGACAGGAAATTCAATTTTGAGCTGCCTTTTAAGTGCTCGAGGGAGAGAAGAGGACCTCTGAATTTAGCAATCCCAGAGTCTCTAATAGCTGTTAGAAAAAATTATACTAATTGAAATTAGCTATGCTTCTTGCCAAGTGGTGAGGCATATGACTGCACATTAGTCAGGAAATGGATGATTGTGCACATTAAAGGCTTCCCTTTTATTTCCATCTCTGTAGACTGGTTTTATATTGGAGTAGCTCTATTGTCTAAGTCGGAAAAACATGTGATTTTCACTGACACAGTCTTCTATGGGTGAATATCACAAATAACATCTGAATAGTCCAGTCCTCTGGTAACATAAGTGGGAACCTTCTCTGTGACAGTACAGCTTAACTACTGTAAAACAGCACTTAGAGGTATGACATTTATTTGCCTGTGAAGCCCTTGAAATTCTCTTGCTTGAAAAGCTGGGTGTTTTCTCTATTGCTTTCCTTTTTTATCTGCTACAACACAGGGAAATTTCTGGAAACAATACGGTGCTCTAGAAATGGAGATCCAAGCAGCGCAAGTTTTAAGAGAAATAAATAGTACCTCTTTTCATTTATATTTGCAAATACATATCCTAAGAAGAGAGCAAGGGGAAGGGAGATAGATGATGTCTTCCAGATGACAGCTTTCTGGATGGAATCTAAAGTCTAAAGCACAAGGAAATTTTCATTAACATTCAGATTGCGTGTCATTTTGATTCACACTCCCTAAGCAAGTTAATTTGGGCTGCAGCCAACCTTCTTACAGTGTGATGACAACACAACAAGCTTCATCGCCTCTTTTCATTGCTAATGATTCTGTGAGTGACAGTCGTGGTCTCCGAGCTCGGCACGACTCCTCACCCTGCAGCGACCTGCAGTGTCAGAGCAGCCTCTGCCCTTGGCCCCTGCTGGGTTCTCTGCAGCAAGGACATTCTGCCAAGTCAGGAGGGCAGCTAAAAGGGGGAAGATCTGCTGAGGACTGCACTCAGAGAATTGTGCCTATTGCTGTGTTATCAAAGCCACAGTGGGTCATCTGATCCGCTCCCAGCGCCTCCACCCTTTCAAACTAAACAAAAAGGGGACAAAGCAAAAAAATCTTCACCTCAACACTGGCTTCTTTGTGAAAATTGTAACTGTGACTTGCTTCCCTCTCAAATGGACTATGGAAGCTTAACACTCATCAAATATTGCAAATTGTTGATTGTCACTTCAAGCTTTGCTAGCATGGGAAATATTTTACCCACTTGCTCTTGTATATAGGTGCTATAATGTCTGATCTATTTCAATCCCTTACCTCTATGGTAGCAGTTTATTCTGGGGCCTATTCAGCTGCCTATATGTAAAGGGTAGTTATTCTAATAATTTTGAACTCATATTCATAAAACACAGGGAATGTTTTGGAAATCCTAAATATATGATTGCGTATTTCCCTGTTGAGAAAACCTGGACATCATCTTATCAGGGTTTGGGAAATCTAAATTTATGTGTAAGTTATAAAGAACTCTGTAAAACTATCCCTCAAGGGACTGAGTCTTACTGGAGAGCTGCTGCAGTACCCTCAAAGTCAATGGAAATGTATGGTCTGTTTATGATCTTTGGATTGATTATACATATGTACAATGCCCTTCAAATCCCATTAATTTCAATGGAATAATACTATAAGTATGAAAAAAAAAGTCTCTAGATCTGCAAATATTTAATGTATTGGGGAATAGATGCTTGGTTCATCATTTTTCAACTGTGTTGAGAGTTCTGGTGACATGAATAGAGACTTGACTAGAGCTCCAGCAAAGGAGTGATGGAATAGAGAATATGTTCATACTCATAACATCTGTAAAAATGAAAAATACTTGTTTAAGAGTCTTCTCTCTGAAGTTCTCATTAGTTGTGTTACTTCTGAGGCCCAAATATGACTTGTTTACTAGTAAACCAAAAAATACTTGGATTTATTCTCTGGCCTAATCATAATTGCTTTATTACTATAGTCCATCCTATTTTACCTTCTGCAATATGAGTAATCTGCATATCCCTGCTAAGCATGGTCCTTGGGCCATGCTTAACCTGCCATATGTGCCAAAGAACTGTCTGAGAGGGTGCAAGTAGTCCAAAAAACTGTGAGGTGATGCTCTAACGATTTAAGCATATAAAAAAATTGAACTCCAGTACTCTTAGGGATATTGGTACAATTGAATTTGCTTATGTGTATGTGTGTGTGTATGCATACATGCAGAGGTAAGTCAGTATAAAGAGGAAAGTGACAAGGAGAATAAGAAAGGAGCTTAGTAAAGGTGAGGACAATGTGCATGTCTTGGTTGAGTGTGATGTGTGAGGGATCTCTTCTACTTGTTAGGGAGTATCAGGTGCCTGTGGAAGCATCCCAAGCTTCTGATGTGCTGTCAGTAATAGACAGACAACCAGATCATTTCTTCCTCTGGTTGCTGTTACTATGAATTTCCCTAATGGCATGACTGGTTTCACAGGTTACAGTCATCTTTAGAAGCTGTGTCTGTTTGCTTATAAAAGCAAAAGACTACGCATTATGTAGAACACCCACACGAACTACCTGGGAGGTCTACTGAGAGCCAAGGGCTTCTATTTAAGTATAAAAATACCATGAGCACTGACTTTGTAAATACAGGCAAATGAAAGAGAAGTGGAGACTCATATTTTTCCATGTGCAACACAATCATGTTTCAAAACCTTCACTTTTTCAAATAAGAGTGTGCTGCCATCCTTCTGCCTTTGCTTCTTTTATATCTGGCATTAACAGGAGGAAGTTTTGGCTTCATATCTGGAGTAAGAAGCAAAAGTGGAGCAGCTCCAGTGTCAACATCCAGAGGCAGATTCAGCACTGAGAACTGCTACAATTTATAGTCCTTTCTAGCACAAAGCAAGATCTGTGGAGCAGCTGATTATATATTATATTTCAGTCATAAAATACTACCCATAAAAATACTCTGCTAATAGTGAATGAAAGATATTGTCTTGCATGTAATAAGAATTGTGTTTCATTTGCAGTTGAGGAAGGAAGGCCAGAAAGAAGTAATTTGGACATTTCCACTGTTCCTAGGCAAAGTCATGATTTTTCCATATGTAATATCTGTTAGGTAAAAGTAACTGTTCTTGCTACATTTGGCCTTTCTCCAATCTTTGCTGTGCAGTTTTCTTATTTAGAATTGAGGGTTTAATTTTACAGCTTTTTCAATTTCCTTTTTGATGCAAATATGTATAAGCCATTTCTGTGTGCACAACAATTTTAGCATAATAAAAGCCAATAGGGTGAATCTCTAGTTACTGAACAGACCACAGATTTCATCCATTTCATATCAGGATCTGAAGTGTGGATTACTTAAAAATGCATTTATTAAGTATGACCTACTTTTTAATCTTCAGTATTTCACTGTGGTTTCTTTACAATGTGGGGAGCTCCAGGATCTGCATGCTCCTGCCTGTTCATAGTCAGGTTGCTTTAGTCAGTATAGTGAAACCATGCTCATTTGCAGTCAGCAATATATCTCTATAGAATGTGCTTGGGGCTGGGAACTGACAATTCCTCAATTCAAACGTTGTTGGTAATGTTGTCTTAGAAGGGTTGGTCATCTTTTCTGAAACTTTCTATTTGCAAACTTTGTGTTTCAAGTGCTTATATTTGCAACTGTGCTCAGAAAAACTGACTCTGGGCGATGCTTGTCATGCTCAACCTCTTCTCAAACCAAAAAAGTGCAGAAACTGATTTACTGTTATCTCAAAATAGTAGCAGCCTTCATAAGTCTTACAAAAAATAATTACAGTATGAATGAGACAAGTACTAGAATTATTGAGAGAGGAAATTAATATTGGCACTCCCTTGCCTTCTTATTAAAAATCAAACAGAAGTAATAACCAAAATTTATAAAGTGTGACTAGAAAAAGGAAAACAGTAATCAAGATTAAAGAAAAGACAGTGATAAGTATTTAAGGTGATGAAATAGCAAATAAAAGAAAGGGGAGACAATGTTTCAGTGCATAATTAGTACCTTTTAATTTAGTATATGTTTCCTGTTTGTTGTATTGGTATATCCCCCCTACCCCCCTATCCCACTCCCTGGTGGTTTGTCCCTGAAACAAGAGCCTCGCCAATCACCCCGGTGGGCCTGGGAGAAGGTGCTCTCCCGTTCAATGGGTGCTCAGGCGCCCACCCACCGCCATTGTCCTGTTAAGCACCCGGGTCCTAAGCCATCCCCCATCTCAGAGATTGGTCCAAAAGTTACCCCCTGCCCAGAGTACTCCCGAGGATACTTAAGGGGATAATAGAGTCCTAGTCCCTCTCTTGCTCTTGCTCCTGCTCTTGCCTCCTCTCCTGCTTCCCTTCAACTCTGGCTGTGGACCCCCAAGGAATAAACATCTGCTAACCCCACGCCGGAGTCTGCTCATCCTTCCAAGGCCTCAGACCACGCTGCCAGGCTGAGATCGAAATGAACCCACAGAACATTCGTTGTGTCCTGTCCCAAAGCACAGCTAGCCAGGAAAGCAGCTCAGGGACCGACATAAGACAAGATTGCTAGTTGCTACTAAATGTGATGCAAAAGTTCAGCAAAATAGTATGCTGATTTGAGATTTGTCTCAGACATTTAAGCAACAGAAAGATAGCACCTCTTAAACAAAATACATTTTTAAGCACTTAAGCCTGTACAATTTTAAGCACTATGAATTATATCACACTTGCCTAAAGACTGAAAGACTCTTACTGGATTTGTGAATCCCACAATGACAGCAGCTGATGTGATAGTACTTCTCCTTTAATGGAAAATTATGATAGAATGATAGTCTTTACTAGAAATGAACAGATGGAGAAAACATTTTTGGAAATTTTTTTGAAAGAATATAGCTAAGATGCCTCTATGTATGAAATCTTAGGTTCACCAGTGTAGACACATAAGAGAAGCAAATTTTAAATTTACACATACGAACTATATTTGTTGAAACTATTTCTTAAAGTCTTAGACAATCCCAGATTACCATATATTCATACTCAGTATAAGCATATTTGTATTTGAGATATAATCCCATTACTATCCTTGAAACCAGCCATGATTTTATAAAATAGAAAAAAGACCCTCTCTGTGTTTACTACAGCTCATCTTTCTGTGTCTTATAGATACTCCCTGGTGCTTCCATGTATCTGATTTCTGGAAAAGAAAGAAAAGCTTAGAAACTTCTTAAGAGAATGTGCCTACTGTTAGAGCAAATTGATTTTGAAAGAAACCTGAGTTCAGGTAATTCAATTTGCCCCTAAGGTCAATAAGGGCAGGTGGAGTTAGATCTGAACATGCTGAACCTCAACTCTCTTCCTAGAATTTGTTACTTCAGGAAAGGTCAGCTGCGGGGCAGTGGTGCACTTTTATGCAATGGCATTGGTGTTACATAAACAATGTCCCCTTTTGCAAAAAAAAATCCCAAACACAAATACTGAGCTTCAAGAACTTTGAGCAAATATCCCTAAAGAGAATGAATCCATAACATTGAAATATAGCAACAACATTGATGAATATTTTCAAACAGCTACGATGTATATGTAAAGAATACATATGTTTATGGAAAAAAACCCAAAAAAACCCCCAAAAACAAACAAACAAACAAAAAACCCCCCAAAAAACTGAGTATCAGTTATGCTGTATAAACTATCTGAAAACATTCTTCGGTCAACACTGCTGTTTTATTGCCCAAAAACTTTGGAAGTATCATAGCCCAAAAAAGTTGTTAACTTGGTACACAAGCTGGTATGCAAAAAAAGTATTGAGAAGTCTTTGTTCATTTATCTGATTTTGTTTTGTTTTCCCTGTTTCCAGCTGTTATTAGCTATCTGGGCTGCCTGGATTTTAGATGGTGAGAGTTGAGAATAGTTGGTTCTTAGCCTTGCATTGCAGGGCTGACAATATTGTTCACTACGTGAGACACCGTCAGCCTTATTTCCACCATTCTGTTGGTGAGCACATAATGTCTTGTGGATCAGCAACAGTGATGTCAGCTGTTAAATCTACTTTTCTGGCTGTTGCTTATGGCTTCTCACTGATAAAAGACTTTATTTGAATCTCCGCTTGACAGGAGCAAACCAAGAAATGAAGTTAAAATTTTGTGCTGCCTCAGAAGTAATATGGTATTTCCTTTAGATATAGTGCTATCTCTAGCTCTCATAGGTACATTTGTTTCCATAGAAGAATCTCTGCAGTGAAAGAAATACAGGGTTTAACTATCATGGTGAGATGTAAAGCCCAATGTAGGACATATGCTGAACTAGAAAGAGCTTGCACTGTAACACATAAATAGACTGAGAGTTCATTCTTGTGAAACTGCTGTTCGTTGGGGCTGCACAATAACAACATATGCAACCATCAAAGCACTTCTCAGCTTGCTCATTCTGACACGGGGTATGTGGCAAAGATGCAATCTGGTCCATAGTAAAAGTCAATGTATTTGCTAGGATGCAGACATAGCAGTTTGGTTACGACTGCCTGCTTCATTGTTCACAGAAGAAACGTGTCAAGTGTGATTGCATTCCTCATGCCTACTGCGAGGTTTTCAATATTTGAAATACGTTGGTTTTTGTTTTTTTTTAATGGTCTTATAATAGAATACAGTGGTTTTATATTTTAGTATGGAATGAGAAACTTTTCTCTGTGTATCATTATTTTATAGCTACTAATGAATTTTGAAGCAGACAGCTGTGTGTTTATTGCAGTAGGGGAACAGAAAATCCTAAACATGTACAGGCCGTGGTACTGCAGTTGAGTGGTAATTAGCAACCAAACTACTTCATTCTGATAACTAAAAATCTATTTCACAATGATCCTGATGAGGGGATATGGTTCCTGGAAAAATGACTTTGTTAGTGTCTCATATATTTTCTAGGCCAATAAAACAGTACTCTGTGTTAAACCCTTTTTTAGAACTGTTCCTGAACTAATAATTTTACAGTTTGTTTTCTACATTTATGACTGAGATAAATCAAAGTCATGTGTTGCATACACACAAGTGGAAAAGATCAGTTTGACCAGCAAGTATCAGAGGAATATATATTAATGGAAGCAAGAGATTGCCTGAACTTGAAAACAATGTACCATTAAGGGCAGAATTAGGACCTTAATTTCACGCATGTATTTTGCTGTGGTTTTAAGAATTCATTCAGTGTTTATGTCAGGACCTTGAGAATGATTAATAGTTTATTTGCTTTCTGTCATGACAGTAATTTTGTACTAGTAGTAATTTTGATACCTTGAAAGATCCTTTTTCTGAAGGTGCAGCTCCCTGAGAGTTTATAAGTCTGGGACTCTGTACGATTGTCAGACACATGTTGATACATTGATTTTTGTATAAATCAAGAAGTGAATGGCCTAATTTTATAGTTTCTCTCACAAAATGGTATAGGATGTGTCACCTTGCTTTTGTATGTTTCATCCATTTATCCATTCTCTACAAAAATACTCTTCTACATATAGCTCTCTGTGTTATCTTTTCTTAATAGGAAACAAATACAGACACATTTCTATTTTTTTCCCTGAATTCATCACTCTTAAACCACCCTTTGACTTTTGTTACTCGCACCACCCTTTGATTTTTGTTAGAAGGGACACTTCTAGAAGGGACATTTGCTTTGTGGGAAATTGCATTTTAAATTCTTTCTCAAGAATAAAATTGGGATGGTTGAAGGTTCTGGTCAGCAGAATATGCCCTAGACTTCAAAAGTTAGGATCAGTGATTCTGTTGTTTTCATGCACAGGTGGTACAGAAACACAATTAATTTACCCTGAGCAGGTCAGTGAACTGATGATGGAGGGTGTTGGGAAAAAAACTCCCCTATTGCTTCTTGCTGGATCACGGTAGCTACAGAAATATAATCCTCCTGAGACCTAATATGTGGTCAGTACTAGGGAAGAGAGAAGGATTTATAGCTCCTCTTTCTCAAAACACTGCTGTCTTGGAGAGTTTGTAAAGGATGCACATGATATAATCAATCCTTTCCCCTGCCATGTGCTGCAGATCATTGGATCTTTGCTCAAGGCCATGCTAAAAGTCACAGTCTTACCCTCAGTAAACTTCCAAATAAATTGCTCTAATAGGAATGTAGTCTTCCTTTCTGAGAAACCATTCTCAAATTCAGGAGAATGTCTTCCAGGTCTGAAAAGCTTCCCTTGTGAAATTTTTCTGCTTTGTTGTGGTATGCTAAGTATTATCAGAGTGGGAGGTTGAGGCTGTAGAATAGAAGTTTCCAAGCTCCTAATAGATTAAAACCTGATTTGTAGTAAATGTGTCCAGAAAGGAAGGGGAAATAAAAACAAACTAAACAAAACCATATGAACTATTTTTAAACACAAAAGTAAATAGCAATAGTAACTCAGAAGCTGTGTTACAATTTCAGCTTCCCACTTGCTCAGAATCCCTGTCTAATCACTGACTAAAACTGCTAAGCACTGGAAACCCCATTTGCAGGAGCACAGCTGTGAAGGAGATAGCTAAAAAAGGAGCGCTTAAAAGACAGTAGAGTTTGTGCTTGAAAATTTGGCTTCCAATTGGCTTCCTGGGTCACCTTGCCTCTGTCTAGTATTCAGGTCACAATATGTTAATGGTGACAACAGCAAAAAACCTCCTTTGCTCTTGATGATGATTTCTTTGCAAACAAGCTTTTTGCATTTATGCCAGCGGGGAAAAATAAGTCAAGGAAGCAGAAAGCTAATTGACAACCAAATAGGTTGAGTATGGGGTACCCAGAATAGTGTTATGCTCTCTACTCCTTGCTTGCTAATTGTGCAGAGCTCTACAACCACCAAGACTGAAGTTACCCTTCTCTTCTGCTAGGACCCACATCTCAATGCCTTAATTCCTTATCTGAACTAATTTTGGAGAAATATATTACTGAAAAGAAACTGAGAAGCATGGTTTCCATATGGGTCAACTAACTGCTTAGTCTCTTATTTCTGAAGGCAAACAGTCTCTTGAATTTACAGAATAGGATATCAAATATAGAAAATACAGAATAGGATATCTGATGTAGCTTTAAGGAGGTATATTAAAGAGCTGCATAAAAGGTGTGTCTTTGATCAAGAGGTACCTGAGCTAGATAGAGGGGTTAGATCCCTATATTTTGTAGTAATAGTACACGTTTTCCTCAAAAGGCCTTGCATTCATCATTCCCTCCCAATGGAGGGATGTGACCACCACTCTTCTTAATTATGACCTGATAGAAAAGGGAATAGTGAGAAAAAAATCTTATTCTATATGCTTTTCTGAAACAGTCATAACCCTTAAGCACAGCTCTAACATGAGTGTATGTGCCCACATGTCTTCAAGAGACTTCCCATTCACTGAGTTAATCCATAGTCTCAATTATTCCAATCCTTCCTTACCCGCTGAAAATCAACCATGAATGAAATGCCTTTGCAAAAGTTCTTTCCATATAGATTGAATTTGATTGGTATTTTATTTGTCTGAGGAAGAGTAAGGATAGAAAGAAACCAACATATACAGTCCATCAGGCATTCAGGTATTCTATACCACTAATGAAATTTGGTTTAAAAACCCCCAGCATGCTCATCAAAGATAGTCTGCCCTGATCCTGTTTAGAGTGACTATATATGACACATTCTAATCCAGAGACTACAAATTTTTAACCTAAATAATTTTATGATTCTATATTTCTATGATTTTGAATCAAACTTATTATGCATGGACATGTGTAATTTGATGGTAAGTCATCCAGGATTTCTCAAGTGGTTAAACACCTTCATGTCAAACACATATGAGATAATTTGTTCATTTTACCACAAATTAATAAATACAAAGTAAATCAGAAAAAAATCTATTTCTGATAGGACTTTAGAAACATTAATGATTTGCATTTGGATTTTTACAACATTAGGCATAGTCTCTCTATCAATATAAATCTCTAATGCCTCCTTAATTATTAAATCCTGTGACAAGTCAAAAGCAAGTTCAAACCCACAAGCTTAGTACTAGTGGAAAATGAAAGAAAAAGGCAGAGAATGAAAAAGGAAGGAAGGAAGGAAGAGAAAGAAAGAAAGAAAGAAAGAAAGAAAGAAAGAAAGAAAGAAAGAAAGAAAGAAAGAAAGAAAGAAAGAAAACCATCATCACACATCATTAGTTCATATCTATTTATCAAATAAATCAATAAAATATTACTGTAAAAATATTTTCATGATCACCCTTTTTCTTATATATTAGGCCTGACAGGTAATAATTATTTACCAAAAGGTTCAAATGAGTTCCATAGCTTGTGCTAGTTGGCTGAACTTCTTAAAGAAGAAGAATTCATGTTCTAATATAGTTATTAAAAATACTCTGTGATCTGATAGTCTTTCTCTACTTCTGAGGCAAATATTCAAGTCTTGTTTTAGTCAGGGGAGCTTTTTGGAGTTATACAAAGTATAGATACAGTGTTTGCACAATGTATTTTTAGTAAAAAATAAGCTTTTTAAAGTTCAATAAGGGAAAAACAAATTAAATGAAAATTGAACAGATGAAAAACAGAAGTAGTTACAACAGTTGAAAGCAACTTTTGTTATATTTTTGGAATTCTGTGATGACTTTAAAAAGAACAATAGATTTCCCCCGAATAACTCCAAAACCTCCGTATATATGCTCACCAATTTTTAAAATCATTGCATATTTTTAAAATTGCTTCTACATACAAGTATGCAAAGTGGTGTTGGACACAGTGTTAGAGTATGAAGGCAAGCAGATTGACATACAGCCAAACACTAAAATAAGACTTTGCTTCCAGGGAAAATATGTATCTTTTGATGCTTACTCAAATCTTTTATGTTCTCATACTAGTGAAAAAAATTAATTACCAAACATTTTCTTATCTTAGACATACACCTCAGGTTTAAAATGCTTAAAATATAAACAGGAAAATGAGATATGCTACATATTACAAAAACATTTTACCAGTAGCAAAACCTGATGGAAGTAGCCAGAAGTCTGAAACAAAGACCAATGCAGAATGCAAAATAAAATAAATTATTTTTCTTCCTGCATAGGGGATCAGTGTTTTATCATGACAAAGTTTTGACTTACGGTCCTAGTTCTCAAGTTTAATTTCAGCTAGAATTTAAATTCCAGTGCTGTTATCCTGTCAGCAATGAAGGCTAGCAGCATGCTGGCTTTTGTCTGCATGGGCATACCCAATGTACTGAGGTAGGGCTTGCCCTTCATTTACTTGTCACTTGACTACGTCTGGGAGCTGATTTGGGCCCTCAGGCCAAGAAGGTCACTGAAAACCTGGAGTTCAGAAGAGGGCACCAAGATATTCGGGAGTCTGGAGCACTTATCCTGTGAGGAGAGACTGAGAGAGCTTGACTTGTACAGCCAGGAGCAGAGAGGGGCTTCAGGGGACCTAAGAGGAGCTACCCAGTGGCAATAGGGAGGATATCAAGAAGGCAAGTATTTAGTGAAGTGTGCAGCAGGAAAACAGGAATCAGTTATTACAAACTGAAATAAGGGGAGGTTCTGAGTGTAAATACAGAAGAATGTTCACTATGAGCATATTTAGACAGAGGACCAGGCAATCCAAGGAGCTCCAGGATCTGTGTTCTCAGAAGTCTCCAGGACATGGCTAAACAGAGCTCTAGGCAGCATGGTCTTAATTTGGTGCTGATCTTGCCTTGAGGAAACACTTGAACTAGTTGTCTTTCCCATGTTCCCTACAACATGAATTGTCCTCTGTCTGTTTTTAGGATCAGCTGCTTCTTCCTGGATTGCTGTAAAATATGCTGCTGCATTTTGCATAATAGCTCCTTAATGCATTAAGTCCCTGGAGTAAGGAACATAATTCAGATTTTGCTCAGTCCCTTGAGGTTACTCTGTATTCTTGAGGGAATGAGACAGTTATCCCAAAAGACATATTATGATAACTATGTAATTAAAATCAGTGACTTAATACAGACTTTCACATTTATTTCCATAAGAAATCATGGTTGTTCTTGTGTTCCTGTTGTGCTATTTTAATATCTCTATTAATCTCACCTTTTTGTGTTCAATTTCTATTTTGTCGAAGCAGAAAAGCCTAAGACCAGATATTATAGAATACCCTGAGTGAATTGTGATTTTCAAGAGGCCATCAGCCTCCTAGCACAGCCCTTTGTCACTTCAGCCAATCAGAAGGGTGGGTTGCTGTGGTGTCAGCCACAAGGAGTGACACAGATGACACAGGTTTTACCACTGGGTTTTGCAGGGCTTCACTGAGAGCGAAAAAACAACAACATTGGGAACAGCAGCACAACTCACATTTGGAAAATGCTAAATCCACATGCCAGAAAAGTGGCAGCTTTATCCTAATGAGAATATGATTTTCACAGCCTAGCAGGAATTTGAATACTGGATGTCCCCAGCTTCAGTTTTGGAAATAGTGGTATTCTTTTGTTGAAAGCCTTCAGTAGCCCAGCTTTTGAAGCTCCATGGGAAATATGTGAATACTCCAACTGCAAAAAGTAAGAACAAAATCCCAGGATTTTACAATGGGAAATTTTAGACAGTATTAGCAGTACTGACTCCATCTTCAACTTAAAAGGTTAAACAGATAATATGCAAAAAGATGGCATTAATTATATGTAGTACTGTTTTATAGTCTTATGCCAGTTAAATATCTTAATGAAAACTGTACAAGAATTCTCCACTGTGGGTTTTACAACTGCTTCTGACAATTTTCATTGTTAATGTTAATTACAATTTTTCTTTTCACTGGCAATCTAAGTCTATACTGTAATAGAACTTGGTTATGATAGGTGTTTTACAGTCCCCAAATAATGCATTAGGTGAAAGAAAGTGAGAATAAGGAGGAGTGGAGCAGGAGCGGATAACAATGGAATGTGAACATTTCTTTTAGTGACTGGCTCACCAGAGAGACATATAGTCTCAGCAGACAAATTTTAGCCCTAATTAGGACATTGTCAGTGGAATAGTTACCGTCCTAATCAGGAACTGTGGCAGACAAGTGGTTTGTTAGACAGGTTGTAAAAGGCAGACAATGCATAATAAAGTCACCAGAGACCAGACAATGTATTGATGATTATCCCAGTGCTCTTTCCAATGCTGCTCTTTGCATTGAAATTTTGGGCTTATTCCTCTGATAAATGTGCTCCTTGCTGTACAACTGTGACCCTTGAATGCCTTTGTTAACATACAACACACTTCTATTTGATGCCAGGATAGAACAAAGAGCCTTACAGGAAAACTGTTGTTATTATTCTTTGTCATCTGCAGAATAATCATGCAAGTGTGCCAATGAGTGTAATTGTTGAGCAGTTTATATCCTGACCACTTGGACTCAGTTTTACAAGCTGTTTTGTGCTGTATTTCAATTTAGAAACAGTGTAGGAATTCCACAGTAACAGAAAAAAACCCAAATCCTACAAACCAACCATTAAAATTGTTGCAATGCCCCAAACAGTAGTATTTCTTATCACATGGTTTCCTTAGGCAGAACGGTTTAAGTCTGGTAGCACCAAGATTCTGGGGAGAAACAGACAGTATTTGTCTTTTACTTAAGGCAGCCTGAGACTTTTCAAATAGATCTTACAGCTGAGCTCTCTAATGGCCTAATGTACTCAGAGCTTGCTTAACAACCTGAGGGTAGGAAAGCTCTGCTGACAGACCCAGACAGACTCCATCAGTGGGCTGAGGACAACTGCAGGAGGTTCAATAAGGTGAAGAGTCCTGCACTTGGGTCACAACAAAGACAGGCAGTGCTGCAGGATGAGGAAGGAGTGGCTTGAGAACTGTTCAGCAGAAGGGACCTGGGGGTGCTGGTTGATAGCTGGCTGAACATGGGCCAGTGTGGGCCTTGGTGGGCAAAAGGACAACGGCATCTTGCTCTGGACAAGACTAGTGTAACCAGCAGGACAAAGGAAAGGGTCATCCCCCTGTACCTGCATTGGTGAGGCTACACTGTATTCAGTTGTGGATCACTCACTTCAAAAGGGGTATTGAGGTACTGGAGAAGAGAAGGGCAACAAGGCTCGTGAAAGGACTAGAGAATATGTCCTGTGAGGAACAGCTGAGGGAGCCGGGTTCAGTCTCCAGAAGAGGAGGCTCATTGCTCTCTACAACTCCCTGAAAGGAGGTTACAGTGAGGTGGGGGCTGGTATCTTCTGCTGCGCCTGCAGTGAGAGGACAAGAGGAAATGACCTTAAGCTGAGACAAGTGAGATTCAGATTAGTTATTAGAAAAGAAGTGTCACTATTGAAGTGATCAGGCATAGGAATAGCTTGCCCGGGGGGAGGTAGAGTAACCATCCCTGGAGGTGTTTAAGAGGTGCCTGGACCTGGAACTGGGTGATGTGTTTTTGTGCTTTAGGGGTTCAAATGATAGCACTGGGTTGACGGACTTGATGATCTTAAAGGTCTCTCCCAACTCTGACAATCCTATGATTCTAACATGCAATTATAATGGTAATTTAAGCAATTGTAGTGGTGAGAAAACTCTATTAGTAATAGGTGCCAAGGAAAATGGGTTCATGCCCTTTTTCATGCCAAGTACAATTATCCTACAGCTACCTGAAACAGAAACAGAGGAAATTATCTAGATAAAAGAAATTCCACAGGAAATAGTTTTTATCCTGATAGTATTGCCATGAACATTTCCCATCTTGCCCTCTGTATATAGAAGGGTTGTATACTTGTTAAGAAGGCAGAATTTAGGTCAGGAAGTTTGTGGCCATTAAGGCATGCAGCTCATGGAACTCATGGACTCCCATATCCCATCTCGTGACTTACTACTCATCAGATAAGGACATTTCAGGAGCTTACACTTTTTGTTGATAATGGTAAAACACATGGCAAATACTATTTCAGGTAGGATCATTTATTATAACTGGGAATACAGTCACATGGAACACTGTCATCCTCTGAACAAGAATGAATTAATGAATTAAGGTGGACTTTTTTAATCCATCAGAAGTCAAGAACACTGATCTACTTTGTGTTTCTTTATTTCTGAAATTATGTCTGAAATTATTTATGAAGTTATTTCCTATTTTCCACATTTTTTAGTTGCTTCTTTCCCCATTTTCTCAGCACTGCATTAATAAAACTGCTGCTTGACCTACTGTTTTCATGCTCAGACCTGTGGGAAATCAGTAAATTGCCTAGCATGACAGCAGGCCATCCACTAACATAGAGGAAACCTTAGGTGAAATAAATTCAGCTTCTGATATCTGACCTGGCTCACATCCATCAAAAATGATGTGCAGAAATTGTGGTCTTGCAGACAGATGCAGCCAAGCTGGTGGAATCATTTTAGAAACATTTCTTCTGAGATAAATAACACCAAGGTCTGAATGAGAAACCATATGTTGTTAGGATTATGGAAGGCAGACATGGAACTGGGAGCCACTTTTCCAGTCAGTGACTCATACTACTAGCTGTTGGGAGCTGAGAAATATGAAGTGGAAGTTGGTAGACCTTCTTATTGAGACTGATATCATCAAAGGTGTTAGTTAGAGTTCTGGATGTGTCCAGAACTCATGGTCCAAATCCAGCAAAGTGCACAGATAGATTTTCACACTGAGATGGATTCAGAAAAGGCGACAAGGACTATCTGGAACCCGGAAAACTTGTCTTTACTGTGAGAAATTGAGGAAGATCAGTGTATTTAATCTGTCCTCTTGTGTTTTGAAAAAAAACTTACCAAGGGTCCACAAATCTCTCATCTTGCTATGCAAGTATTCTGCCTTGGAAATCAAAAGTGTTTGTGTCTAAGAAGATTAAGGGTTTCTGATATAGGACATATTTTTAAAACAGGATAGTGATAGGACCAAGTCTGACATCTGGCTATCTGACACTAGAAAAAATTCAAACTGGAGAAACTTCAAGCTTGTCGATGTTGGGAAAGCAATGTTTTTCCATCAAGGTTGACTCAGTAAATTTCTTAAGACTGCGTTCTATGTTAAACACAATTAATTCATACTCTGTAGGCCAAATCTTAGATGGTTAAAGAATGATGGTAAAGTCAGTATCACAAATATATAATTGATAAATAATTAATCTGTTAATTTCAATTTACTAGTTGAAAATAAAAAATAGTAGAAGCAGTTAGCTGTCAGCCTGCCCCTGCCTACCAACCACCCACAGGTGGTCCCGTGAAATCCTCTCATTAATGCCTCCTTCAGGTATTATTAATAAAGGTAGTGTACAGATCCAGTGGAGGAAAAAATTAAGTCCTGTATTATCTCCAGAGTTAATGGTCAAACAGATCTTATCATGGAAGATGACACTCTCACCGCTGTGAGTGACAGAGTGTTGTTATTTACATGCAGCTCATTTCTGCCTGGTGAAAAATCTGACATGGTGGTGAAGGTCTTCTATTGGCTCAGTTGCTAAGAGATAGGAGGATTTGCTTTGATGCAGATAATAAACAGCTGTTTACACAGCATGTTTGCACATACTTTAATAGGATCACTTTGCTTATTTGGGTTTTTTCCCTACTAGTTGAACTGTGTTAACATCTGTCAAACAATAAATAGCATTACCTGAAATGTATTAATATTAATGAAGATGCTATTTTCACCATGGGAAGGACATGGATGTAAATGTAATTAAAAAATTTATTTTAATATCTTTTCTCATTTGAGGAAGTTTACCTATTCCTTACATGATTTCTTCACCCATATATGTTTATGAGTGATTTTATCCCTTAACTCAAAATCAGACTAAGCATGAATAACTTGTAAATGGCTTCATGATTTCTGAAGCCTTGAGGCCATGGGGTTATGATTGTGCTGCACACAAGCCAATTTCATTAAGTAGTTAATGGAATGGACATATTTATGTCTTTTGAGTGAGCTAAAGCATATCTTTTGAGAATGCTACAGTCAATCTGGTATGAAAGGTCTTAAGTGAGAAAGAAAACACTTTATCCATAAGAAGTTGTTCCTGTGCTTAATCACACGTAAAATTTAAAAATGTACATCTTAACTGTAGTATGAATATAGCTTTGCTTTCAGACACTGAACACTTTTTAGTGCCTTGATCTGAGGATAACAAGTTAGAGCACGTGGTATGTGGCAATATAGTTGGAGGTACACCATCTTTGTGCAGCTTTCTGGCATTGCTTAGCAAGTTTTAGAATTATAAGAACTCTCCTCCAGAAATTTACTTAGAATTCTAATGCAGCTAGAATTCCATATCCTGTGGACAATGGGTCACTAAATTTCTTTCTGGATGTCTTATCTTTGTTTCACCATCAGCATTTTGGCAGTATTATTTGTCCTGGATACAGTGGCTATCAGCCTCTGGCCAATATTTATTTGCTGTATGTCAAGTAGAAATGTGCACTTGATTGCATTAGCTTTTGCCCATTTAGAGCTTTACATGAGCAGTTTAACAATACTCCTGCTTCAATGAATTTAATATAAAAGCCTGTTTCTGTAATTCTCTCTGCTTCTAATGGATACAAAAAAACCAGCAATGCAGGTATGTTCTCTTAAAAATAGCTATCAGTAGTAATTTAATATTATACACAGTAAAAATGTAAAATTATCTCGGTGTTCTGTAACATTTGTAGCTTCCAGAGCTGACAGACCTAAAGTGAAACAACAGTTCTTTCCAGCTTTCATATGAAAGCTTCATTTTTTTATTCCCACAACCTATTTACATTCTTCTTTTTAGCACAAGATAATCAGTTTTCAGCATACCAGATTTTTATTTCCCATAAAACTACTGAACTACAATTCATGAACACTTACTACAGAGAAGTTGATGTTTTTAATTTTTTTTTAATTCAAAAGAAATTTTGATGTCAATAAGAAGGATTTTCTATAATTGAAAAGAGTACACATATATAAACACACTAATCTATAAATGGACAAAAAATTCTCAGTCCTTCCTCAGTCCCATCATTTAGTTTTCTGATAAAGATCACTTGAATTTTTAAAGGAATGTTGGAGATTATAATTAATTATTTTATAATTATCATATAATTACTGTTTTCCTGAGCACATCTCTTAACTGTATGCTTATTAACTCTGAAATAAGCATTTCTATTCACTTTGGCCTTATTTGTTCTTCCCAGACATCTAGACTGTGATCCTTACCAGCTGGTTATTTCCAGCTAAGAGACTTGGCATCTCAGCAGTTTCCAAAAGTTAAATGTATCTTTTGTTCCTATACACTTATCACAAATATATGAAGTTGGGTTTTGGTTTTGGTTTTTTAATATCCATGTTGCAGTATAAGGAGTTCCATATATTTCTGTAGGTCATTTTACATATTACTATACAACAATTCATAAGCATGATCACAAATTTATTAGGCATCAGAAGTTCTACTTTTAACAGTTTGATTGCCATTGAGTTTTTCAGTTTCCATTATTAGCTGATCTCTGGAAGCACAGGTCAACATTTCACGGCTTTTGGTCTTTACTTTCTCACTGCTGAGGATGTCTGGTAACTTTAAAGAACACATTATAATTGCAAGAATCTTGAATAATCCACTGTTTTTAAACAGCAATGCAATCTGGGCTCATAAAGGGGATATAACTGACTTTCAGGAAGAGTTTCAGTGAGCACCATGTTGTGTTCAAAGCAGGAGTCTGATTCCAGCTTCAGCAGAGTTTGGCAGGAGGTGGGAGCATCTCAGAAGTGCCCTGAAGCTTTGAGTTATCAGCTCTGGCAAGTCCATTACCAATGCCAGATCACAGCTGCCTCCCCTCCTTTCTGACCTAGCCTGGCATGATGGGTCCTGCTGTGAAAGGGAGAGCATTACCTGCAAGGAGAGAGGGTGGCTGCTGAGGCCCTGCATTCTGCTGGGTATGAGGTCCATCCAAATGCAAACTCTTCACTCTGTGAGTGCAGAATGTGTCTCTGGATTTCCAATGAGTTCAAAGTAACTTGGGATTCAGTGAGTTCAAATTAACTTAGTGAAAACCTGGCGTGGTAGAGAGCAAAGGCACTGCTGGTTGCAGACGTAGCCTGCATTTTTGGAGAGCAGCACTCACGGAGAGAGAGGCTGCATAGTGCAGTGGCAATACAGTATAAGTGACCTGATGTGTTTTCCCTGAATTTGTCTATCTCCCTGCTTCAGGCCCCTGCCTCAGGCATAATGCAATCTGTTTTTATACAGTAGTAGTACTCACCTAAATAAAAACCTTTTCAGGAATCACAGCAAATGTTCAAAAATTATAGCAAAAACTACCAGACTGTCTTGCAGAGAAGTGCTTCCATGTCTTGGTGTTAGACTTAGCTGCTTGTGAAAATTTTGCAAAAAAAAAATTGGCACTAATTTCTGAGTCTCAGCTCTAGTCAGGCTATGTGCCTGAAGCTGACACTTTCTTGTGTCTAGCATTTTGAGGTGTTTTCATTAAAGGTATATTTGGCTGTTGCATGCATGAAATGAGCTTTACTGGGTGTGTCTATGCAATCTGCCCTGAGCAAAGAGGAATCCAGGGAGAAAAATATCTTTCCTAGTTTTTAGAAGCTGAAGAACAATAAACTGGCATAATCTTCTCGCTGATTTCAATGAAAAGAAAAGTTGAAAGCAGTACTCAGAGCCTACCTGCTTCTCCTGTGACACCATCTAAGGTGTTTGAAGACAACATTGATTTACTCTCTTTTACTGGTGTAAGACTAGGCAGGGACTTGGCAGAGAATCTCCTGCTTTCTTTTGTTAGACTGGTGCTGAAATGAATGCCACAAGCTGGCACCTATTCTATTTGGGACATAACATTATTATAAGCAAACAACTTGTGAATCTCTAAAATTACATGCAAAGAACTAACTCTGGTTAAATGTCTTTATTTGGTATTATGTGTCGACTTTAATTGTTTTGCTCTTCTCTTTGTCTAAATTGACTAAAATTACTTTTACTGATATTATATACTAAATTTCAAAATAATCACATTTTACTACAGCGTTTAGTGCCAAGCACTTTTCTGCACAGTGCAGCCTCTATTTTTGTAAAAACTATGTTCTTAGCCACCTGGCAGCTCATTCTCAGTTCATGTGCGTTTAGTTACAGCTGGCACAAAAAACAGAGTTTTCCAAGGACAGTCTGAAGACTTGTCCAGTGGAAATTATAACCTCTATAAAATTTTTCTTGATCAAATTTTGTTTTCTCAGGCCTGTTTTGTCAGACCATGGCCTTGGGTAGAAGTACTGGAGTCACTGAGCTGCTAGGGTGGCATATCTGACTAGAATTACATTAAATCTAAGCAAACAGCTTTTAAATACAAGGGACTTTTCTTTCTGTTGATTCCATAGCACAGTCAGCATTAAGGACATTCAATTATTCTCACAGAGATATGCTACCCACTTCTCAGGTTTTTTTTTTTTAAACTTCTAAATTTTTGGTGGTGTTTTAGAATTTGCTAGTTTTGTTGGGTTTTTTACCATTGCAGAAGTTTTAATGACATTTAAGATTTATCTGAGGGGTATATCCAGAGACTTCAATCCTTAAGAGTTTGCCAGAAAATTAAGAAAAGCATTAAACCAGTACAGAATATCAATCTCTAAAATATATAATGTAGTAAAAAATAATGGCTGTTGCTTTAAAAAATAATAAAAAATAATAAAAAAAAATACCTTATATCCTCAGAATATGTCCTTGTTACATCTAGTAATGCTTTTATTCAGGCATGTGATTGCAGTAATTCTGTCAAGCTGCTGGAAGGGTGAAACTGTTGCCCAGGAAGGTAAAATGATTTGTACAGACCAGTCCAGGGGAACAGCAGCATAAGGAGAAACAGACTAGAGGCCATCAGAGCTCCAGGTAAATGTTTGAGCAATTCAGTGACAGAGGTTTTGCACAGTCCTTCTGATCCTCACAGGAGCACTCCAGGAGGTAAGATCCTGTGCAGTGCAAACACATTAGTGGAGTCCTCATTGATTACCTAAACATATTGACAAATACCTACCATGATCTGCCACAAGTATATTTTTACAATATTCGGACTTAACTGATGTTTTAAAGTTTGGATTTTTTGTACTGTTTTATATGTTAAAATATGTAATTTGAGATGGGAATTGTGTGCATATGCAGTTGGATAATATGGGTATACAATCCGTCAGTCAGAAAGTTCTCAAGTTGTACAAATTGGTTCAGCTGTTGGGTCTAATGCATTGTTTTGTTCATGCTGGTATTTTGAGATTCTTAAGTGAACAGCTTGATTCTTAAGTGAGCAGAATGAACTCACAGTAATGGTTTGGAGTCAAGTGGGGAGTGTAAGTTTGTGTTCCTCAATTGCAAGAGAGTGTAAGTCGTGAAAGAGGCTGCATTTACAAAGAGAGGTGCAAGAAAGTTGTTAGTGCTCTGTAAATCAGACAATAGAATCAAACCAAATTAATG
This sequence comes from Illadopsis cleaveri, assembly GCA_013399915.1. Classification (NCBI taxonomy): domain Eukaryota; kingdom Metazoa; phylum Chordata; class Aves; order Passeriformes; family Timaliidae; genus Illadopsis; species Illadopsis cleaveri. The sequence continues at coordinate 168,902 of VXBB01020889.1, forward strand.
GAATTAGGAAACTCCCACTTCTGTAGGTTTCTCTGCTCATGCTACAGTATTATATTAATCACAACAGAAGTAGTAATGGCAACTTTATACAAGGGAAAATTAGAGTGAAAATCTGCAATGAAATTTATTCTTAAAAAAGGGCCTATTTGAAATTGTAAAATCACCCTGAAGTTTGAAGATGAACAAGTGATGCCTTAAGTTCTAGCTTTCATATATTTCAGATTCTGTACTGCATTAGTATATGACTTTGAACTTCATATAAAGTTAGCAAGTTCTCTTCACAGTGTAGTTAGACAAAACAATCCTTTTACAACCCAAGAACCAAGGACACCATTGCAACTCAGTCCCCAAAAAGTATAAACAAAAGCAAACCTAGTAGAATGTGACTTCATAACCTGAAGCTGTAATTGGACAATTAACCCCAATATGTAAATGGACCAAAATTATAAAGTATGAAAACGTATGACCTGTCATCCATATTGGGTGTAGCCATGGCTGGGCTTTTGTACTGTCCAAGATGTATTTTTTGAAGGTCTTTTAATAAATACCTACTTTATTCCTTTAACTCTGTCTAGCCTCTGTTCTAGGTAACCTCTCTAGGCATCACAAGGAAAAGTTAGATTACCTGCAAATGCCTTGCAGGACACTTCTGCCATCCTGGGAATAATCTAGAAATCATATTATGCCATAGTGATTCTGTTTGTGCTTCTGTATAATGAGTCTCAAATTAATAAACCTCCAAATTAGAAAAAAATAACCATTCAGAGCAAATAAAAATAAGAATATCTTTTTAGTTGGGTGTTGGATTTGTTTTCTTTTTTACTTGAAATGATGAAATCCTATATTGCGTTGCTAAAACTTCTCTCAGTGACTGTATATGAACACTCAATTGATGTTTTATACCCAGTACTTCTTAGATATTATTTTAAAAACTTTCTCCATGTCAGTTTATCTACTTGGTTGCGTAGATGTAAACCAGAAATAATGCAGCTAAAATTAACAAAGCTCCAATTCTATAAAGCCAGCCTAGAATACAGGTTAACTTTTAATTAACTTTTGTAGTCTTTCTCTTCCATTTCATGATAGAGTAAAACCACTGCAAAATTCTTGGATTAACTGGAAATCTATGTCATTCTCATTAATATGAATAAAGAGTAGACAATTTGTTTTTATTTTCAATAGCCATGATAACTGTAGCCTTATGTCTTACTCTATAAAACATATGCCCTACATAACTCATGCTCATATAGAACTGGCATACGTAAATTGCAGATTACAGTTCCAGCAGAATTGAACCTCTATTGCAGTAACCTTACTGCTACAGACTCAAAACCATGATTTGCAGTAAGATTCTAAAATTTAAGGACTGACATGTACACACTACATGCTTAAGTTCTTATGAAATTTTTTTGAAACTAGTCAGCATGATCAGCCTATTCTAAAAAATTATTCAGTTTACAAGCCATATAGATATCTATTTCTATCTATTTCTATTTTTCTATCTATGAGGAAAACTGCTATTCTAGTCTGTGTTAGATCTGCACTGAGAAATTTAGGGGTGTGTGTGCCAATATAACAGGATGGTTTCCTAACATCAAAGTGAAATGTTTGAGACGTGAGGCAGCACTGCCTCCTCCTGTTCTAGCCAACACCAGTCCAGATGAAAAGGGCATTTGAAAAAGTAGATAGATCTTGGAGCTCATGTACATTCTTTTCCTCCTCTTACAAAGATTGCTAATTTTTTTTATCAGTCTACCCTCACCTTGTCCAACTGCCTTAAAAGAAATGAAGTGGAGAATTCAGAGAAGGCACAAGAAGGGAGAAAGAGGCTTTCAAGAAACTTCTCAGAAATCAAGTAAATCTAGATAACATTGTCCCATACGTTCTTTAGTCTCTCATATGAATGAGAGAAACTGTCCCCATACCAGGAGGGTTGAGAAATTATTCTCTTTCATGAAAGAGCAAATATTGATGAAAGGGAATTGGAAGCACTCTGGATATATCACTGCAAATCACTTTGGAATAAAAAGTCTTAAGAGTTAGGTATGCTTTGTACATAATACTAATAATGTATTGTGATATTACTAAAATCAAAAATCCCTGCTTGGGATTTCAAAAAATATATGAAATTACAATATTTTTATTGTTTAAAAATTAAATTTTAATGCATCAGAAATGTAGAGATTATAGTATGAGAAGGACTCAAAAAATCTGAGTGTGTTTATCCAAACTGCCTATCCCAAAAACCTTCAGATTGAAGTGGTTAATTACTAGTCCATTTATTTTAATTATGATTGGTTATTCTTGTTTTGGCTTCTTCATCCATTATTTCATGAGCCAGTACTGAATATTTTTTTTCCAACAGCATTAAAAAAAATTGCTGTATATGAAGTGACAGTATCTTCTTTTTTATTTTCTTTTCCATAATTCTAGGGAAAAAAGCTTTGATTTTCGATTTACTGATGTAGTTATTTGTTCACTATTTCAGGCTTCATATGTCATTCCACTTTCTGTAACATTTTCTGTGAATGTTATCAATGAGTTTGCAGTGCTTTTCTTCCAAATTGTTTGCTATTTATCTATTTCATATGGAAGTTTCTCAAGACTGTGATCTAAAGTCACACTACTAATAGAAAAAAATCACTTTTACCTTTTCAGTGTTTATAAAAATTCTGCATTACTAAATCTAAGTGTTTAGGTTTCTTCTTGTCTGAATGGCTGTTAACTAAATTAATCCTCTAGATTCATCTGCTGTTCTTCAAGATACAATTTAGCAAGCAGAGCAACACTCTGCTCTCCACTCAGACTACAGAGTTGACCAAGGAAACTGTACAACATTCAGTGCAATTGCTTTCTCTAACACCATTTCAAAGGATAAGAGAACATGTTGGAAACCTTAGATCATGTCTTATCCTGCTATCAGCAGCATGCAGACCTCAGGCACAGAACAGCCTTATTGGCTGCAGCTATTTGGTAAAGCCTAATCTCAGTCTATCATTTCAGAGGTCTACTTATTTGATGCTTCACTCTTCCCTGATTGTGGTGGTGGATGCCACACTGCACTCAAGAATGATGAATTTGTTTCAGATCTCTGAAGAATCAATGGTTATAGCTTCTACCTAAAGCTGATTCTACCTGCCAGGGCTTTCTACATATATGTTCCGCATCACCTTGCTGACACCAAGATGCAATTTATCAGGAAAGTTAAAAATGAGGCATTTTGTGTTCTGTGAACGTCTTTAAAGCCAACGGACACTTCACATGTGACAATGTTTATATTTCACATGTAGAGGATATCCTTCACAAGGATCATCTCAGCAGGCAGTTTAAAAAGAATTGCACATTATCACTGTACAGACCCCATTCAGTCCACCTTGTTTGGGTTTAATCCTGATGGTGTCAACCATTCAGTCCTAACTGATCCAGGACTACATCATGGTTTGTGTCTTCTGATGTGAAGGTACATGAAAAATCTCATCCATGTCTCTCTATGTCAGAATTAAGATACAAATTTCAGAAGTGGAAATTTGTCCAAATATTGTACTCCTGTACCCCAATTGTTTCCCCCTGTTTTCAACACTGCCAAAATCCTGCTGTCTCTTTTGTTTGCCTTCAGATTAGCTTCATTTTATAAATAAATATACAGTTGTTCTGTATATAAAAGAAACTGATTTGCTCTTAATTTTATCAAGCTACAAAGTCACAGACAAAAGCATGGCTGTGTTGTTCGGACTTGAGATTAAAGTTCTCTTTCCTTTCTTATGATAAACCCAGTGACATGGATATTTTGTGAATGCATTTGCCCTCAGCAATTTCCTATTTCAAATTCGTAAATATAGTGTACTGTATAAGAAAAAACAAAACAAGCCCAACATGTCTCTGTGCCATATAGTACATATATAATACACCGGGTTCTGTGGAGGTCACCTGAAGTGCATGACCCATTTTGAATTCCTTCACTTTGCATGATTTTGTCAGGTTTAAACTGATGATTCTGGCAATATTTCTCAGCTTCCTCTGCTGAACATTTAAAACACACTTCCTACTGCTTTTCATACTGATGTTAGCTTTCAAATTGATGAAGTGAAGGCATAATTAAACAAAAAATCATCCCATAGATAATTATAAAATATCACTCAGCCTATCATTTGAGCTGCCTGCAGGCATTTTAGATGCTTGTTTTTATTTGTGTTATGTGGCTTTTCTATAATACTAATAACTTTATTTTTCCTGTAGATCCTTCTCTAATTCCTCTCAGATGATGTCAGTTTATGAGACTGGTTTAATTCTCTCAGATGTCTTTCCAGGAATCAGTGACCTCACTCTGCAGGATTGGACATTTGGAATGTGCAAGTGTGCAGTAAACTTCCTGCCTCGTGGTGTCAGCCCTCCCGAGGTGCTTTCTGCAAATCCAAATCTGTGAGTGAAGAAACTGTGATGATGCCAGAAAGCTTCTCTGAAGTCCCTGAGGATTCTCAGAAGCTATTTTGCTTGTGGGGTCATTCAATTATGGCTGAAATCAGTTCAGTGAATAATTTTGGTTTGCAACTATAAAAATAGAAAATATTTTGAAATTGAGGATTGTACTCAAGCTGTAATTCGAATACATTGAAGAATGGTTCCAACTGTGGAGTCTGGGGGCTGTTCCATTTTTATGTGAATGCTGAGACTGCAGATTTATGTCAAGACCTCCCTGCTGAAAACTTCAAAGGCATTCCTTCCAGGCAGAGAGTTTATTCTAGAACAGTGGAAGTTCCTCCCTGAGGTTCAAAGGGTCATTGCTAGAAAACTCATTATCTGTAGGGACTGGTGACTTGAGTAAAAATCTGAAAAATACTATTAATATTCCCATGCTCACAAGGTTACAGGATATGAGTATTGGTCAAGAAATTGAATAAGGGTTAGGAAATTTTTGGGAGGAGGGAGAGGGAGTGGGATGAGATGTGTGGATGTGCTTACAGTATAAAGAATGAGATTTTTTAAGTATGACAATTTTTTTTATTCAAAGCATCTAAAATTGATCTCAAAGTCAAACCAAGACTGGTGTCAAAACTCCTCTTAAAGAGCTATCAAGGAATGAGGGAAGACTCGCTGTTGGGAAAAAATCCAGAAGTGGTGGAAAGTCAGCCAAGTATATACTCACTAAACTTTCTTTTTCCTGTACTTTGTACAGAGACAGATATCAGGAGGTAAGATGCCTGGTGTGACAAGCCTGGAAGAATGGAATTGAGGTTAAAAGCTTTCTATATATACAGACTGCTCAGTACCAGCAATACCCCTTCCTTGTCAGAAAATACTAATTTTCTCTTCAATGTCTGCTTAAATATCTATAGTCAATTGCTTGCTCCTTGCATTCAATGTGCTCTTGTACTCAGAAGCACATATCCCAAAAGATTAATTAAAGTTATAGGGTGATTAACTGTGTTTTGGGTACCACCACATACAGTTCTAGAACATAGAACAGTGAGAGCACAACTTTCTTGTGCAAAAAAGAAAACTTTCTCAATGGTTGATGCCATCTGACAGCAAAGCACAGAATGGCTCCCACTGACCCAGCAATCTCACCTTTTTTCTTGTGCATATTACATCCTTAACACATTTCAGAAAATGAATGAGTATATAAAAGTTAAAAAAAAAAAAATCCTCAAAAGCATATCCCACCCTATTTCTCACGGACAAGGATAAGAAAGTAAATATTTGGCAGGCATCAATCACAGTGCCTGTCACATAGGTCACTTAGTAGAACTGAAATGCGTGAGAAACTCTCGAGTTCAGGACCTATGTGTACTGAATGCCCAGGCCATACCTGTTCTCACAGAGCTACCTATCAGTGCTAAATCTAGGGCACAGGTTATACTGGCAGGCTGTCAGACTATTTAACCTGTTTGTATGTACCCTGGAGAAGAAAATTTTATGTCTATATTAGTAAGTCGAGCATTTCCAGGTACTCTTGTCAGTACTACAATATTTCTGGAATGACTGCTGACACACTTTTGGCCTAAGTCTTTTCAGGCAATCTTCCCAGAATTTTGTTTGCAAAATTTGAGTTAACTTACGGAAGGAAACATTCCCAAAAATCAGAACAGATATTCTGGAGAGTGAGCAGAGGCAGTTTGGTCCCCTTTAGTCTTGGGAAGACAAAATGGGTGCTGACACTGTGTTAGTTATCCAGTAAAATGAGGTGTGTTGACTAAGTATGCTGATCCTCTGACCCACTACTGAATTAGAAGAAAAATATTTGCCATGGCATTTCTTGCCACCTCCCATGTGGAAGTGTGTATTTTTTTCACACTTACTTTCTTTATGGCCTCAAAATGGTTGAAATGGTATTTTTTTTCCAAATATTTTAATTTTGGTTGAACATATGTTCTTATATTCAATAATTAACAAAAGATGAAGAGAGCTTATTGGCATATTTATGTCTGTGTATGTGTATAGTTCACAATAAGTGAAGATGCAACTAAAACTGTCTATTCAAGACCTCTGCTGTCAATGAAGACTAAAAGGTCATATTTCAAACCAATGAATATTAGGATATTTTTTCTGGCTGTAGTACCAGTAGCAAGTAACTAGAGTACTGTTAACTACATGGGGATATATCATGTGCTTCACAGGTTTATGTTAGACCCTCATCATGATTGTATCACAATTATATTAAACAAGAAATTAGATTGAAAATGTGAATTCTGATTGAAATTAACTTTAAATATAGCTGTTATCATCCATGAGAGATCAAAAAGGGCTTCTCACCGTTTACATTTTGAGTCGAGAGTGAATTACTTTTCTTCCACTCAAGTTTTCCTACATTCACCCCATATGAATTTAATTACACTTGTGAGGATCCTTCAACTTCTATATTTTGTTCCCTTAACTGCAGCCATAAGTTTGATGTGATTTAAACAATATTTGTGCTACATAATGGCTTGTAATAGGCTCCAGAATGATTTTATCCTCTAAAATGTACTTCCCCAAAGGAACCAACAGCAAAGTGTAGCTGTCAGCTACATGGCAAATAACAGCCATAGAGTCTAAAGCTTTTAAAGTTAATGATATAATACTAAAATATTGGAGTATCTCACTTTACAACATGAAAATTCTTTATCTATAGTATTCTAACATTGCAATTGTTTTTAGTTAAATGATAATGGCTGTTGGTTGTCATTGTTTCCTGATTGAATGTATAGGATGTTATCCATTTTTCATGACTTTTTAAACTTATATTTCTCTTTTACCTACTGAAGAGCAAAAAGAAGTATAACCTAAAATCAACAAGTTAAAATAACTGTGCTATAACTCCAGCTGAAATATCTTGGATTCTTAAAACTCAAACATTTCCTAAGAGACTTGAAAAATCACTTGGAAAATGTAAGTGGGAGTGTCCTGAGTATGACATATGCATAAATATTACCTACATCTTTTTATTTTGAAGTTTGAAAGAGAAAATATTAAGAGTTGCATTGTATTGTTATAATCAAACTAATTTTTTTCATGTTCTCCTTAGTTTTGTATTTCATAAACCAAAACTTAATTCTCAGAATTCTTCAAATTTATTGTCAGTTGGATCTACACGTGGATGTGAATTTAAATCTTTTATGTGGCATCTCAAGATTAATCTTGCTATGTCCTCAAAGATGACCATGCTTGGATTTTAGACTTGCAGGTTCAACACATGTATTGTTTCATGGCATTGGAAGTCAGACCCCCACCCACATGCTCTCTCACTGCCCCTCCTCAACAAGATGTTGACGGTAGAAAAAAAGGTGAAAAAGCTCAAGGTTAGAGATAAATACAGATAAATCACTTACCAGTTACTGCTGCAGGCAAAACAGACTCAATGTGGGGATAGTTACATTTATTGCCAAGTAAAAATGATTTGTACAATGAGAAACAAAGATAAACTAAACCAACACCTCCATCCCACTTCTTTCTTTTTCCCTGTAAGGCTTAATCTCACTACATTGCCAAGTTCTTTACGTCCTCTACCCCATGAGGTGCAGGAGGATGAGGAATGAGGGTTGTGCTAAGAACATAATTGTGGGGGTGCAGGATTTTGTTTAACATTTTTTTATTGTAAGTTTAGCTTAGTTTTGTGTACCCAAGATGGGCCCCTTGCTGCCTCAGATCTTCTTATCAGAAAGTGATTTATGTTCTGTGTAGTTTCTATTCTCCTTTAGTCCAGCCTCCAATGTATCTTCTCCCTGCCCATCCTAAGTCCTGTCCCCTAAGTCCAGAAACTTTGAGGAATTCTGCCCAGTGGTTGGCAGGACCCTTGAGACCCCTGCCCAGTGCACCTTTGATTTGTTCTGAATTATGTAACCCAGTTGGTATCTGCTCCCCAGTTTTGTCCCATTGGTGCAAAGTTTGTATCCACCCCTCCAGCTAGCCCTGAACAAAACCCCCCCCGGAGCCCAGGTACGGGGTCTCTCCTGAGGAACCAGACCTAGGGTGAGGGGTTTCCTCTGTGCTCCCCAATAAACCTTTGTTCTCCACCTCCGAGAGTCCCCTCTTTCATTCGAGAGCCGAGGTTCTGCAGAGCCAAGAGCCCACACTGTGATCCTGTTGAGGCATGTCGGAGCTGACTGGGCTGCCCAGCCGAGTGTGGGCTGACCAGCGGGACACGCGCAGCAACACATAATAGCTCTGCTATACAGCTCCTTCCCCCTCACACTTTTTCCCTGCCTCTGTGTGGGTGCTTCCACAGGCTGCTGGGAAACAACTCCTTCACCATGGTCTCTCCATGGGCTGCAGGGTGATCTCTGCTCCAGCATATGGACCATCTCCAATTCCTTCTTCTCCCATCTTAGTGTTCCCAAAGTTTGTTTCCTCCATTTTTTTCCCCTGCTCCTCTTTGTCATCTGGTAATTTTGCCATTTCTTAAATATTTTCCCCAGTTCCACTCCCACCTTGTGAGTGGGGCTCAGATGTGCCCTGCGGTGGGCGGTTGGATCTAGCTGGAACCGGCTGGAACTGGCTGTGTCCGGCTGGAACCAGCTGTGTCTGGCTGGGGCAGCCCCGGCCTTGGCCTCATGGAGACCGTTGCTGCTGGAGCCTGGACATCTGCAACCCATAAAAATGTCTTGTGCTTTTAAATAATTAAATTTGAATATTCATGAAGTTTTGTTTCTTAAAAATGTATAGGTACAGCTGAATTTTATTTTACATTGTTATGAAATAATTAAATATCCATATTCAGGTTTTTTGCACTTGCTAATGTTCTCCTTCTTTCTTTTTTCTTAGAAGTTCATAAAGCCTCAGAAAAAAATAGACATTATTTTTCCCAAATTCAGCCTGGACATTCTGAACGATCACAGGATCCAGAAATAAATGGATTATACTGCAAAATGGTGTAGTGTCTTAAAGCCAGAAATGTGGTGTAATCTATGATTCTATGACATTTTAAAATAACTGTGTAAATATTAGCAGATCAGCCATGATCTTTCTAAAACTTTACACCCTGAGAACTCCTGAATGAATTTGAAATCCACAGGAACAACCAACATCAAAATAGCTGAAAATTTTATTGAAAAGGATATGATTATAAAGACATTTATAGGACATCCTCTAGTAAGTCTCAAAGAACAAAAGAAGTAATTCCATGCAGATACATGGCTCAAAATTTCAATTACATGATACATTTCTATCTTTGATCACTAATTAAAGGGTTTTGTTTCTTTTCATTCAGCACTAGTTTCCTTCTCAATTTCCTGCAGTCATTCAGGTTAATCAATGATTTAATCATGTTATCCTTCCATCAGTTTAGTCTCAAATCCTTTTGTGGGATTTTTGCAGTTTAATAGAGCTAATTTTCAAGTTAGAAAGATCTGAAGAGATCAAGATTAAGATCTATCAAGAACCCACATAACTATCCATTATTGATTTGCAGTCTTGAATGTAAAATCTTTGACTTTCATTTGAGATCTTTCTGTCTGTTTTCATGGACGCCTTCCCATTCTGTCAGAGGATCTTGTTTAGGGAGATCATTTTTCCCTTGCTCTATTTCTCATTTCCCATGACAATTTTCAGCATACTAAGAGTAGGATCAGATATCTAACGACATTCAGAAATTGCACCGAATGCTCAAAATTTCCGACTGCATCTGCTTCATTATCTGGCCCTGATAATCTCCTGTCCAAATGAAACAAGA
>VXBB01020890.1:8394-186238 GCA_013399915.1 Illadopsis cleaveri
AAAAAAAAAATCCAGGCTGAATATTTGCTTAATGTTCTGTCATGAGAGCATGAGAGACCCAGGGAAGCTGGATTCGGATCACTTGAACTGTGAGAAAGGTCAGAAAAAGAGGAATGGGGTGGCTCTGGTTTTGTCCCTGGGCTTTTCCTCAGCACTTGCAATTAATTCTCTTTGTATTTCAGGTAAAATCCTGATTTCACTGTGTATGGCACAGATATCATTTGGGTATCTCTCTCCCTTTCCCTGAGAAATCAATCTGGTTTTGTACTCTAAACAGGATCTTCACCAAAACTAGCACTGAATAACCATGAGTGAATTTGTAGTGTTGTCCCCAGTAAACTTTTGCAGCACATCTGCTATAGAACTCATGGTGTCATTGAAAACTGTAGGGTAAAAGAGACCTGTCAGCCTGGCTGTGCAGCCCATCAGCTGCTCCCTCCAGCTTGGTGTGGCCTGTGATCTTCCAAAGGATGCATCCTGTCCTCCTGATGTGGTGGCTGACATAGGACTGGATGGTTTTTTGGGGGGATGTCCTTAAGTGTTATAAAGATACTGATTTATCACATTTTGTGTTTTTAAATAACCCGTGTCTTGCAGCGTGGGTATTGTAGAAAGTCAGCATGAATTCATCCTGCATTTTCAGAGCTCACAGTTAGAATCATATTTGGAAATGCCTATTGACACAGTCCTCTCTTTTCCAAAGTTCATTTGTACAGGCAGAGATTGGCTTCCCTCTTACTCATTTGCCAAAGAAAAATGTGTATTAAAAGCTGGCATGTACTCTCCCTTTCTCAAAAGCTGTACATCACAGAAAAATGTGTATCTTCACTCTTCTTCATAACCTGGTCCTGGTTAACTTGATGTATTGATGTTCTTACTTCAAGTGTGGAATTGGATTAAGCTATTTTAGGAAAACAACCATTGTTCTGAACTGGGTGTTTTGTAGAGAAGGTTAATCAGCATTGGCTGTTTGAGGTGTGATTTATGGCATCCTGTCCTCCCTGATAATATCTGTGGGAAGGACAGCCCTCGGATTTTAGTTGCATCTGAGGTATTTGGGGTTACTGCATGTACAGATCTGTAGGAGTCAGTGGATGCCTTGGATCTCCTTCCCTAGGGACTGACTAAAGCATTTCTGACTCCTTTTACCTCATGCTGCGTTATATGGCAGAAGTATTCCACTCTATTAACTGAGCAGATGGTCAAATTGAGACCAGTTTAGATGACTGAGATTATTTTTTCAAGAAACTTCCTCTTGTTTTGTGCACACTGACTTGGTTTGCATAGAAATGATGTCTGGATGACTTGGGTGTTTAAACAAGATCCTGGCTCTGTTTCTGTGCATAGGTAGCTATGGTGATATCATGGCAAATTTGGAATCCATTCTGAAACCTTAGAAAGGAGGAGAAATTTAATTGCAAATATTTTGGTTATATCTTGATCTGATACTCTTTTGTGAAATGTGTGAAGACATTATTTATATTAAAACCATACTGCAGTGTTTATTAGGCTAAATAGATTTCTGGTTTAATGACAGCGATTTTGGTAAGGATAACTTGATACAAATAAATCCATTTAGCTATCAAACTTCCTGTGTATTCTGTGCAATGAAAGAGAGTTTGGAGAGCACTGTTTTGAATATCTTTGATGTAGTAATTGGAGTATATTCATTTCACATGACTGTCATTGGGACAGACAGACAAAATCCTGTCACTGACTTTTGCAGATGTGATTCCCATGTATGGGCATTCTCCCTAATCAGTGAGAGGCATTGCCGAAAGATAAACTTGAGAGTTTTGACTTTGGTCTCAACAAAGGAGGGAGAGAAGCAAGATTTCTTTGAAGAACGAGTCTGTCGATGCACTTGATGGGAAGTTCTTAGTGGCGTGTGACACAAAGGGTGTTTGAACCAGCTGTGAAATCTGTGTGGGGATTGTTAGCCATGAATTTCAGCCAGTGAAAAAGGACATTCTGTTTCTGAGGGTCAGGCTGGTGCAGACGCAAAGATGAGAAGCAACTCTTAGGTATCAACATGGACCTGAGAAGTCTGGCAGACCAGAGCTGTGGGCTTCAGGTGCCACAGGTGGTACAAAATAATTTTGAGAGCCTTAGAAAGCAGTTCCTATCTTTAGTTGGTGTTTTCTGTGCTGGGCAGCTGGCACTGAGGAGTTTGGTTGGGTCACAGTAGCAGAACTGGAGCTCAAGAACTCAGCTGAAGTCCTTAGCTAGACACAGGGGTAAGTGCTCTGATTTTAGGCATCACTTATGATTTCCTATTTTACTGCCCCTAAACCAGCAACTTAGCTCGGTCTTAAAGTGTTAAGAGCTGGTGTTTTGAAATCTGTGTCAGATATATGAGATATCCATGCTATCTATATGTATGCATGTATATACATTTTTGTTGATAAACACTCTGTGATAAGGAATTCTTGACAACAAGACATTCTTCTATTTGTAGAAAATCTGTGGGAGTTCTGCCTTCAATGGAGTCACAATATAAAGTCCTAATTTAGCAAGGTTCTTTGTTTAATTTAAGCCTCAAACTCATGTGTTTCCTGGAAAACTCTTTGCATATGTAGCTAGCTAATTATGCTTCCTTCCTCCCCTATATTCCCTCTTCTGGGATACATAAAGAGCTAGAAAAATATAAATGCACTTTTGAACGCTTGGAAATCTCACTTTCATGAGCAGAAGACTAAGATCAAAGTCTGTGCCATTTTTGTTTCAAATCTCTCCTGAAGTTATCAGGACATAAATACAATGATTTGGGATCATGATAGTTACAGGTAGTAATATAGACTGTGATAGTTGCAGTGTAGTGAATTCTGAAGTACCCTATAACTCTGTAAAATAGTTTTGAAAGTTTTTGCTCTCTAAATTAATGCTTTCACCCAAAATTCCCAGTATATCGTTGCACACCTGTTCCAGCAACCCAAGAAGTTCTGATTCTCTTATAATCACCCTGTTTGGCCATGACATTATCTGTAACTATCAAACCCCAGGAAAATCTTCAGCACTGGACAGATTCCATTCCTTTTTAAAGGGATCAGAAGCTGCTCACTGAGATTGTGCTGCAGTTTTGGGAAGCACCAGTAAGCAAAGGGGGCTGACCTGCTGCTCCCTGGTGTGTTGAAATCAGCATTTGAGTGCCACAGAACCTCCTGGCAGCCTTTTATAACTGTGTATGAGAAAACCAGAACATTTCCACAGACAGATAGTGTGTTGCAGGTTTTCAGAAGGAAAGAAAAGTTTAAAGAACTGGTGATACTAATAAAAGATGTTATGGAATTTGCTGTGCTGTGCAGAGCACACACTAATTGGGATGTCAGGGTTAAGACCTACATTTTAATAACACCCATCACAGTAAAAAGCAGGGATTGTAATGTGGCTGAGGTGCCTCTCTAAGTTTATGTTATTCTTATGATTTCCAGTGAAAAGGAAATACAGCAGAAGAAAGTTTGGGAAGTCTGATTGAAATCTATTTTTATCCCTCTGTCTACAGGACCCTGGTTTCTAACAGAAAGTCATTATTTTGCATTTGTTCATGAAAATGGTAGGACTTCCATAAGATTTTTTTTTTTTTAAATTTCTGGTTAATTTTTTTCTCTGTTCTCTCTTTATTTCCCATTGATTTAACATATATTTTCTTTGAGAAGTTTCCCGAGGCAGCACAACCAAACAGGGAAGATTTTTTCCAATGAGCAGATAATCCTCTGACCAACCTTAGCCTCAACTTGACATGACTCACTTGATTTCTGATAGATTCTAAAGCTCTGTGTGCTGCCAACACCATCCTTATCACCTCCTCCATATTTGCCTGCTCACAAATTCCATCTCCCTCTGGGAATCTAAGCACTGTCCTATCCAAACACTGATTTTCCTGACCTATTTCTGGGGCAGTCTTCAGGCACCTCCAGTCCTTGAGCTGAAGCTCTACCAGACTCCAGTGGAAAGGGAAAACCAAGCTGGTCCCTGGGCCTTTTGACTGGAAGAGGCAAAAGGAAGCATCAAAGACTTAAAATGATGAGTTACAAAGGGAACTTGGATGAGTTATGTGGGTATTGCCAATGGCTGCTGTTTATTGGCCATCCCATGGGTGTGCTCCCAAACTTCAGTAGCTCAGGTGTTCCAAAAGTTACTGTAATCAATATTAAGTAGGTGTAATTCTTCTGAATGTCCATCAAAGATCTCAATATGATGCTGATTAGGCTTCAGTCTAGCAAAGGGCTTACCCTGAAAACCAGTCTGTCCACTTGTGAGCCAATGTATGAAACACAGTCTCAACCAGCAGGAGGCTTTTCAGTGTCATTCCCTAAAATGGAATTTGCAAAATCCACACAATCCAATTTACATAAAAGAAGCTAAATTTGGTCTTGCTGCTTGGTTTGGTTTTTCCCCCCCACCCATGTGCTTTCCTGCCATCTCCACAGGAAAACCTGCTGACATTTTCAAAAGGGCTTTGATTCATAGAGCACCCATAGTCTTCAAGATGTTGATAAAGGATATTTTGCTCATCTCCTTAGCACTGTTTGCAGCGGAGGGCGGTACCAAGGGAGCAGAATTGTGCATGAGGAATGTGGGAGCTGGTGGTGGTGGGCTTTGGTATCTGAGAACTTCAGATCCAAGCACTAATTATGACCTAGATCATCAGCTAAGGGCGAGGTTGTCACTGACAAGTGCATCTGTCACTCCCAAAGGGCAACTACATCCATGGCAGGGGTCAACAAGGGTGTGAATCATGTTAGCATCAAAATTATTCTCTTGCATTGAACTTAAAAATATAAAATTTAAAAAATATATTAAAAACCAGCTATTAAAATATGTGTTTTAAGTTTATGGAGCACATAGGCTGCACTGAGACAGCCCAGGACACGTGGTATATTCCCTTTATTGACAGCTGCTGGATAATGCACTGCTGTAATGGAATGTGTGCATCAAACTTTGCTAGACAAGCCTTAAACAGAACAGAGAAATTCAACGTTTTACCCATTCAGACACAGCAACCCAAAGAGGATGATCTGTCTGATTGCTTGCCTATAAAACCTGGTGAAAAAAATCTTTGATTTGGAAAACCAAACTCATACTCACAATTGCTTGATTTGCCGTTCACTTTGCACTTCTAAAAACCAAGCTAGTGCCAGATAATTTCTCTTTTGATGAATTTACTTGAAAAAACCATCTCATTTCAAATATGTTTCTTTTTCTTATTCTGTGGTGCGTGGCTAATGCGTATCTCAGTCTAACTGGAGTGTGATTCATCACTGAGACATCCCTTGGCCGAGTGTAAATAGGAAAGGAAAAGGTTATCTTCTCTCTTCTTTTGTTGCTACGATTGCAGTTCATCATCCGGAGTGAAACTATGAGCAGGAGGTTCAGCCAGGGAGAGAGAGAGAGGAATGACAATGATGTGAAAGGGAGTGAAAGCAGATAGACAATCCCGTTCTGTCTGAGCCCACGAAGAATGATGCTATTCCCAGACAGGCCCTTGAGCAGAGGCATTTATCTGTCTGATTTGGAGGTTGAAACAGTAGAGAGTAAAAAGGAGATGGATTCTCATCTCCCAGAGACATAAAACAAAGCTTTGACACATCCAGCCTGTAAATAAAAGAGAAAGGAACCCATCTAGTAATACCCCATGACTGACTTAGCAACTGCAGGGCATTTCTCTAGCTCTTCTCCCAGATCTAAATACCATTTCTTTGTCTTTCTCCTTTGAATCCTCATCTCTGAAACACAACTACTATTTTTGTATCCCTCTCCTGTTTTTCTCTCCAGTGAAAGGCTGTGATTAACTTGTTTACCCACGAAACCATCTTTGTCTTGGAGCACAATGATATTCACAATTTACAGAGCCCTTAAATAGGATTATTCTGTCTGTTCTCCTGTAACACTTGGCATCATACCCAGTATTTAAAGAGACTCAACATTTATGATAGACAGCCTTGTACTTTCTTTTCAGTTTCTACCTCATGCTCCAAAAATGTTTTCCTTAATCTGGTGAAGTGTTTGGTGAAAACACACACAGCTCCATTGCCTCCAAGATATGATATCAGTCAGGAGATACTCTTTAGATTGATGTCTTGTTGGTACAGGATTTCCTGCAAGATCCATGAAAATGGCCTCTTTTATCATCTTAACATTGTTATACTAGATTTAATTGGTATCAGTTGGTGAAAATTGAGATACTTATCAAAAAGTTATTAAATATTAAGAATACCACAAACTGAACATATGCAGACAGCATGGGGGGAAGGTTCATGGGAGACTGAAATTTAAAGTGCAGTACATTTATTGTGTCAGTTTTGAAATAACTTGATCTCTACACAGCATCTGTCATCCCACAGGGATTCTATTTGCTGGCCATTTTTTAGTTCTGGAAGGAGACTGAACAGTGTTGCCTTCTAGGAAACCTGAGCTTTCACGTTATAGGGGCCCTTCCAAAGGACTGAATCCAATCACGCAGGGCAGCTTTTCATCTGTCTTTATAAACTTCACCAGGAGGCCAAGAACCTGTTTTCTTAGTTTCAAACACACTGAGTGCATTTCTTGGAAATGGTGCAGCCTAATAGAAACGAGGAGAGTCACCAAATAACCTGAGGTTTTTAATCACACACTTAGGTTGCCAGTGAAGCTGAGGTTCAGGCTATTAATAGCTGATAGAAATCATTGAATGTGCCTTTCCTTCACAGAAGTGTTAGGTAGTCACTCCTCTGTAGAGGCTGGAACAAGGTGACCACGGAAGGGGTTGAGTCACCATCCCTGGAGGGGTTTAAGAGATGTGTGGTTGTGGCATTTGGTGACATGGCTTAGTGGTAGCTTTGGCAGAGCAGGGGGAACAGCTGGACTAGATGCTCTTAAAGGTCTTTTCCAACCTAAAGGAGTCTATGATTCTGTATTGGATACAAACTGGGAGAAAAAAAAAAAAAGGCTAAAAGCTAAATCTAAATGGAATATAACTAATAATTTAAATAATACATGATCTGTTCAACATGAGGAAGAAAGAGGAGGGCAGTGCTAAAATTCCATTATTCATTTCATGGAATTTAAGAAAGTTAATTCCAGAAGTCTTCTTAATTCCTTAGGAAAAACTAAGTTTTCATTTTCAGTTTTACCTAAAACCCATTAAAATCACAGAGAATCTCTCTACTGGGGACAGTAGCCTTTGGACAGATTGTGTTGTTCTGACAAGCAACACAGTTTGTGTTTGCTTAGCTTCTGTGGCAAAATAACTGCAAACAGGAATGTGCAGCTGGACAGCTCTGAGTCTGTACAGCACCAAGACAGCTCAAAGGCTTTGCAGGATTTACAGCAGTGATTTCCTTTTTATTCTGGGTTAATAACTTTAAGTATTTTAATCAGTAATTAACCAGATCAGAACCTAGTGCCAACATGTTTAAAATGTTCAAAATAACCCAGGTTTTTAAAATGGAAATGTTTGGAATTTTTGCACCTCTTTTGGTGCAATGTATTTGGGAAAGGTTTTTAATGATTTCATTGTTATTTCACCTGCAGGATCCGAAGCTGCGGGAGCTGCTGGATGCTGGGAACGCGGGAGGCCGGCTGGAAAATCGGATGATAACTGTTGTGTATGGCCCAGACCTAGTCAACATATCCTACTTGAACCTGGTGGCATTCCAAGATGACATAGCAAAGGTAACACACCTGATAGATGAAGGTCTCTCATATCAAATTCAGGTTTTGGAAGTGATGTTTCGAGATGTGGATAAATGAGCTGAAAGTGGGAATTGCTATGAAATGAAGCACAGTTCTGTTCTGGAGCTGTGCCACTCAGTTCCCAAGAAAAAATGTGCAATATTTTTTTGGTTTGTTTTGGTTTGTTTTGTTTTTTTCAAGCAGTTCATTTCAGCAAGATTTATGCCCCTGGTAAGTGTGCTCATGTTCAGAATGTTGCTCGGAAAGCCCAAATAATCACAAGTGAAAACAGTGCTACACACAAATTTTAACTCAGGAATGAGATGTCACACTGTGGCTCCCCAAACACACATCAATATTTCAGTAGTAGCAGCACATTGTGCCCACTGAGAGCCCTTGATAAGGCTTATGGTCAACATCATTGCCTTAAAAAAGTATTTTTTCCATGCAGGTCCATCAGTTTTCTCTGTCCAACCTACAAAATAAAACTACACTGATGTTAGTGCATTTGGGTTTGTGTTTTTTCCTCCTTCTTCCAATTTCTCTGCAATTCAGTTCTGTTTAATGAACTGGGAACTTTTGCTTTATCTATTTCAAACAGACATTCCAAAGCTTCTCCTCTTTCCACTTCCACTCATATGGGTATGCTCCAATCCCAGCCTCCATGCACAGAACACTTTCCACAGAGCATTTTGACATCCTGGATTTCACTAGGTTTTGCTAAAAAGAGGTTTTCTGCAGCCTGCTGTGATTTAACAACAGCAAGGAGTTATTTTGTTGCCTCACAGGCAACAGGGATTGTTAGATCAGGTGCAGAAAGGTCATAGGATGAAAGCCTTCAGTGAGGAGGGCACATTTTTGCTTGCCAGATTCCTATTTCTGCTAATCTTCTTTAGCCAACTGGCAAAAACATGATTTCCAATTTTTCTTTGACACAGAAGAATAGAAACAGAAAGAGTTTGTGGTGGTCCATGAACAGCTGAGAGCTGTGCTGTTTTCAGTCTTGAAAATGCAGAGCTCTACAGGGTGAGACATCTTAACGCTGCAGAAATGAAAGCAATTGAAATAACTCTTCAGGAAAAAAAGGAACTATGTTTATGGTGGAAAATGAAAAGGTATGCTAAATCTTTACCAGCAGAAATTGCTGTCCCTTATCAAGGAGCAGGGATAATCACCCAAATCAGAAGCTTATGTCCGTCTTTTTCACTTACCTGTCTAGCCAGCAGTCAGTGAGCCATAATCTATTTGCTAAAACAGCACAGAAATGGGTATTTTAGGGCTATTTTCTGTTTGATAATGGAACCTTCAAGTACAGTGGATAAAATAATGTTTTATAAAAACTTGGCTGCTCTAAACCTTGAGTAACTCCTACCATCCAAATAAGTAAGAATCTGAGTCTTCCTTTTGTTTATAAATGCAATAGAGCAAATAAATTAATATCTGATCAATTGGGCACTATGACCTGGGGATGCCATTTTTAAGGCATTGCAGATTAACTGTGTGTGCTTTGAGGTCATGTTAAATATCCTGATCATTTGAATCAAAATAGTTTTGATCACTGTTGAACGCATCTAAAAATTTCTCCCTTTTTAACCTATTTACCAACTTTATATGAACCAGAACACAGAATTTGGTCTTTATTGTCTCTGAGCCCCATGCAGTGACTCAGAGAAGTTGTAATAAGTAAGTACATCAGGTACAAATCATCTCTTTATGGAGCTTTGGGGAGGAATGTCAGTACAAGATGTTTTCAGCACCACACTTGCAAATTTTGACCCTTCTGATCTTCCAGGGAAAGCAAGTGTCAATAGAAACCTCTTACACCTTCCCTTTTCAGTGCATGAATTTTTTAGTTAACCCTTCATTTGTGATACCTTGTTTTTCAAGTTGTGTGGCAAGTGTTAACCAGACATCACTTCAGGAGAAAGGCGAAGTAAACTATAATGGTCTTAATGAGGCAGTTGAAATTCTTCCATTGTAGGATTTTCTCCCTTCTGCAGAGGGCTGCATTTTCTGCTACAAAGTCTTGTCACATCCACTGGCCAAGTTATGGGAAAATTAGGAAAATGCAAGTCTCAGGTTATTCAGCTTGCCTCAGGTGCACTAAATAGAAATGTCAGTGTGCTGGTTTGTGTTCATTCCTCCAGGAGAAAGTAACTGATGTTTAAAGCATGTCAGTGATGTGCTGAAGGGTGCCTGGTTTGCTCAAGGAATGCAGCTTGAAATTCACTAGGCACTGATCTAAAGGGCGGGCAGGAAGGTGTGTCCTGGTGGGGAAGGGAAGCAGCACTGAGAGAACACTTGCTTATTTTAATTTGAGAATGTCTGTCTGGGGTAGGATTTATTTGTGAACATCCACAGTTTGCTGCAGAAGCAGCAGAGGTTTATTCTCAAACCCTCTTCTGGGCAAATGCTTCTTTTCCTTGTCTCCTTTCCCACCATGGAGAAGTCCAACCCATTAACCTCTGTCTGCTCTAGAACAGTTCATTCTTTTTCCAAATCCAGCAGATTCCAAAGTGAGCATCTCGTTTTTCCCATCTCTTTCCTCTTGCTCTCTTTGTTGCCTCTCATGCCAGCTCTCTTCTTTCTGCTCTGCCAAGCCTGGCCATGCAGGCCCCTGTCCAGAGCCCAAGGAAATCTCTTTCTCCTCAGTTTGATGAGCTTTGGGTTAAATGCATCACTAAGAGCTGATGAATTCCTCCATAAGTAAAATGATGTCATCAAGGATGATTCACAAGTCACGCTCTACTATTCTTTCCAGCATACATCTTTATTTTTCTAGCTTCTTCAGTGTATGTAAGAGCCTGATCAGTAGAATAAAATGTTAAAGCAAGCCACATAAATTCACATCCATTTGATAGGGGGTTTTTTTTAAGATTAATTTCTGAAAGTGTAGAATTTCAGCAGCTTGCTTTGTTAACCTCCCACCAAAAAGAAATGTGCGAGGAACATTGCCTTCACACGTAGTCAGGCCTGATTTGAAGGAAGTGTTTTCAAGGCTCTGTGCTGCCTTTTCTTATGAAAAAGCTCTCATCTTTTCTGTTGCACTAAATGTCTTATGGTATCCTGATGCATGCAGTGGAAGAGAGATTTCTTCACCGAGCAGCACATTTCCAAACGAGCTCTGCTCATGTGCTCTGTCAAAGCACAGAACAGCTGAATTATTCGTCAGCAAAGTTCACAGGAGTGGTAGAAGATGAACTGGTGTGACAGGACAGAGCCAGGAGGGGATCAAGTTCAGGAAGCTCTTACCATGATGGATGTGACTTGCTTGGAGTTGAAGATCAGAAGGCCAGGTCCTTCTGCTCCCAAAAGGGATCAGTGCTGGGTTTGTTGGCACTGCTGCAGCTCTGTTGCAAAAAGCCCAGATTTATATTTTCCTGTTGTATCACGTCTGTACAGAGGCTGCAGTGCCCGTGGCCATCCGGGGGCTGCTGTAACCTTCCCACAGCTGGCTGTTTTCTCTGCACACAGAACAGCTTTCCAGCCCTTGGAGTGCTCTCCCTGAGCGCTGCCTGCTGGAGTCGCTGGTACAGAGTGGGCTCTGCTCTCTGCCATGCAACAAACCCAAGGAAATGGAGCCATTTGTTAGCTGGAGCAGCAAGGCACACTTTGGCTCACTGCTTGGTTGATGAGAGCCTATCAAAGGCAGTCCCAAGCATCTCTTTGTTTTTTAAACTCTGTTCTCAATGCTGTTGTTCCCCCTCCTGCCAAGGGTTCAGTTCAGCAGCTAGAAATGATGTGACCCTTGGCAGATTCTCTGATCTTGGCTTTTTGGCTGTGGCTCTGGGTGGCTGGACCCTAAAAAGGAAGAGACAAAGAGCAAGTGTTGCTGTGACCTGGTTAGAAATGGCTCAGCCTACAGGTAGCCCTCAGAATGTTTGGCAAGAGCGATGGGATTGCTTTGGAGAGCCAGGAAAAAGCCAGCAAAGGAAGAAGATGGAACAAATGGCGAGACTGCTTATATAAATAATGTGTGTGACAGGCACATAATAAGTGAGTTCCCCTTACATTCCGGTCAAGGAGCATTCAGACAAAGAAAAGGAAGAGCTGGGGATGTGGGATACTCTTGAAGCACCCTACTTCTGTTTCGTACAAAATATTTCAGCTTTAAGCCCAGCCGAAGCAGCAAGATGAAAACAGTCTATCAAAATCTATTAAAAGCCAATGTATTTTCAATTTCCAAATAGTATTTTGTGTTGCTGTTAATCTCTGTGGCTGTTAGTGTCACAGGGAGAAGTTTGAGCAGCTATTATTAGTGCCCAAACAAAGCAGTGTTTACAAGATGAGCCTATTTTGAGCCTGGAAAAATGAGTTGCCAAGAAGAAAAACAGATGCTGCACTTAATACGCTCTCTGTTCCAAGAGTCACAGCAAAGCAGTTGTGTTGCTAACAAACCTGATTCCTCCTCCTCTGCTTCCTCACACCCCTGTTCTTTCAAACTAGACCTAAGAAGGGAAAACAATTAAAGGAGAAAAAATGGCAGTGGTCACGGGAAGGTGGAGGGGAGGACTGTGTGAGCAGCACTGATTTGCCTCCAGAAGAAATCAGTGTCTCAGGGAAGAAGGTTTCTCTTCGAGAAACACCAGCCACGGGAGAGGTGTTATCTCTCTTGCATAGAGAGGTGGTAAATGGGATGGGCTCCAGGATCTGAGAGCTGGAGGACATCAAAGGCCACTAAAACACTGAGCATACAGGCAGCCTTATCTGCTCCTCCTTGGGAGCAGCAGTGCGAGACCAGTTTCAGGGACAAGGGCTGATAACATCAGGGAGAAAAAACTTCAGCATACAAAAAAGATAGAAAAAACCCCCCAACTTCTCAAATCAATCACCTGGTCATGTGGAAAAATGAGGCTTTTTAGGTAAAACAAGCTCTAAGCTCCACAGTGACATAAGAACATTTGTTTCATTGAAAGTCACTGACAATTCCCCTCCCTATCCATTTTTGTCAGAATGGAATCCTCCTTTTTTTTTTTTTTAATATATTTTTTCTCAAGAAAAAGAAAGGCCAAGGAGAAGGGATCACCTCCCAAAGAGTGTGGCAGTGGGAATTTTGGATTTGGACTGTTATGAAAGGAAACATAGCTTTAAAACTCTGAAAGCTTTGTCAACTAAAACAAAAAAAAAATCACATTGTTTGCAAAGGCATTGCTTGTTTTCTTCCCTTTCTTTTAATGGGGTGAAATGAAGCCAATCCAAAACCACAGTTGTGATTAAAAAGGTTTGCAATTAAAGATTGTGAATAAGCACCAGGTTAGAAAGGAAAAACGCACTGAAGCTGTCAATGAAAAGCTGTGGGAGAGACCTGCAAGGGAGGAGAGCAGGACAAACTCTGAGGGTTTAAAGCTCAGTTTATAATCATGCATCAGCCATGCAGGGAACCTGGGAAAGGTCAGGGATGCAAGGGAAGGACTTGAGCAATGTGGAGCAACCTGGTATAGGGGAAGGTGTCCCTGCCCATGGCAGGAGGTTGAATCTGGATCCTCTTGGACACCCCTTCCAACCCAAACCATTCCATGATTCTGTGGCATTTCTTCCCTACATGGGGAAGAGGGAAAAGCATTTAGGAGGGATAGGACCACAGTGTAAGGATGTACAATGAGGGGAAGAGTTCTTTGGAGTTGCATCTTCCTTGCACATCAGAGCCATTGAAATGTATTCCTGCATATTTCTGCTGGTTGGGGATTTTTTTAAGCTTGTTTCTTATGTTGGCTGGTAAGATCTTGGATAGAGTCAGGACTTTAATTTGTAACAGTCTTCATTTTTTTGTAGCATGAGAAAATCAGGTCTCACAGATGAAGAGGGAAGCTGTAATTGGAAAAATCAAGTTCAGGCTTTAATTAGGCCCTTTTTTTGAAAGCATAATTTTCAAAAATATTTTACATTATGTCAGTAAACATCTAAACTGAGCCTCGTTTATTTATTCCCTTTTTGTCTTCATAGGAATGGTCAGATGAAGTGTTCAGTTTGGCAACAAATTTGTTGGCACAGAACATGTCAAGGGACGCGTTTCTGGAAAAAGCGTAAGTGGCCCTCAAGTGTCACCCTGTGGGTGTTGCTCTTCCCTCTGCGTCATTTTCCTCCGTGCTTCTTACTCACCTTGTCATCTATTGTTTCTGCTCTGGTGGCTTGTCACTTCTGTAAACACAGGTCCTTGTTCGTATGGTTCTAAAAAGCCTGTTATCTAGAAGTCATCTAAACAAAAATCCTTTTTAGGGTTTTCTTCGCAAACTAATAAATCATTGCAGAAAAAAATCAGAATTGGATGTTCCCTGCCTCTTGTACAGTTGCAGCTTCAGCTGTAGGCTGAAAGTCGTCATTTAAAAAGAATATTCTGGACTGACTTGCTTCTGGTTTGTTTTCCTTTTTGTCTTTTATTAATAACAAACTAGAGAAATGCCAGAAGTCCCTTGTCCTCAGTCCAATCTCTCTGGTTTCCATGTGATCCAGAGAGAATTCATTCCTCTGGATTGCTTGGCAGAGTGGGCAGATTCCGAGTTGCTTTCCACGAAGTGGAAAAGCTTTGTGAGAATGTTTGGGGTGAAATATACACCTAAAAGGGAAGAGAGCTAAACCTGACATTAGCAATTCTCAGCTGATAAGAAGTGCATGGGCTGAGGCAGTTTTGTGTAAATCAGAGCTTTGAGAGCAACTTGGCAAAGCCTGCCAGAAAGTGCTGGTGCTGAACTGGGATACTTACTGGCCTTTTGGGGTTCTAAAAGAGGGCATACACCTTCCCCAGCCTGTGAGTTAGCTGCTTAAACTCAGCTTAGTGTCTCCCCCAAACACCTTGACCTGCTCACAGGCAGGGGCTCAGTCCAGCTACATACTAAACTTACGTTCCTAAAACTTCCTGCCCTCCAAAATTAACCTCCCCTTTCCCTGGACTTTCTGAGGCTGTGAATGGCTACTTTCATTAACTGCACCCAGAGCCAGAATGGTCCAGAGTGCTTAACTTTAATCCCACAGAATCACAGGTGCCTGTTTTGGAAAAGAGGGATGTGCATCTGTGGGTGTGTGTTTCCTCCTCATGGTGTTTGTTGTGATGCAGCTGGAGTCCCCAGAAATTCCTGAAGCAGCTCTGAAGGGTGGATATCGCTGGAACTACAGCATTGTGTCTGATAATGGTGTGGTGGGACTGCAGGGTTATATTAGACAAACAAAATCCCAAATAGATGGGAACATTTAACATTTCCTGTTGGCCCTGCATGTTGGCAATGGGGAATGTGCTCAACCTGAGCTTGTGACTTCCTGCAGCTCCATAGGCTGGAGATGAGTTTCAAGAGTGATTTGGTTCTGCAGTTTCCTTGCCCCTGAAATCCCCGGGTGCCCAGTGGGCTCTGCTGGCAGGTCTGCAGTGGGGAGGGTTGGGGCTGGAGCTAATGGGCCTTCTCCTACCCAAACCAGAGGAGAAATGTGTCATCACACAGTACAGCAGAGCTCCTTGTCTGGAGCTATTCTTTGGCAGTTTTTCAAGCCATATTAATTAAAGATGAAGTCACTGGACACGCTGTGTAGATTCAGTAGCAGGCAAGCATGGCATTCCTGTGCCGTTTTCCACTAATTAATAAGTCACTTGGAAACTGTGTGGTTTCCCAGCTCCTCTGCACAGATGCCAAATCAGTCACTTAAGAAATCTATGACTTTAAAGACTAAATAATTTCCCCATTATAATTAGTGTACTAAGCAAAGGGTTGGTTGGAGTCCTATCAGAACCCTTGTGTTGAAAAAGAAAACCAAATTGCAATACAGCAGAATGAAGGTTTTTTTCTTTATGGCATTCAGTTCCTTGGAGCATTGGAATTGCAATAATAAAGAGCTTGAGAAGCTTTTCCCCATCTATTGTTATTTCTAACTTCCTTGGTTATAGAGGAAAACACTCAATGTGACCAAAATATAGTCAAAATTCTCAAGAAATGGAAGGCAAAATAAAATAAACTTTATTTTTTTAAAATAACTGCTGTGAATTTTTTGTTTTAATCTCCCTCAGTGCTGGGAGTTGTGCTTGGTGACACAGTAGCACAAAAGGCTTCAGTTTCCAGAAGATGAATGTGGGAAGTCAGGGATTTGTGGAAACGTTCCTACCCCAGTTATCCTAGTTTTAGCATCCACTTTGTTTTGAAGTGGTTACTAATGGCATTTTCTGTTGGGAAGAAGAAAAGGAAAGTTTATTAGAACCATGCAGTTTCTTCTTCTTTTGGCAGACCAGGGTAAAGTGAAAAAGCTGAGTTTTTTAACAAAAAAAAAAATCCTCGTTACTATTTAAGTGTTGTCATATTTTTCACCAGGTGATGTTACTGCAAAACTCACTTGCAGTTCTCTCAGGACAGACAGTAGAAGGTCAATAATGATTTCCCAGCATGCTTTCATACTGGGAGAAGGAGCTGAGTGGAACTTGCTACATGATCAGAGCACTATCCCAGAGCTAGAAAGTTGGTGGAGAGGTCCTTGAAAATGCTGTAAGAATAAAGCAGGATGCTTTTCTCTCCACAGCTACACAAAACTCAAGCTGCAGGTGACTCCAGAGGGGCGCATTCCTCTGAAGAAGTAAGTGCTGTTCCCCTTCCTTACCATGTGCTCTCTGCAGACTTTGGGGTGTGAATATGTGTTTGGGATGAGCATGGGACCCCTGTGCCTAGAAGAAGAATAATTTTACCCTCTGTTTATAACAGAGTGGCCAGTGATCCTTGGGATGTCTCTATTCAAATGCGCTTTGGGCACAGACTTTCTGCCTCTCTGCCCTGGTTCTTTCCACTTGTGAAAATAAAATAAAATAAAATAAATTAAAAACATTTAAAAAGCATAATTTCTTTATCTCAGGGGATTTGTGAAAATAAACAGATTCAAATTGCATGTCACTGGGGGAATGAAGAGACCAGTGACAGCTGAAATAAATGCCTGCTGTGATAGAGGCTGCTGTGGGATAGAGTTAAAACTGAGCACTGTTGAACTCCCCTCTGTTACTGAGCAGCCAGCAAAAGGAAATAAATAGCTAAAGATGTAATAGGCTGCTAAGAGGTATTCAGTCTTTGAGGCACATGGGCCATCAAGGCATGTCTTTCACCCACATCCCTCTGTTTTGTCCTCATTTTGCAGCATATACCGCTTGTTCTCCTCCGACAGAAAACGGGTAGAGACCGCGTTAGAAGCCTGTAACCTTCCCTCTTCCAGGGTAAGCACCTGCACTTACATCAGCATTGCTTGAGTTTGCTGCTGTTTCCTCTCTTCTGAGTTTGTTCATGGCTGAGCCTGCTGGATGGGTCCTCAGCAGCAGCTCTGACTTTCCCACACAGAAGTTGCTGATACCCATCTGTGTGCCTTTGGTTTGAAGTTATTTAGCATCAGGAGCACCTGGAAGAAGCCTAAAAGGATTCCAAGAAAGGGCAGAGGTTGTGTGACCTGTCGTGGAGGAATCCTGTGAGGGCATTTTAAGAATAGGTGACTGTAGCACAATTTCCAAGGCATGGTTTCAGAGCAGTGCTAGCCTGAGGTGTGATCTATAGCTGGAGATAAGGGACAGGCTAAACCCACCCTGGCTTATCCAAAAGGTGCATGAAGGAAGTGTTGAAATGCTGTGGTATGGAAGTTGTTAGCACTGCAGGGATGCAGCCATTGCATCCTGCTAATCCAGGAGCTCCCTTCAGCCCAGAGTATTTCCAGGGTGGTACCTCACCCTCAAAAAGGCGTTTTCAGAAGGAATTGAGCTCAAGCAGGGGATTCCAGTTAATGCTGGAGACACAGGATCACAGATTGGGTAAGGCTGGGAGGGACTACAGTGGGACATCTGGTCCCACCTCCCTTCTCCAAGTTGGATTTTAATCCCAGGAAAGATTTCTTGCAGGATAATTCCTTCGTTCAGGGGTCCAAGAGGTGGGGCAAAACCGTTCTGTAGCAGAGGAGAGGCTGCATTTCCTGATCCCTGGACTTATACAAAACTCTGTGCTGTGAGGTTTCCTCAATTTTTGCTCCCCCAGTGGTTTAATAGAGCCTATTCCTACAGCTCCAGAAGAACTTCACCAGCCAAACCTCAGACACCCCTTACAGTGAGACCTTTCTTCATGGGTTTGGGAATTCAATAAAATTCCAAGAAATGTCAGCAAAGTAGGTATAAAATACTATAATAATCTTATCTAAAGTAATATTGTGAGGTTAGAAATGGGGAGAGAATAATTTAAAGATGAGTTTCCATTTAATTGATAGCAAACAAGACAAAGTGTGCAAAAAAAAAAAAAATCTCTGAGGTGCTGCTGATTTCTGAATCAGCTGATTTATTTCTTCCATTTACTACACATCTCTGAAAAGAAAATTTAAATATCATTTGGGTCTTTGGAAGAAACTGCAGCCTTTTTCTGCTGTTTATCTAAGTAGAGCCAGTTTTACATACACACTGCTGGATGCTTGTTGCTGGGATACCATCTTGAAAATGATTCAGAGTATAAAGCAGATCCTTTCTTTGCTTGGGACAAAAGAGAAACTCGCTGCGTGCACCAAAGAAAACTCTGTTGATCATCTTGGAAAAATATTGTAGAAGAGCAAAGCTGGATCTCATGGAGGTAACGGAATGGAAGAAAAGCAGAACTTCAACTACAGCTCTTTTCCTTTGTGTTCCTGTTTATTTGAACAAGTGAAATTCTCAGCGTCAGCTTCCAGCTTTTCTGCCCTATTGTACTGCAGGACAAATGGTGTTCCCATAAAGTCTTGGAAGAGCAACAGACTCCAGCAGCCTGCAAGACATGAATATCAGGGAGTCTTGCCCAGCAAAATAATACCAAATTATTCAGAGAATTCGTGAAAGTCTCTCCTGGACATTAGCAGTTTAGGCTCTTTGGTTTTTTCATAATCATGCCTCATGGATTTTCTCCCCGAGTTTCCACACCTCTCATTGCTCTGGGGAGATACGGAGCTTGTTGGCCACAAGCTTCACACAATGTTTGGCTGCAGCTCTTGGAATTTAGGAGTGAGTCTTCAAGCCTGGGACAGTCCCTCATCTGCCTTTTGCAGTGATCTGGGCACAGGTGCCAGGGGACGGTGTCCCTGTGTGGACTTCTCTGTGACAGGACAAATATCCCCATCCATCAGCCCCACTCTCCAGGGAATTCCCTGTGTGTGTGTTTGCCAGGAGACCCTGCGGCACGATGTGCAGGCTCTGCATTTAATGCAAGAGGAGGAAGAGTTCTCATTGCCTGGATAGTTGTTTTCATCCTGAGGAATGGCACCAGAGAGGATCCTTGGAATTGCTGAAAATAAATCCTTTATTTTGAATTCAAGGACCTTAATAAAGGATGGATTCTCTGCAGTGCTGAGCACTGCAGCCCTGATTCAGCTGAGCAGCAGAGCACAATCACAGTGGGATGACCCATGGACCTCAAGTCAAGCTCTTTTTCAAAGCATGGCTTTATTAATTTTTCTCTTTCTGGGTCAAAACTGGCCTGTGTAGAGTCTTGCAGGATCAAGCCCTGGTTTTTGGAACAGTCGTCATCCAGCAGATCTGAAAGCAAATGGATCTTTAAATAAACGTTTAAACAAAGTTTTAAAATACCCCAATGAATTTCTGAGTTTGCCATCTGATTTGCCTTGTTGTTGGTTTTTGGGGTTTTTTTCTTGGCTACTTTTTGGATTTTTTTTTTTTTTATTTTTTTTTTTTTTTTTTTTTTTTGGATTTTTTTTTTTTTTTATTTTTTTTTTTTTTTTTTTTCTTGTTGGATATTTTTGTTTGTTTTGGTTACAGGTGCTTTAAATAGAATTTGAAGAGCTTTATTTTGACTGGCCTTTTGGCTGTGAAGAGTGGTTTTTGCCTTCTAGTTAATGTTGAGGTTCACAATGAAGCACCAGTGAGCTTGACTGTTAAAATAAAATAACCAACTCTTGAGTCCAGTCTGTGCAAATAATCTGAATTAGCTCTTACGCTGCCAAATACGTAACAGACTGGATACAGATGTTTTAAAAAGCAGGCAGGTTACCAGGCAAATCATAAATCAGCAGTGCTTGAAATTAGCAGAGAGTCTTAATCAGGGAATAAAATTGAATGCCAATATTAAGCCAAGCCAGAAACAAGGGATGTGGTACAGAAGGTTTGTGCTTTGTTCATTGGTGTCAGAACAGAGATGAGCCCATAAGGTGTGTGGGTGGTTCCTCTGAAATGAGGATGGCTCAGACCAGGCTGAGTAAGAGGGCAGTGTATTTTAATCCCTTTGGGCACACAGGCTTTTGGAAGCCATATATAGTTGTGTGAGGTTGTGCCCGAGGTGTCTTTCATCTTTCATGTAGATATTTGTGTTTTGTAGCCCACTGATTATGATACTAGTAGGAAATACCTATTAAAAAGTTCTGTGTACTTATGCCTGAAGGCTCGTGTTGGTTTTTCTCTTTGTAGTGGATGTTTGGAGACATGGGGAGGCAAACCAATGTCTATTGATTGGGTCTGAGTGGCAAATCAGAGCCTGGATCTCAGGTGATTGGAAGAGATCCACATTTCTTCATCTGAGCCCCTTCAAATCCCTTGTAAAGAAAAAACCAGTAGCTTGATTGAATCATAGAATCATTGAAAAGCCCTTGGCTGAGGAGCAGCACCCTGCTGGACAGGGGCTCTAAGCAAAGGGAGCAGAGGAGGGCAGGGTGCTAACTCAAACAAGACAATTCCCAAGCTTTGAGAATCCCAGACTTAAGGAAAACACAGGTGTTGGCACCAAGAGCTCCACAGCTTGAATTTGTCAGTGTCATGGGTGCAGGTTCAGTGCCACTGGCAGCCCTCACTGAAAGGAGCTGTTTTCATCCTCTACCCTCAGCTTTCCCACTTCTCCCTCCACCCTTGCACTGGATTTGACAGTAGTGCCACTGGTGAGTCACCTGGCTCAGGGACTGATCCCATGTAAAACACACAGGGAGGTTTTGGCAGGGTAAGTTTTGAACCAGTTCACCCTGCAGCAACTCGCAGTCTGCCAGAAAAAGGAGGGCACAAGGGTCTGATGGGGTCACCTTAGAATGGAGCCTGGAGATGGTTATCCAGGCAGAGCAGAGGAGCAGCCCAGATTGGTCAATCTGCTCTTGTGGACAGAAACAGAATAAAACCCTCTTGAGCCTCTGCAGGTTTCAGATGAAAGGAGACAAAGCGACACCTGTGGTATCGTTTATTTATTGTAACCTAAAGCAGGAAAAATGTAGAAAAGTTTCCTGGTGTGTGACAAAGGCTTGAACGGATGCTTCCGGTTCCCTTGGCAACGGTGCTACACAGGCAGAATAAATACAGGCACTGATTGCCCCAGCAGCAGCTCCCTTCCCAGACAGCCAGCTTCCAACAGCCTGCCAAGCAAACAGCTCTGTGCCCGAGTTACCATTCTCCTCCTCTAGTTCACTGCATTTTGGAACATGGACAGGCATCCTGTGGGCCCGTGGTGCTCCCAGGGAGCACGTGTAACAACTTTGGATGAAGGACTTTCCAGCTTGATGCAAAGGACTTACCCAGTACAGTAGTTGCCTCCAGTAATTTGATTTTTTTCAGAGAAAAATGTAGTGAGGGTGATGGAATTGTCACCTTGAAGTTGGACTAAAATCACTCTAAACTGTATAAAATGTAAGAAAAAAAAAAATACTGTGAAGTCTTCTGCAGGAGAGCATTTTTATCAATTCGTCTAAAAGAAATCTGATTGGCAAATGTGTTACACTAAGTGTTTAGGACAAAGATGGATGGAAAAGCTGTGCTGCTTGAGTCTTGCCCAGAATTGTGGCATCTTGAACACGTATCTGCAGGAAGGAAAAGGTAAAATCACTGCTGCTGTCAGGGAACAAGTGTATTAGTAATGACACAGTGACCCAGTTTGTTCCCTAGCTGCGTGACAGCTTTGGAAAGATGAGTGACATCCTTATCCTCTGTGACACTGCTGTTCTGCTCACTTAAAAACACAGGCTCAGCGCCTCTGAGGGTGAGCTCAGAGGCTTCATCAGGGCTGATATACCTTTTTCTGCTGTGGGTGAGGGGGTTAGATGGGGAGATGTCCCTTCCTCCTCCTTCACAGGTGCTCAGAGAATGAGAGAACTGTGCCTCATGGAAGCCAATAGATGCGTTTGTACGTTTTGGGTTTTTTTTTAAAGATGTACTCTAAGCTGCTCTGTGATTCAGGGGAATTTATAATCCTGCAGAATCTGAGCTCCTCTAGGGCGCAGGAAGGAAATCAAAAGCAGCCAAAAAGTGAGTGATCTGTTTGCAAAGAACATATAAAAGTGCTGTATCTCTCTTTCACTGTTTTTTTTTTCCCCATTTCACAGAATGATTCAATCCCTCAAGACGACTTCACGCCAGAAGTGTACAGAGTGTTCTTAAACAACCTCTGCCCTCGGCCTGAGATTGACCACATCTTTTCCGAGTTGTAAGGAAAGACTCTCATTGGGTTATTTATTTATTTTTCTCATTCACTGATTTTCTGGGCTGGGGATGGCAAAATAGGTTATTTATACTGTAGCAGAATGCAGTGCTTGCCAGTAACAGATTTAAATGTCAAGCAGGGCTGTTTTTTAATCTTGGATCAAGGGTTCCTTCTCTCCCAGGCTTTTACCTCCACTTCTGATGGCTTGAGTTTTAAAGGAATTTGTTCCTAGAGGAGCAGAACTGCCAGGTCTTGTTTTTCTGTATTGATCAGGATAGTTTATGTTTCCAAGAAAATAAAGAAAGAAGATTAATAAGCAATAACAGCACAAAATAGGCATGAGAATATGTATAATCATCCCCAAAAGCTTAATTAGGACTGGCAAAAGAATGCAGTAACTTTTAGGATTTCTGTATGATGAATTCACACCGTGAAATTAAATTAGCAGCCGGCTACAACTGATTTCCTACATTCAGTTATGAGCTCTGTAACTCCTGGTGCTTCTACCCCTTGCAGCAATCCGTGTACTTCCAATTTCAGCAGAGCCTGATCAATGGAGTCAGAACATTAGGCAATATGAGAGGAAAGCAATTTCCAAAATATACCCCATGACCACCAAAGCAATTGGTGAACGTATTTATCAACACAACCATGCTCACATTCCGTGCTCACAGTCCCCTTTTGGGGTTGTTGTCCCTAAGGTCGGGGTTTCAGAGGAGCTCAGCCCTGTCCCAGTTTGCTCCCACTGTACCCAGGAGAGGCTTCCCATTGCTCCCTGGCAGAACTCAGGCCAGGCCTGAGTGCTCTAGACAGCCCTCAGCTCATCACCTGGCCTGGAGGCTTCCTGGATTTCTGTCTGGGCACAGCTTGTACCCAAACTCTGCTCTTTTCACTGTCTCTCTGAATGGACATCTTTTTGTTTGCATTACAGAGCACCTCAAAGCTTTTAGAAAGTTTATAAAGGAAAGACCCACACACACAAATTACCAGAATAATGAAATCAGGGCTGCTGTTATTCAGCAGTAAACCCAAATAGTTGGGGTAGGAATGCCAGCAGAATGTTTGTGGAAAGCTCGAGATTGAATTCCATGGCTGTTTTCTCTTTTACTTTTTTAAATAGCTCCAAGAATTCAGAGGAATGAAAGGCTTTTAGCATTGCTCCAGGTCTTCCCATTGATGCCTATAATGCTGAACATTGTCAAACATCTTCCTCCTAGATGTCTGATGAGGAGCCTTTGGCAAAATAAATTGGTCCAGAGACACAGTGGAGTGATGTTTTTGCTTTATGATAGTTTTGTATGAATCTTGTTTCAATTTCCTTGGGAAGTTTCAGACATGAAACAAGATTTAAAGGAAATATGTTAAAATGACTTTGCTGTTGCTTTAATTTCTCTCCAGTGGTGCCAAGAGCAAACCCTACCTTACTGTTGATCAGATGATGGACTTTATAAATTTGAAGCAACGGGATCCGCGATTAAATGAGATCCTTTATCCACCACTCAAACAAGAACAAGTTCAAGTGCTGATTGAGAAGTACGAACCTAACAGCAACCTAGCAAAAAAAGGTCAGTGGATTTCACACTTCTGCTTCCTCAGTTCCTGATGTGAAACAGTAGCTCAATTATCCTACATTCCAAAGCAAAATTTGGTTCAAAATCCAGTTGCTTTCCCAGCTGTCTGCTTTTGGGATCATACAGGCCTGTGAGGCATCACGTGGTGCATTTTTAAATGTGTTTGGTTGGTGTCAGGTTAGAGAGGATGGGGCTGGTTTCCGTGCTTGCTTTGCAGTGTGTGTGAGTGACCAAAGAGTTGCTCTGGTGTGCCACCCTCAGCAGAAACCTGACTATCACAATGGCTGTTTACCAGCATCTAAAATGTAAAGTTGAAAGAAAAAATCAGGGACAGTGGAACTAAGAGCATGGTAATTCTATCATTTAATAATACTATTAAGTCTAGTCCTCTGCTTGTGGATAAAGTGGTGTACAAGGCAAGACATGAGATCAACTCAGTGTATTTCATGCTATAATCACAGAAAATTCCCTTTTGAACATCTCAAGTGTTGTCAGGACTTAGCTGGGCATTTTGCCAAAATCAGTGAAAGAACTTTCTGCACAAATCTCTGCAGATTTTTGCTACCACCACAAATCTTAAAATAGCATTCAGTTTGTGTTTGCATCTTGTTTTATTCCAATCCACATATCCTAATGATTAGCCCAGCTTTTGATGTGTTTACACCTTGGAAATTTTAGAGGCATGGGAGTATCCTGAAAACCAGATCTAATATGAAAAAAGGTTGTTTGGTGCAGAGATTGTGGATCAAAAAAGTCAAAAAAGACCCAACAGTCTAGAGGTTAACTGCTAAAGCTCCCACCTCTCTCTGGAAGCCTTCTCACGTTGATGTCTTCGTGAAGGAAATCAATGTCACAATCAATGCTGTCTCTCAAACACTTCTAATTTTTCTCTTAAGGCTTTTTATTTTTCTAGTCCAGTCAAACTGAATGTTTCCAGAGGTTTTGCTGGAGGGTTAAATCCTGCTTCTTTGCCATATTTATGCAAAGTGCCTTTGACGTCAGTAGGCAGAGTACCTTGAGCAAATGGAAACACGTTGTGACCTCCTTTCTCATCTGTGCAAATATTAGAGCTGTGCTCTGTGCTTACCTTATTTCCCACCAGCGGCAGGAAAGTCTGTTACCTAAAAGATCATTCTTGTTACCCAAATATTAGCACTTCTTATAAACCAAATAAAGGATTTATTAGAAGGAGTTGGGCTGGTGTGCCAGCAGAACACCAAGACTCAAAATGGAATCACCTTCTGACTAGCAATAAGGAGAAAACATGAAGCAGAGCCCAGGAGGAAGGATGCTGTGGTGGTATTTGCTACTACCCTCCAATGGGATCTGTGGGACACCTCCAGCTTTACCCTGTTTTCCTTGGTGCACGCATTTGCTGTGGACATTTGCTGTTCCATAGGTGCCTCTCTTCTGGCTGTGAGTTATGTTGCTCTTAAAGAATCAGTTCTCTCTGAAAATGCTGACTTGAACAAGGGAAAGGCAGATCATAAAGAGTTAATTCCTTCTTTAGGATTGTTGTGGGGTATTTTTTCCCTTTTCAGGCTTGTGCACTGGGGTTCAGCTGGCACAACCTGAGAACCACCTCTGTGCTGAAGACACCACCTCCCTGTCTGGCAGCTGAGCTGCAGGAACTGGCACATGTTCCAGTGCAAATCCCAAGCTTACTGCCTTAAAATGACAGGAATTGGCTAATCAGGAATGACATGGGGACACAATATTTTCTGTACATCTGCTCCGAGTTGGGAATGCAATTCACTGTATATTAAATGAAGTGTAGGTGTGCATTCATTTCTACACTCATAGAATAATTTTCAAAAAATGCTTCATGTCTGTAAAATGTCACCAATATGTAACCACATATTTAGAGCAGTGATTTAACCTTTTAATATGGTGTTCTGTAAAAGGGATGATCACCCAGGCTTCCTGCTACCAGGGTTGTTGAAGTGAAATGTCCAGACAGATTTTGGCCAGAAATATGAATGCAGGTACCTGGGCAACCTCCAAAAGTGTGCTGTACATGCCTCTTAGCAATACAATTTCATGCATTGAAAAGGTCTTTTAAATAAAATCAGAGAGTTTTTTCCTTGAAAATGTAAATCCAAATTCGTGAACAGGAAGCTATGTACAGCACCTGACTCCTTGCTCCCTGTTTGCATAGTGCTAGACCTTCACTAGTCTGATAATTGTTCTTCCTAAATTCCTGTCCGAGTTCATTGTCTGTGCACATCCACTGTACCACAATATTCTCTTCTAATTATTCTCTCATAGCTAATTAAATGAGTTTCTAGTGAGTTGTTGTGCTGTCTCTCAACTTTCACAGCACTATTCAAACGCTTTTGGGATCTCATAATTCCCCTGGTCACCATTGTAGCCCATTTGTTGTACCTGTTGCTGCTCACCTTTGCTATTTTGAGCACAGTAAGCAAGAGCTGTCCATAATATTTTAAATGTTTGCAGCTCCTCAGGTACCTGATGAAATCTAATGCTGGTGTTGTTGCTGGTGAAGTTCCTTAGGTTACAGAGTTCTGAGTTAAAATCCTGCCTGTGCTCCTGCTTGTCACTGATGTATTTTAGGTGTATTTATTGCAGGGATACGGTGGAGTTTTTGCAAAATCAGCAGATAGGCGGGCTTGACATCTGCATAGGTTAAGTGTCTGGAGTAGTGTTTTATTGTGGTTCAGGTAAGCTGTTGTGATTAATGCTTTGTGTCGTGCAGTGAAGGAGATTAATTCACTGTAGAACGTGTTCCCTTATCAGGTGGAAGCAGGAGGAAGTCACTGGTAGTGCTGAGCAGCCTCTCCCTGTCAGCAGAAGGATGCTGGGGGTTGTGAGACTGGAGAAGAATTTACCATATATATATATTTCTCCCATTCTGCAGAAACCTGCTGGTTCTTCCTTTGCTTAATGATGCAATTCGTTTCTAAAAGTTTCTGAGTTCAAAAGGAGCTTTGAGAGGTCAAATCCCAATGTCCCAGTTTAAACCTTTCATTCTGAAACCAGATAAGTGCTCTGGAAACCACAGAGCCACAGCCCTGGCTCTGGGGGCATCCTATGCCACTTCCACACTCCAAGCATGCAAGAGCTGCACCCATGTACCAGACTAGAAATGAAAGCAGGAAAGAACACAAACCAAAGGTCTGCTAGGGAAAGGAGGTGTGAAAAAAACTAAAGCTGTAAAATCTGTGTTTCCACCATCGTCCTTGGAGGGAGCAAGACAAGGGTTTGGTTATTATCAGCCTTTATTTTTAGAGTGGTTCTTGTGGTGGAAGATTTAAAAATAGAATGTGAAAGTGCTTTAAGTAATGGCATAAAGATGTTGATTTTATATTCCCTCTTAAGGATGCATTTATTTAAATATTATCTCTGCTTCTTTAATTTTAAAGGGCCAAACCTTTAGATCTGCACAGAGGAAAAGAGCTTTGCTCTTATATTTCACAGTGGTTTTTTCTCCAGATTTTCTCTGTATCTATTTGCTGTGTGTCAGCTTTGGTTAGACATGTATTTAGAAGGATTGCAGAGGAGATGGTTGCATGATTCTCTCCATGAATTCCAGTATTAATTCTGTTTTACAGTGCACATTTATTGGTAGTTGTTGCACCGAGCTTTTCTTAGGTAATAAAATAAATTAAGCAATTATCATTAAATTAAGATAGATTTAATTTTATACAGCATCTATTGTATGTATTTTTCCCATGGCAGCCTTAACACCAGGCAGTATTCACTGCAGCATAAATGTGTTTTTCCTCCTTTAAACTTCTATGCAATTTAAACATTTTCACCCCACTGCATTAAATTCACCTATTAGTAACTGCTTAAGAATAATTACACATTGGATTCTTTTGATGGCAGAAGGGGGTCATTTCCTAGGTAACAGATTTTAATGGTAAAAACAAGCACCGTGCAGCCATGGCTCTACTTTTAAGACATACTTCAGGATATTTAAAGCATAAATTCTGATATATAAGTCATTCAGACAAATGGTTGGGCCTTCTGGTATGAAACATTTATAGGAAGTGTTAAAAAACAGTTGAAATTCTTTGGCCTCCCAACCGTAACACTGGAAAGTAAGAAACTTACCCAAAAGCCCATTAACTTTGGGATTGTCAGTGTTTTCCATTCCAGTTGTACAGGAGAAGAGCTCTCTGCACTGTTTCTGTCTCAAATATTGACAGAACAATAGATCCCAGTCATGATTTATTACTCTCTGAAATGTTTAAACCACAGCAAAGTTGTAGTCTGGCCCAGGCTGTCAGCAGCAAGTACTAAGTTAGGTAGCTCATCAGAAAACCTTTTTTTTAAAATTGTTTTAAAAAATGTGTATATCTGTGCAACAAATGTTAGTATGGATAATGTGTCAGCATAAATAAATTAATGGAAACTATTTGTCAAAGTGAGTTTGCAAAATGTACTTCTGTAATACACTGGAGGTTGTTTTTTTCTAGTTAAGCTGTAAAATTAGTTTCAGATCTTGCAGTTGTTTGGAACATTGCATCTCAAGTGAAAAACTAAATGTAAAAATATTTTAGAATGGAAAGTCCTCAATTTTAAGGATTTTTTGCATCTGTTTTACAGGTAGATTGTGTCATCTTTGAACTCTACCAATTGAAACAGTGATGTGGACTAGTGATGATGGATTTTGCAACATTGAACACTGCTGTTGGCAGTAGAGATAATGAAAGTACCAAAAATATATTCAGGGTTCCAGGGAGGGCAAGTGTCATGATCTTCAGTGTATAATGCAGATATTTTGAAAGAAGCAAGAGCTTTGCAGAAATCCATTTTGGGCCTGGTATCTGGTACCAGGAATAGCTCCACTGATATCAGGGATGCGGTGCTGAACGTAAAATGGCCCAGACTTAGTGTGGAATTCATCTTCAGAGCTGCAGAGCATAAACTCCTGGTGATAATGCAGGTTCTGCAGTCAGCCCAGCCCTGTGCTATCAAACATGGGAGTGACCACACCAGTGACTCCTGTTCCCCCACCTGGAATCCAGGGGGACCACCTGGTGGGCCCCGGGATCAAACCCCACAGGCAGCCTTCAACCCTGTTGTCCTAGCTCTGAGAATGGCTGAAAAAACTTGGGGCGACAGGAGCACAAAGCAAACATGGTTTTAGAGGTTTTAGAACCTCATTCCCTCCAGCTGGAGCTTTTGCTCAGAGATAAGAGACTCTTACGTCAATGCTGCGTTTCAGGGGTTATGGAGGCGTATTTTTCTGCAGTTGCCTGCCTGTATTGTGTTTGACCCAGCCTCAGACTATCAGAGCCCATAAATAGAAAACTTAGTTCAACAGTAAAACTGTTTCTTTTATGCTGGTTGCTGCCTCTTTTATGGAGCACAGGGAAGTATTCAATTTTAGCAGCAGGATTTATTATTTGAAGATGAATATTAGATAAAGTTTACTTCTGAAAACATAAAGGAGCCTGGACTCAAATGCTGAAGGAAGCAAATGTAGATAAAGTTTGGACAAACATGGCATGGTTTGACTCCTCATTATGACTTGTACAAATGTAGTGTTTTCAGTTGGAATGGGCCCCTGAGGACACAGGGAGTGAAGGCTGCTGGGATCCACTGGGTGACATCTAGGACTGGTGGCACAGGAGCTCCAAATCCCCTTTTGAGTGTCATTTTTGGGGTTTGCCTCAGCCTTAGGTCAGCCTGACTCAACAGACAGTCAGTCTGTGCCTTGAGGAGCCAGCCCTGATCCTTGAGTGTTTTGGGATGTGTGGTATCTGTCAGAGCAGGGCTCTCAGAGCGCTGGAGCCTGGGCACTGCTGGAACACACCAGCCATATGAGGAAGTTTCCCTTCTCATGTCAGATGCAATCATCTAACAATATCCTTTAGCTGGAATATGCCTATAAATACAGCGGGGTTAAACGCTGGGGAGGCAGAAAGAAGTGGTAAACTAAAGGACAATGTTGGCACAAGAACACAGAGGGATCAAGTGGCCTTGAGTAAGTTTAGGCTGGAAGTTAGGAAAACTTTCCTAACAATATGGTCCTGGCACAGACTACTAGAGGTAGTAAAGAGGGCAAAAAAAGCAATTGTTATTAGTAGAGAGCTCAAGTTGTTTATGAAAGAGATTGTCCACTGCAGTGCCTGCAGCTGCAGAACCAAGTTTAAAGTGTGGATAAGGAAGGCCCTTTAAAGGGACTAAAATCCCTTTTTTTCACTTAATTTGCACTGTCTTTGCAGTGCCACCCCTTTATTCTTTTTCACCTCTCTTTAATATTAATCTTTTTTCAGCTGCAGGAGTTTCTGGAAGTAAAAATGTTACCTGTGATTTTTTCTCTTTTAGATTTTTTTCAGCACTTACAGAATACTGATTCTCTTCTCTTGTCTCTTCCCAAGATACGACAGGACAGTCTTTTTGGCAAGTGCATTAATAGCTTATGTAGAGAAGTGTCACTTAGCAAAAAAAAACAACATATTTTTAGATGTCTTTTAGTGCAACTTAGCAATTGGAAGTAAGCCAACATTTAACATTATTCCATCTCCCAGGATCACTCTGAGGCATTGTACAGAGGATGTTTTTGAGAGGTTTGGCAAGACAGTGACACATTCCAGTAGTGTCCCTCTTTCAAGTCTGTCAGAAATAACTATAGTATTGCTGGTATGAATGGTGTTTTTATCTGTCTGATACAAATCTTTTCCACTCAGCTGCCTTAGAAATCTGGCATGTTGCAAAGTGCTCGTTCCACTGCTACCTGGGGACTGGTGTAAAGGTGGTTTTGTAGTGGTTTTGTGGATTTAACTGGATCTAAACTGTCTTCTGATATCCTGTAAGGGATATCCTGTCAGAAACAATTTCTAACACATCTCTGCTGAGAAGTCAAGAGAAGAGAATAGGCTGATGGCTGTAAAACTCTGCTTCAGTCTTGAGACTTAGGAGAGATCCCTTGCTTGGGGTTTTCCCCCACTCCTTAACAATTACTGGTTTTTCAAGTTTGTATACATCTGACTGCTAAAGTTTTAGAAACTGTTCCAAGATTGTTTTCCTTATCATGAAACCTCTGCTTACCAGAATCTCTGAACTGTGACCGTGCATTGTAACAGCAGAGGGTTTTAAAGCTGCTGCAGGTGTTTAAAGGATCAATATCCATCAAAATAAATGTGTTTCCAAGGTATAAATTTTAAGGAAGAGAAAATGTTGAGTGCTTAGAATCTTCCCTGCTTCAGTGTGTATTTTGCTGTTTTCTAGCACTACTGGAGTAAAAATGCATCCTTTTCATGTGCTGTGTAGCCCCTGTGGGTTAGAGCCCTTCCTTCCTGACAGCTTGAAAAGGGCTGAGAAAGCCTGTGACTTCTACTAAAACAATTAAATAAATACCATGCTCAACATTGCACAGTGGCTTTAAGATCTTGTTAGACCTGGATGGTTCATGCCTACAGGCACCAGTGAGATTTGGAAACCTGTTTTTTTTCCTCAGGTGACACTCTGTCTTCCCTTCCCTTTGGAGATGGCAGTGTCCTTGGAATGCTCCCCAAGTTTTTATTCTGATTGAAGTAGATTTGCTGTTTGGCATGGTCTGCGTGGAAGCTTGTAGGAAATATTTCCTCTCTAGAGTGAATTAAGTGTCTTGGGCTGCAGGGCCTCATCTTGATAGCTCAGAGAAGTGGTTTTCCTTCTGCAAGCATTTTCTTGCCCCCAACGCCCCAAAGGTAAATAAATAATTGTATCCACTCTTGGTTTTCTCTGTGCACTTGCACCGATGATAAAGTGGGTATGATAGCTTCACTAGAATGACAAGCAGTCCTGATTTAGACACACTGAACTCTGCTTTACATGATCAGCCTTCCTCTGCAGAAAGCTCTGGATCTCAGTGTCCTTGGGCACGCGGTATTTCCACATGGATTAACGGATGCTGAGCAAGCTCTTTTATGCAGGCTACTTAGGCACAACGTTTGCCTTCCCACTTTTCCCTCACTGACAGCTTGTCATTGAGCAAGCATTTATCCTGATTTTGTATCAGAGCTACCATTCTCTGTTTATGTTCAGTTTTCCCTGTGTCTTATTGCGCTGTACCCATTCAAGGCTGGAGCAAGGAGTCTTGCTCTGTTCCTTTCTTACTGAGTGAGTTTTCTGTTTCTGTTTCAGGAACATGCTCCCCAAGACAGCTTGTTTTGGTTTGTGCCCAGGTAACTGTCTAATTGCAGAAGGTATTTGTGCGAGTATAACTGAGGGCAGAACTGGATCCATCATGTTTTCCTCCAAGTTTAGAGAACGGAAATGAGATTTGAGCACAACAGGATATTGTCCTGCTTTGATTTTAAAGGATTTAAGCAATGAGGCAACCAATAAATCCTGTTTATTGGTTGCAAGACTGTTTCCTAACGCAATTAGTTGAAGCACTGCCAAGCTTTTTCAGACATTCACCCCAAATTTTCTAGTGCTCACCCTGTTCTCATTACCTGTTTAATTCCTTTTTCTTTATCACCTTTTTTGATGCAGCTTCTTATACAGATGGGTTGCTATTCTCTGCATCTCATCTGCTTCTCGGGGTTACAGATTTCTAGGCATCTTCTTTCCTATTCACTTCTGTATTTCGGATTGTTCTTTACTCTAGTGATTAGTTTGAATTATTATTTGTGTGTTCTCATTTGATTTGTGTCCCATTTACCTGGTTCATTACAGCTTTGCCCTCTTGTTTTGCTAACAGACAGCAGAGAACTGTCTGTTCTTTAAACCCTGTGTTGTTGATTCTACTTTTTCACATTATGAAGGACTTTATGAAACCAGACCTACTGCTGATCAGTGTTCAGCCTCTGGACTTTTTGTGAAGTTCAGCTTTTAAATTCAAAGAAACCCTGATCTTTTAAGCTGACCTCAGTTTGTTTCTATTTCTATCTAGCTTTTTTACAGATTAGTTTTTCCAATTAGGAAAAATTTGAGTTTAAAACTTCATTAAATGCTTCACTAATATCCAGATGCAGTAATTCAGATATATTGCTGTTGCTCTACTTATTAATTTGATCAGGCTGTCTGACTAGTGTGAGTTTTTGCCCTTACTGATCATTGAGAGAACTGCTAAAATGGAGGAGCTGCTGACGATTTCTGCATGTGGTGTGTAAATGATGGTTGGTACTTTGATATATCTGCAGACCCTGACCAGAGGCCTGAGAGTCTTTGCTGTCCTCAGTGTTTTTTTCTAAAAGAAAGCAGCACTGAGATTCCTGGGGTAAGGTCTGGTAACCCAGTTGTAGGGTTGTGGTCTTTTCGGTCTAGGCTGAGCTTGTGCCCTATTCTCTCCTTGTGATGACTTTGCCATTAAGAGGGTGTCCCTTGGACAGTGCAACAGGACAATCCTGTCCTGTCCTGGTTTGCAAAACTAGATACAGACAGGAACTCCAGTTACCCCATAGCAATAGAGTAGTAAAACACGTGTCTGGAAAGCCAGGCAGATTTCAGCATCTCTTGGATGCAAATGCTGCGAGTGCCACCAGAGCGGCTTTGGCACATTGTGTCCCACTCAGTGTGAATTTTATGTAAATTCATCTTGTGAGCTTCTCTGCTGGCTCACAAAGCTAGAGAGCAGAGAGTAACTAATGTGTGCCCAGTGTCAAGAGACAGACCCAGACTCTGATCATCGTACTCCACACTGTGCATGAAATTTTAATACCTAATGAGCTGTAAATTGCAGTGCTGGTTTGTGAGAGAGAATTCCCAATGGGACATGATTTACAGATCTCTCACTGGATTATCAAGTATCTGCTTTACTTGTTGGATTCTTATCTTCGAGTTGAGAGGACTGCTCAGTTGTGTGGGACTACAGCAAATGTGATTATTGTTACAGATTGCATTGGAATGAACCTGATTTCATTGTCAGACAAAATACTATTGTAATTCTGTGCTGCTGACTGGGAGATACAAGGTGCCAATTAATTGTCTCGCTTCCTTTTTGTTTGTTTTCTTTTTTGCTTTAATAACATCTCTTGGCACAATTGTGCTTTCCAGTTTCATTATAATGAGTGGATAACAGCACGGGTGTAAACAAATGGAAAGCGCTGTGAGATTTGCAAATACACGGGAAGAAATGTTTAAGATCCATGAGGCCAAACCTGTTTACTGTGTACAAGCAAAATACACATTTTAATTGTCATACAAAATATCCACAAATTTTAAGGGACAAGTGAAGGCTGTTGTTGAGGTTGCAAGAATGAAGTGCAAAGAAAAGTGTTCACATAAGTTGCCTCTCCTGTCTTCTGTCTCAAGGTTTTTCCCTGGAAGGCTCCTGGGAGCGGGCTGGGCAGACCCTAGGAAAATTAAGTAGCTGCATATCCAGCATACCTGCCAAAATAAGGAGGTGAAGTTTAGGTCAAGCAGCTGTTTGAGAAGTTCTCAGGGTTAGCTGCACTTTTATATCTCCCCCAGACTATTGCACTGCTGGTGTTTTGGTTTTGATCCTGAACATCTGCGAGGGCACTGAACTGCAGGAGAAGTTTCTTCTGGAAGCTCGACCCTCCTTTGAACCGTGATGTCTTTTAGCAGGTGTTGAGTGAGCAGGGGTTTGTTTACATCGTCATGCTGAGGAGCTGGCAAGCTCTCAGGGACACAGGAGCATTTCCACATCCAGAGCAACATGCTGGTCATGCTGGCTGCTGAAGGCGTTGGGAAAGCAGGATCTTGTCAAGTTACCTGTGTCTTATTAGGCAAGGGGAGGAGGATTTCTGTGTCAAAAGCAGCCTGTGCTTTTTCCAGCCCTGGAAACTGCAGGGGAACGTTTTCCATGGGGCTGTCACCTGTGTCTGCCCTAGCACTGTCACAGGTGCCACAAGAGAAATGTGGCTGGTTCTCTGGATCTGGTCAAACAGGACTAAGAAGAGCCTTGTGATAACACAGTAAGTCTTCAAACAGAGGAGCTCGGAGAAGTGTATTCACAAAGTACAGTCTATCCTATCAACCGTTTCAGCTGGCTGGAACTCTTTCCTCATGGCAAATGTGTGATCACCATCTCCCAGGGATGGGGATATTCCAGATCTCACCAGCTACAGAAGAAAAACATTTTGACTGATGAATGTTGACAAGATCTAAGAACCATAGAAGAGAGGATTCACTTAATTACCCCTGGAAATTCTGTGAATTTTCAATAGATCGTTTGCCAGAAGTGTGTCACCTTTCTGAAGACTGCTTCCAGGAAAAAGGATCTGGGATAACAGAAGTGGCTTATGTTGTATTTAGAGCTGACAAATGTTGACTAGAAAAGAGCCTTGATACTTGTAGACAAAGTAACAGTTACATTTTTATGTGG
This sequence comes from Illadopsis cleaveri, assembly GCA_013399915.1. Lineage (NCBI taxonomy): Eukaryota > Metazoa > Chordata > Aves > Passeriformes > Timaliidae > Illadopsis > Illadopsis cleaveri. The sequence goes on from VXBB01020890.1 coordinate 43,230, forward strand.
TTTCCTCTGAACCAGGAACATTCATGTATTTGATCCATTGTAATAGATCTTGAGAGGTATGGGATCATGTAGCTGGAATTTATAAGGAATTATTGTGAAATGCATAGAACTTGCCACCTCATTTGTGCTTTTTTCTTTCTTTTTCCCTCCCTTTTAACTATTTTGGGACAATCAGGTGGAGCCAGGGATGCAGAAAAAGATCAAGCTGCACAAATGCTTCCCATGTTTCATAAAATGAAGCTGATCACAATCAGGAAATTCAATAGAATCTCTCAACATATTCCTCATCCAGTAGGAAATTACTTCTCCTTCCTATCAGATTGTAATGAAAAAATGCCAGATTCAGTTGCCTTCATTTGGTTCCCAATGTGGTGGCTCTTTTTTGATCTCTGCATGAATTCCACCACCCTGAAGTTTGTATGGAGCAGCAGTTTGAGGTGTTCTGTGGAACCACTTGCTAAGAAACTGCCTCATATTTTTCTGCATGTGTGTACAAATACAGAGAGAGGCATAGAGAGACATTTCCAGACTTTGCAGTACCTTTCCAAACTCTTGAAAGTTTTTAATTCAGGTACATTTCTAGAGTTAGATCAAAGCCTAGATAATCTTTACACAAGTGTGCATCTACACATTTCTAATTTTGAAGTATTGGGAATGTCTGTGACTAAGAATACATTAGACACTTTTGTATTTCTCCTCCACACTTGTTCTTGTATTTTTCAGGTCTGTTCCAATGAACAATAAAAACATTAAAATTGATCTGTTATTTGCTTGGCTGGCACCGAACTTCAGCTGGCCCCTTGTATGTGCTTTGGGAATCAAGTCAAAAATATGCAAAGTGTGAGAGGAAAAGTGCAGAGTGTGAGAGAAAAAGGGCAAAAGTGCCAAAAGAGTGCAAAGTGAGGGGAAAAGTGTAAAGTGTGAAGGGAAAATGTTCAAAGTGTGAGGGGAAAATTGCAAAATGTAAGGGGAAATAGGGCAAAGTGCGAAGGGAAAAACGCAAACAAGAGAACTGCAAAGAGAGAGGGGGAAAGTGGAAAATATGAGGAGGAAAAGTGGAAAGTGTGAGGAAAAAAGTGTAAAGTGAGAGGGGAAAAGAGTGCAGAGTGTGAGAGAGAAAGGGCAAAAGTGCAGAAAGAGTGCAAAGTGAGGGGAAAACATGCAAAGTGTGAGGGGGAAAGTGTGAAATGTGAGGGGAAAATGTGCAGAGTGAGGGGGCAGGTGTGAAGTGTGAGGAAAAAAGGGCAAAATGAGGTAAGAAAAGTGCAGTGTCTGAGGGGAAAAGTGCAAAGTGTAAGGGAAATAGGGCTAAATGTGAAGGGAAAAATGCAAACAGGGAAAAGTGTAGAGTGTGAGGGGATAAGTGCAAAATATGAGGAGGAGAAGTGGAAAGTGTGAGGTAAAAAGCAAAGTGAGAGGGGAAAAACTGAAGAATGAGAGAAAAAGGGCGAAAGTACAGAAAGAAGTGAAAAATTAGGGAAAAAGTGCAATGTGAGATGTAAATGTGCAAAGCGTGAGGGGCGAAGTGTGAAGTGTGGGGAAAAAAGGGCAAAGTGAGGCAGGAAAAGTGCAGAGTGTGAGGGGAAAAGTGCAAAATGGAAGGGAAAAGTGGAAGGTGTAAGGGGAAATAGGGCAAAGTGTGAAGGGAAAAATGGAAACAGAAAAGTGCAAAGTGAGGGGAAAAGTGGAAAATGTGAGGGGAAAAAGTGCAAAATGTAAGGGGAAGAAGCACAAAGTGTGAAGGGAAGAAGGTTCTAAGAGTGAGGGGGGAAATGCAGTGCGGAAAAATGTGCCATGTGTGAGGGGAAGCGTGAAAACTGTGAGAGAAAAATGTGCAGAGTGTGAGGGAAAGAGGACAAAGTGAGAGGGGGAAAAGGGAGAGGTCTGAGGGAGAGTGGAGGATGAGGAAGCTCTTGCCTTCTTCAGCAGGAGGTGTCTCAGTGGCACTGAGTGAGTTTTGTTGAACATTTCAATTGGCCAGGTATGTCAGGAAAAAGGAGGCACTTTTATGTTTGTGCTGGTTGTAAGTGTTTTAATAAAGCACTACTGAGTGACCCCATAGGGAGGGAAATTGTAATTAATCAGATAAATTAGAGAAGAGGTGTTTGAGGGAGAAGGAAAATAAATTTCTTATGCTGGCAAACTCCAAACCCTTCAGAGAAAAGGATCTCACTGAGGGCTGTAGCTGCTAACATGCTGTGGTTGCACTGATGTGAGTTCCATCCCAAGAAGAGACGTCAGATCAAATTTAACATGGCAGTGGTGAGTGAAAAAGACAAGCCAATTAAGTCTACAACTTGATGTGTATAAAGCACACTGGATATTTTTGGAAGTTTAATCAAAATTTTAGGATGATTTTAATACAAAAAGCCAAAAAAAGAAAAAGAAAGAATGTGAATCTGTCACGTCTCTGTGTCTTTGCATTATGTGTCTCTTATCTCTCTAACTTTTTATACCTAAACATACCATTAAATCTTTCTATTATATAGCCAAAGAGAAAAGGTTGCAACTGTAATCAAAACAACTTATCACATATTATTTTTTCTCACCAATGTTTGTGTGAAGGTGTGATATGTTTAAGGAAACAGAGGACAAATCTTACCACTTAATTGAGACTATTTTTTTGAAAGACTGTCTACGAACGATCATCCTCTTTGCAGTTGGCCTCAGAATATTATTGACATTGGTCACAAACAATCTACTCTTTAATATCCAGGACACAAAGCCCCTTTGACATCTGCCATCTCCGTTCCACAGACAAACTCTCACTGGTGCAATATTGGCTGTTATTGAGCCTGCAAATTGCTTCACTTTCTGAAATGCTGACTGCTTAATTGTGATAGGGGAAGTCACATTCTAGAGCCGTGAGCTCAGACAAGTGGGTAACTCAGAAGCTGCCTAATTACACGTGTGAATAATGCTCGCTGTGATTTATGTTAATAGCAGCAGCAATGCACAGGAGAACCATCTCCATCTGAAAAGCAAGGCCCCTGTTTGCCAGGTGCACTTTGAGGACTGAATGCAAAGATCACTTTGAGAACCTTGAGAGCTACACGTGCATGAATCTGTGTAATAAAATGCAAGTGGCAGCTATCCCATTCAGATCTCAACTTTGTTTTGTCCTCTGTTATTTCACTTGGGTACACAACACATTCTCTACCTATATCCCAGTAAACTTGGTGCAGAGTGTTCCCTTGGGTGGGTTTTACGTCAAGCTAACTCCATGATAGCACCTGGTGCTGTTGGCATTCTGTGGTCGATTCAGGAAGTGAAAAGGTTGTTCCTAAACCTTTGGTTTCACAAAAACATTCAGTGATGGAGTTTTTTTCCTGACTTTCAGTTTCTTACATTTTTTCTTGTGGAAAGGAAAGCGCGTGGGCCTCCACCTCTGGATGATTAGTTACCCTATAGCAAAACAGCTGTGGAGCCTGACAGGATTGCACTCAGATTACAGCCTTAAAATATTGGATGGACTTGATGTTTTTCTTTCCAACCTTCTTACAATTGTTGTCATATAAATGAATAGCAATTGCATTGCTCCGTATTGTCACTGCATTTCTTCACTTATGAATAAGTTCGTCTAATGCAACCTGTCTTGGGTTGTTAGGAAAATGAGGGATGTGCACTTAAAACTGTTCTGTCTTTTTCTCTCTGAGCAAGAGCCAGATCAGGTCCAAGCACAGATTTTAAGTAAATGCTTTACATGCGATATTTGCATCATGTGGTTACAAGCTTAAAAAAAACCCAAACAGACAGGGTTGTTTGCTACTTTTTAACATTCTAGAAAAATATGTGTAAGTTAATATGTTTTAGTATAAAAATTGATTGATCCTGAAAGGAGAGAGTAGCAGAGTCAGGAGTAGAACTAAAATCTTCAAATTTTCAGTGCTATCATCAGGCAAATGAAATTTTTGCTTTAACAGACTGTGCAGAATATTTTGGGTTGGACACAAGAGGTAAGAAATTCTCATTGTTGGGGGTCACCAAGCATGTAGTTCAGAGATACAGAAGATCTCTTTCACAGTAGGCAGCCGCTGAAATAACTAAAGATATGTGGTTGAGTAAACAAACAAAATATAGACAAAATAGCAGAAAATACCAGGCAAAGAAAAATGTCTCAAATTTGTTCAACTAAGCGGTAATCTTCAATTATAGATCACTGGATTAGTTTTTAGTCTAAGTGTACAAATTGACACCCTGAAGTCAACTTTATGCAAAAGGCTTGAAAGCAGAAGTCCTCCTGATGTAGTAAGAGCAGCTCCATTGAGATGAATGGAAGGATAGGACTCAGCTTTCTAATTTGACAGCAGCATATGAAATGATCATTTATGCTGACACTCCAATGAGATATGAGTTAGAAGACAAATATAAGAATTACAAAGCAAATCTTAGTTCCCACTTAAAAGGTGGTTCATACACACACTGAACCAAACTCAAAAAAGAGGTTAGCATTACCTGTGTCTGTGGCTCTCTGCAGGTTTCTTGGTTTCCTCTGGAAAAAGTGCCTTGTTTTGAACCCCAAAGACCCCTTTCCTTGATGGGCTTAGATCTATTTTCACTGTAACTGTGATTCCCCCATGCACTTGATTTTCTGTAGATGCTGATTATGAAGCGCTTTATCTTTGTTACAGCTAAAGAGATGTGTGTTACCAGCAACTTATATGACTGAAAATGAGGTAGTAGTAATAAAGAATATTTGGGTAACTGGGTGAACTCCAGGCTGATGGTTATTTGGTCTTTCACACATGCCTTTGTGTAAGTGTATATTGACTTTATCTGCATGTCACAAAATTGTAGTTGAAATTAATTGGTGCTTTCCCTGGGTCTGTGTTTCTCTCAGGACAGATATCCGTGGATGGATTTATGCGGTATCTGAGTGGAGAAGAGAACGGCGTCGTTCCACCTGAGAAACTGGATTTAAATGAAGATATGTCTCAACCACTGTCACACTATTTCATCAACTCCTCACACAACACCTACCTCACAGGTACAGCAGTGTTGGACAGATCTAACTTCTTACCTTACAAAAATTCTGGGTGTATTTTCAGTGGTAACATAAAATACACTAAAAACATCAGCATTAAACAGATGATGGAGTTCAGTCTTCAAGACAAGGGTGGCACTTGATTTTTGTTGCAGCTGCAACTCAAGTGCATCAAATACACTTTTATTAACATATGAGCAGCAATTGTGTTGCTCAGATAAGGCCTGGTCAGAAACCCAGTGAAGTCCCTGGAAAGATTCCCTCAAGCAGGATTCCATATTAAGGCCCATCTTTAGGGAGGAGAATGAACACCGTACTTTTTATGACAACAAAGGTAGCAAGTGTGCAAAGCAGAATACAGGAAACATCTCTGTAGCTCATAAATTTACCCCTAAACATTAAATCTGGCAGTTTGTTATGCTCCACAAAATTTGCTTTGATTCAGAGATTAGGGAGGTTCCAATACGTCACATAATTTTCTGACAGCCCATAAATGCAAGGAGTGGAGATCTGCTCCCTGACAATGTCTAACATCTGAGCTGAATTTTTTAGGTGCTATCATGCTTTTAAAAAGGTTCAGCACCCAGAAGCTCCTGTTAATTAGAGTTACAGTCTGAACTGTATTATTTGCACAGCAAAGTCAACAATGCTTTGAGACTCAGAAAAAGCTAAGGCAGTTTAGGAATTCAACTTTTGACATTAGTTTTCTAGTCCAAGGTTCTGTTAACTTGTGAGAAAATAATGGTAAATTTACTATTTTAGTTTGGTTTACATAGGAACAAATGTTTTGGGCAAGCAGATATGCACAGGGGGTTTTCTCCTGTTTGATTTGATGTTTGCTTTGTCCTGTCATGTTTGCTAATGACTTAGCATTACATTTAATTTTAAATAATGATGCTGCACTGAGTGCTAAAAATGTGGTTTACACATAATGTAGGCTTTTTAATGCTATTAACAGGCCTTAACTGACCAACTCCTTCAGAATGCCAGTGTGCCAAAGCATGAACAACCCCAGGCAGTGGTAATGCCCACTTTAAACAGACCTCATGGGAGTTATTTTCATCTGCTTTTTGTTTGTTACAGCTCCTTCTGCAGTGCCTTCGCCAGCTTTTGTAGGGTGAATGAACTGTCATTTTTTCCATTAGACACCATTTTTCAAGGGTTTATATCTCTGCTGTAAAATGTGTTTTGTGCTACAGCTTGTCACATAAGTATTTGTTTTGACAACGATTTTCTTTCTCTGAATTAAAGAAAGCAAAAATCAGTGTGGCCACTTTTAAGTTATGATTCCAATATGCAGAAATTTATGCTCTTTGACAGAGCGAAGACACGGCCAAAGCAAAAGCAATTTTTAACTATGATGTTCTGCAGACCTCTTACCTCCAATATGGACTTTGTTCTGTCACTGAGGATTAGTTGGTGCTTAAGCCAAATGCTGCAGCTTTATACAGATATTCTGGAAGAAAACAGTAAAGCTGTAGTACTAAACTGAGAAGCACAGACCCACGAGAGGTTTAAAGAAGATACAATTTAAGGTTGATCTGAAGAAATAAAAGACTGCTCTCCCCTCTACCAGCAGGAATTTATAGCCAGATCCATACCCCAGACTTTTTGTCAGGGCTGGTCAGGACAGAGATGTGTTCCAAAGGTTTAGAGCCAAAATGCAAAGAATTAAGGATGGGAATTCATTATTAGCCCAACCTATTCTAATTTTTTTTGACTGCACTACAAGTGACCTCACATATTTAATCATTTACCTTGACACTTGCTAAATTTGCTTTGACTTTGTATGTGAAAGTCTGCAAATCATCTCAGATTGCATCTACAGGTTTCTTTGCCTGCATTTCCAAGTAACTTCAGAGGCTATATTTGGAAACATGATCTTCAGTCTTAATTTGACTAAATGTTCCTATCTTAGTAAACTGAGGGGAGTAAATCAGGATAAACTCAGGGGATAGTGCGAGAGAAGTTTGAAACTCCTTCAAATTCCTTTTCAGAGTGCATGTTTTCATATTTACAGGCACAAACCACAAGCCCTTCTCTTTAAGTGGGTTCATTATGTTCAGTGAATGTGTGGCAGCTGGCCACAATGGGATTAATGATTTGATTTTTATCTGTGGATTATACAAAAACTGACAGCCTTGGATTCTGCTCTGAGCCTACATCAGATACAGCAATCACATTCCCATTTGCTTTCTTCCAACAAGGAAGTAAAATTAATAAAATTAATGGTGGTAGGCTATTCCTTTTCCCCAAAAGAGTTTGAAGGATCTGCTGAAGTGCTCATGGCTTTGGAAGGGAAGCCTTGGAAGCACCTTTGCCCTGATTGAGGCCATGAAATAGCAACTAGTCATGTAATAATTATCAGGACAATAAGAAAACCATTCAGTCTGGCGTTACTTTATGATTACTGAGCTTAATGCCCTGCCAATTATCTCTCCCTTTGTTAGTTTTTTTAACCCAGAAAAAGCATGCACAAAGAAACAACATTATAACATAAAAAGCACCATGTGCACACTCTGAATTTATTTTTAATTATGCTGATCATTTTCCTAGCCTTTAGTAGAAACCCTTGGCAGTACATCAAGTCCTGATTATTTATTTAGAAGTGTTACTGCTTTCTTTTTTCTTAGGGAAACGTAATTTTTAAGAACAAAGGTAAAAATCCATGAAGAAAGAAGTGATTTGCAGTGAACCTAGGCTAACTTAAAGAAATGTCATCTTTGAGAAACTTTTTTTACTGTCTCATCTTTTCTTCTCACTGGTGTCATATTTATTTATTTACTCCCTTGAACCCTTAAAGTGCTACCCTGTTTTTTCCTGGAGTCTCACCTCAGGTTTCTGCTGTGGGCACAGTGGATGGGCACAGTGGGGACTGACTTGCAGCAGCACCCAAAGTCAGACACAAATTATGGTGTATCACACTCAGCCTTGCATGTTTTGAGGGCTGGGCAACTTGCTGTTGTATATGGGAAATGCAAAATATTGAAATCACACACCTTTAATACACCTTTAATTTGGCTAAAAGGAACAATAATCTCAACAACAGGCTGCTGAGATATCAGCTGAGCACATGTAGCCAATGTGGGACTATCCCGTCCACCCTCAACATCTGCTTCCCTGCTTACAGTCTGGTTTTTCAGTTCTTTCTAGAAAAATGTCTCATGAGTGGCAGTTCTCTGTTGCTGCCTGTGGCCTCTCATCTACCATCCTCCAGCTTTTCTGTTCTCAGTGATTCCTCAGTCCTCACTGTTGCTGCTTATTATCTGCATTCAGCCCTTCCTTGAAACCTTCTCCACCTTCAAAGCCTCCAGAGCAGTTTCCAAGCTGACAGCACCATAGCGAAGGGATGGAAAGCTGAGTGATACCTTCCTGCTGCTGGCCACACATCATGCTTTGGTCCAGTGTGAAGTGTTAAAAACAACAGGCAAGGCTGAGAGCCTGATTCTGACTGACATACAAGCAGGAGCAGAGTATGTCACTGTGTGGGGTCTAATCCACTTGTCCTGTGCATGGTGAAATAGCTCAGGAGGAAAATAAATTTACATAAATGTGCTGTGTCTAAAAAGATCTCAGCACCTTGTGTGGCTGCTAGAGTGAGGAGCCAGGCTCCCAGCAGTGTGGGGCTCTGGGTTTGCACACTGCAAACCCCAGTGTATGATCCAGGGCACTGATTGCTCCTCCAGGACTTGTCTGGAGAGAGGAGATTTAGCAGCTCATGTTTGTGCCCAGCAAAGGGAGGATACAGGCACCTCATGCAGGGAGAAAGTGTTGGGAGAGAGAGAGAGAAGAAGCAGCCTCTGGTTCTAGGGTAGTGAAGAGTCAGGTGATTCCAAATTGCTGGATCCAAAAATCCCCCAGTTTAGGAAGGAAAGATACCTTAAATAGATAACAACCACGTTTTAACTCCACATATTGCAAATAGCTTTCACTTGGAAAAACAGTGATGGGTGAACCCAATAAGGATGCACTTCCTAAGAAATGAGCAGCTTAAAGTTACAGAAGTGTAGAAGTGCTCTGTGTGGGGAAACCTGGGTCATATCCTCAGCTTAGGTCAATCAGCACCGGCTCATTTTGCATAGTATCCTGTCAGGTAATATTTGGCCATTACATTTTTCAGAAAAATGATTTTTTGTCAGAATCCATTTCTCCTTAGTCCATATAGAGTGATGGGATGCAAATGTTATGTATGGTATTACTGTAGATGCTGCTTGCATTGTAGAAGGGAGTACATAATACTTTTAATTTCCAGTATTGAAAAATTGATCTGTACTCAGGCTATTAAAAATATACTGGAAGTGTTCCCTTTAGTCTCTGTGTCATCACGTTTTAAAATGCAAAAGGGGTATTTTAAAATAAATGCAAATAGGGACTCACACAATAGAAATTTCTAAATAATATATACAAAACCCTCACATTTGGGGGAGCACTCCTCACATTCTGTATTTCAGAAAAACAAGCTGTTGGGAGTATTAAAATGTGTGCTAGCATTTTATACTCTGCCTGGGAGTCTTTCTGAAGATTGTATGGTTTGGAGGTTGAATTGCCTCTTATCCTTTGCAGGAATCCTTCCAAAATATCTGAGCCTTATTAATAAGGTAGTGTGGGAAGTGTCATATGGCAAATGATGCATGTCATGATTTACTTAAGCAGTTTTGAAGGTGAAGGATCTTGGAGCCCAAAACACTTAGCAGTGATAACCACCACGAGTCTCTCGGAAATAGAGTTTGTTAATCATAGAATAGTTTCATAATCCAGACTCAAAATGCTCTGAGGGAAAAGAAAGACAACATTAGAACAGTTTTCTAAGTGAATGTGGTTTTTTTAGGCAATAGAGTTCAGTGGATCCCTATGAGAGTCAGGATTTCATAAGCAGATGCTTAGGGATGAGTACATGGAAATGTGAGTTGTTATTCCCTGATCCATGCTTATGCTTGTTTGCATCCTGCAAAGAAGAAGAGCCCTACTTAACCCAGACATTGGAATTGCACCAAGAAGGCTTTTGTGTAAAGAAACATAATCTGCCATAATCAAAGGTGAAACAGGAAAAAGCTAAATTCCAAAAAAACCAAAAAGATTAAAAAAAAAAAAAAAAAAAAAAAAAAAGGAAAAAAAAAGAGAGACATATAGTCACTTTGCTGACTCCATTTGGATTTTCAGAGGTTTCTAGCACTGGCCAATTTCTTCTGTTATTAACAAATATTTCTCACTGGTTCCAGCAGGAACTAAGAATTCTTATGGATTTCAACAGGAGTAATGTTAATGCCTTGTGGAGTATTTATGATTGTTCCACCTCATGTATCAGACAGAAACTGTAAACAGGGATTTTCAAATAAGAAGGGGTTCTGTTACAGTTTTTAGTACAAGGTAAAAACAGACAATGCTGTTTTGTGAAGCAAATCCCAAAATGTGTATTTCCCAGCATAAAACCTAAACACAGAATCACAGAGACAATAAAATGAGGCTTAATCTGCATTATAGTATATGCCAGTCTAGATGAAGTTTTTATATGTCCCCAGTCAGCAAAGAAACTTCGCTGTAAATGAACTCACTGCCTCCCAAAAAAGAAAACTAATTTCCCTTCAAGAAATCCAGGAAGATCTTCTCAGCAAGTCTGCTAGAAAGCAGGAAACTGCATCCATTTTCTTCACATCTAAAAGAAGCACAAAGCCATTCTTCCATTACTGTTGCCTCTCTGCTGCAAGAAATTTGTATTTGAATGTCTGGAATCAAACCTGTTGCAGCAGATGAAGACAGCCTGGCTGGATATCCTTTCCTGAATCCAGCTGGACTGCTTTTTTGGCATGAGTTGGGAATTTTTTATTGTGTTTCTTTTTTAATACTTCCCAAGTTTGGAAAAAATCAGTTTTCCTGCTTAATTTTTAGATTTATATTATCTTGTTATTGGAAAAGGACAGTTTAATTGAATTTCTCCCTACATAATAGAGTATCACATCAGGAAATTTAACTCACCAACTCATTGCACTGGTTAACATATTAAATATTGATCTGAGACCTAATGACGGTGCCATTAGTGACTCCAGGGGGTTTGTTTCATCTTGTACTAAACTGCATTGCAGTTGTGACAAAATGTGGTCTTGGTCTCCTGAGTCGCCTCTGAATTTCACATTGCTTATCAAGGGATAACAAAATCTCGTAGAACTAAGCTTTTTTTTTTTTTTTTTTTTTAAATTTAATTTCATTTGATGAATGAAATTTGGTTGCTGCCCATCAGAAGCTTTTGAGCTGGCTTCAGCTGGGTTATTTCTCTGTTTAACTGAGGGCAGGATCCAAACCATGACACTGACTGTGCCAAAGTAATTTCCGTTGCATTCTTGGGCTTTTCCTATTCCTTGGAGCGTTACTCCTCTCAGCCGAGGGTAAAAGCTGCTGTTAGCTCTAATTATTGTTAGATAAGTTGTATCTATTCCTGAGGCCCTGAATGACTTCCCTTTTCTTTGTGTTGTGTCCCAGCTGGACAGCTGGCTGGCAACTCCTCGGTGGAGATGTACCGGCAGGTGCTCCTGTCGGGCTGCCGCTGTGTGGAGCTGGACTGCTGGAAGGGACGGACAGCAGAGGAGGAGCCAGTCATCACCCATGGATTCACCATGACAACTGAGATATCCTTCAAGGTACAGCACTGGGGCAGCTGGTTCAGCTGGGGAGGGTTCTTTTCCTGCAAAACCAGCACAGATACATCACTGCAAAGGTGGGAGGGGCAGAAATGTGAGGGCAAAAAGATGCTGTAAGAGAGAATTACAGAGCAGCTGCAGAATTGTTGGAAGGGAAGAGTTGCAGCATTTGGACCTTGTGTGGGGACAGGTTCCTGGTGGTCATGGCAGTGTGAGGAAAAGGGATTATGTGGTGTGATAGCAGTACCATCTGGGACTGGGCTCCGTGCCCAGGTCCATGCTCCTCTGCACGTCCCTGCAGCAAATCTCACAGGGAGAGAACCAGGCAGGGCCACAGCCAGGGCTGAGGGACCAGGCACAGCTACCATAGCTGGTTCTGCACAGAGACAAATGGGGCTGTGAAGGCACTGGGAGAAACAACTCGTTGGGTTACAGCTCTGTGGAACAGAGCTGGAGGCCACAGGATTTGGACAGCAGCAACCAGCACATCAGTTCACTCCTGTTCTCCTCTCTGCCTGGTCACTGGGAGTGGGAGGCAAAAGTCCTGAACTGAGACAGGAAGTAGCAGCTAGATCTCAGCAATTTGGAAGCCTTTAAATTCCTGTGAGCAGAGAATAATATGCTGGTCATGGCCAGATGGGCAGGCTCCATGCACATGACCCAGACACTTGGCATTATATTTAAAAAAAAAATAGTAAGTGTGTGTGCAATGTTATCCCTGATGCTTGGAATCACACCCAAAGCATTGGAGGGTGAAAAAGAAAAATTACTATCTTTGGAGACTGTGAAGGGATATTTGTGCCATTCAAACCCTAAACATATCATCTTTATTATTGAATTTCATCTTCCATTTCCTTTTCTACAGTATAAGGTAGAGACCATACCTTCAGCAGTAACTTTAAATTGTTGTCTTCTTGTTCTTCTGAAAGATGTTTTTGATCCAAGGTGTTAGAGGAGCATAATGGAGGTGTTTTCCTGTAGTATTAGGATTGGTAGTCAGCACAGCTTATAATGATACCTCAGGAAATCATTTTTGAAGTGTGAAGAAATAATTCTTCTTCATCTGAGGCACTAACTCACCATGGAAATACATTTCTAGCCTTAGCTGTGTGCAGGAATATGTGGGAAAATGTTCATTATTGACTTTGGTTACGTTCCAGGGATTGCGTGTGGCTTCTGTTTCAGCTACAGCTTTGAGACATTTCTCCCATACTTGAAACCTGTTGTTGGGTTTTTTTGTCTTCAAGTGCCTTTCTTTAGGGAAAAAAGCAAACAGGTCTGCCACAAACAGAGCATCAGGTCTCACTTGAACCAGAACATTCCTTTTTTTTTCCAGTTTGCTTTCTCTAATTCTCCCCTGATTGTGTTAATCACAGAAACACGTAAAACAACCTTCTTGCACGTTTGTTATTAACTTTCCAGTTATGTTTATGGGAAGCCAATTATGTTTATAGGCGTGGGGTTTGATTGCTGGAAGTTCTTTAATTAAGGAAGATGGCTCTCGACAGCTTTGGTCATGAGCAGGAATTTAAAACGAAGTTAATCTGATTTTTAAAAGGATCATTAGTGGGAACAAGGATTATCCCTGGATATTTAGATGTTCAACCCTTGGCATTGTGCTGGCAGGAGAGATATTGGAAGATGTTTTAAACCTACTCAGTAGTATTTCATCAGTCATTCCAGGGCAGGCATTTTTTAATCCACACAGAAAAATGTGGAAAACTTCTCGATTTCTTTTCAACACTCAAGAGTGTGCTGCACAGCTGGGGAGGAGCAAAATGGTAGTGAAATAATGTGTCAGGAGTGTGAGACTCAATTCATGTCTCGAATGCTGAATCATTTATCTGCTCACACTTTTGCTGTGACCACAGCACAAGGATTCTGCTCAGTCTGCCGGCTTTCACAGCCTCAGACAGACTTCCTGAAGTGCAGAGGCAGCAGCACTGTACACTCCCCATCCTTATGTTCCTGGGCTCTTTGGTTCCTTGGTTTTCCCCTTGCTTCATGACTCAGAATTCCATAAGGGTTTTTCTCAGCTGTGGATTGTGAGCTGCTGCCAGGATGGGATCCTATAGGGAACAGCCATGGGTGTCATGCCATAACCAGGGATCTCTGTGTGTGTAACCATGTTTACACCCTGGGGAGCTGCTTCAGGTGAGTCATTCTGCAGCTGGAGCCAGGTATGGAACCTGCCAGCTTGTTTCTCTCTGACCATGGGGCATTTGCCTTCGCTGAACCAGTGTCTGAGCTTTTCATCCTCACATCCCATCAGTGCAATCCTGATTTTACTCTTCCAGGTTATTTTCCCCACTCATACACGATTCCATCCCCTCTTGCAGCAGGAAGGCAGTTGAAAATATGTGGGCCAGAAGAATGTACCAGGAGCTCAACTTTTCTTTTAGGAAGTGGATTTCTTACTGTTGTGCTTCTCAGTTGAGCCTCTAAAAGTACAGAAAATGAACAAGAGGAATCCCCAGAGAAAGCTTGTTTAAAATAAATACATCTTTTAGGTTTTAGTCATCCTTATGATTTGGCATGGCAGAGACTTATGAGTTCTTAGAAACTCCAGAGTTTGCCAGCATATGAAAAGTCTTCAGTGTTTTGTATATTCTTCTGGAAGAGAAATTTGTTCCAAGAGGGAAATGTTTCCTAATTTGTAATGATGAATGCATTTATTGTGCATTTCACTAAAATCATCGCTAACAAATTACTTTTCTCCTGGATTTAGGGTTTCCATTTTCCATAGAGCTTACAGGAAACTTTACAGAAGTTTCCTTTTCTGTGTCCTCTGATAATTACCACAGAACCAACTGTTTTAATTGAGTAAAGATTTCTTTTTCCCTTTATTTTGCCTTAAAGGGATTTCAGTCATCAAAAAAAAAAAAAAAAAAAAGAGAGAGAGAACTAAAATGTGAGTCAGAGTAACTAAGGATTTTATGGATACGTGCTTGTGCTGATGATGTTTAGAAGAGCTGCCTTTGTCAGAGCGTGTTTATTATACAGCATGAAAGCCATAGCTGCAGGCATGGAACAGCTCCACACCAGAACCAAGCTTTACATTTATACTATTGATTTTGGCAGACATAAGTCATTTCTTGAGAAATGTGTTGCTTGAGACTCATCAGACATTTTGGAGATTTGATTATAATTCAAGTTGAAAAATTTGGTTGTGGCAAGAGCACATCCAGAGTTTTTTGGGATGTTTAGGAAGGAAGGCCTCATCTCAGGGAATGATTTCAGAGCTTTTTTTCAGAGCTTTTTTTGGGTCTTTTCTGTCTTCAAAGGCTAAAACTCTGCTTCTTTAGAGAGTTAAATTTGTAACTGTGCTTATTTTGATTCTTTAGGAAGTAATAGAAGCTATTGCTGAATGTGCATTTAAGACATCGCCCTTTCCAATCCTCCTTTCCTTTGAAAATCATGTGGATTCGTAAGTAATTACCACATTTTTCTTCTCTGATGTTTCATTTTTTATAAGGCCTAGGCATGGAACTGTGTGTGCGCTTGTGACACAAACAACAGCTCTTATCCAAAAATGAAATTGGGCCTGTTCTTGAAAACCTTCCTCAATCAGGACCTTTTGTGTGAGAGAGGAAGTTTGATTGTGAGAGGGATTTTGTTAACTTTTCACTCTCGGTGTGTCCTGCTGGAACGCAGCAATACTCCAATGCTCCAAAGAAAATGAGGCAGGATTTCACCTGCTTGTGAAATTTCTGCCAGGGAAATTTCACCTATTCTGTGCTATAAACATATCCAGAATTTGATTTGCCTCTTGTGTTAGAAGCTGAGGCCAGAACCATGGACTTACAGACAGCAAAATAGGAGTTCATTTCTGCCAAAAAATAACAGTTTGCATAAGTTTATTTCATTTTCTTTTTTTTTTTTTAGTTACAAGAAAAGGACAATTTTTCTGTGTAAGAAAAGAAAAAATAACTGAGAACACTTCTAGCGTTGTCCCAGTGATCTATTTTATTTTTATAGTTCTGATTTTTTTTTTTTTACATTATCTTTGCTTTTGAATGCAGAGACCACATGGTTCAAAGTGGGGTGACACTGACACATAACATGTGCCTTAGCTTGAATTGCCTTTCCCCCTTTTGTGGTTTTTTCCTGTGGAGGCATTTCCAACACTTCTGGGGGCACTTTGGACTTAGAAACTAATTTTTGGGGTTTGTTTTGGGGTGTTTTGTTCAATGTAAAATAAAAATATTCTTGAGGGCAGCTATGAATGTTTTAATACAAATCAGAAATGATGTTGGCACTTTCGTTGCTGAAAAAGGAAAAGTGAGGACTAACTGCTTTCCCATTGTTTTAGGAAGAACATTCTTGTCACAAGGGAAGGAACTGGTAGAAGAAGCTATGTAAGAATGTTTTTAAAGAACAAGTGTGGCAATATTGATCAGAAATTATGTAGGTAAAAAATATTAAAATCTGAGAGCTGAGCTGTACTGCCTGTATACCTCAGAGTATAAATTTACCTCTTGTGGGCAAATATATGTTTGCTGTGCACACACTTCAAGGCCACATGGTTATGATTCAAACAGCTGCCTCTTAAATCCTGCTTAGTTATTCCTGTCTTCCTCTGAGAGACCACACAGATGCTGTGTTTAATTGCCTTTTCTAATGCCCCCCTCATTTCTTTCTGGTGTGTATTTTGTCCTTTTGGACTTGCACTCACCTACTCCTGTAGGTCTGAATTCACAGGGCTTACAAAGGCAGCCTCTGGCCTTTAGGAAAGATGTCAACCATCATTTTTTAAAGTATTATATTTTGTACTCATTCTTCTGGATTTATTATAATATACATTCACTCTGTTACTATGAGGCAGAGAAAAAACAACAGCTAAATTATTTCAACCACAAGAGTTACATTTTTCTTCCTTTAAAGTCATTATGACTTAAATCTTTGACTGTTCCAGGGTGATCTGTTCTATTTTAGGAAGGTGAAGAAGTAAAAAGATTTATGAAATAAACTCCTGTCAGATGTAAGTTATAAACAAAAATGGCTTTAAAATTATGAGATGAAACAGTGTCAGAATTAAAGGTGGTGTGACACTGCAGGAATGTGGCAGAAAGGGAACAGAGATCCTGCTGCATTACTCTGTTATTTGCAGTTTGCCCCATGGAAGGCATTGGACCTTTCTCTCCAGAAACCTCCAGCCTGGAATTAGGAATTAACCTTATGTGTATTCTCTGATAACCTTTTCCATACTTTGCTAAGACACAGGTTTTTAGCAAAGCAAGTTTGCAAAACCATGACCAAATGTTTTCTCTGTCTGAGGCTTTCCTGCTAGTGATCATTTTCTGCTACAGTAAATTATCAGATTCAGTGTGTGTGTTTTCTGATTTTGCTTTGGCTGAAAATAATTTCTAGTTATTTTACCGACTTCTACAATTACCCCTTAATTCCTTCACTAGTTGCTGGAGAAATCTGCAATTAGTCATGCCACTCACAGAAAAGTTCACCTAATTTCATGGAATGCTCCTTTTGTCTTTTCATTTACTTGGAATTTTGTTTTTCTCCTAGATCTTAAAGTTGGACTTTGTCCTAAATGTTAACAAAAAGTGCCAAAGTTTTATTAGAATTGCTGTCAAACAAATCCTGTTTCATCAATTCCTACTTCTAGGGGACCAAATATTTTTTCTTCTTTTCAAGTTGCGAAAGTCATTCGTGAAATTCTGGTCCCCAAGAAATTTTGGCATTGGCTTAAACAAAAATACGGTTTTAGCCTGTGTTCAGACTGCAATTGTCAGAGGTAAATAAGTTTTCACATCACCACCATAGATATGACAGTGTTAATCACCACTGGACTTAAAATGCAATTTTTCTTCCTTCTGTTTTTTGTTCATGGGAATATTTTTGACATTTTTTGTCCACCTAGGGGAAAAATCACTTTTTAGCACATTGTGTAAATCATCTCATTTGCTTTCCTTTGATGTGTTTCCTAGAAGAGCTCCTCTCCAGTATCTTCATAGCACATGAAGGATTTTTATTTTCTATACTATAACTCCACTATTGGTGTATTTTTTCTTGCCAGTTTTTATGCAATAAAAAGTTAAGAAAAAGAGGCAAGCATGTAACTTTTAAATGACATGAAATATTATGTATGCCATCATTTATAGTGAAGTCAAAACATGCCCACTGGATAAAAGACCACTAAAACAAGCTGTGGTTCTGTGAAAAAAGCAGAGAAGTGCCCTGAAAATATTGAGAAGACCTCAAGGAGACCTTGACGTTTGAAATGGGGCTTGCAAGCCGATAAGCAATCTGCAAATCTGAAAGCAGACACTCTATAATTAGAAATGCACTGATGACATAGCAAAAAGGTTAAGTGATCCTTGAGCAGTATCCATATAAGATTGCTTCCAAGATTAAATTTAATTACAGTTATTCATACTGCTGGTTTCTGGCTGGAATTGTTGCTTCAAATATTAACAGGATTTTTATCACTTTTTCATCCCACACTTTGAATTATTTTAGACTCTTCTGGGAAGCATCTGTGCCTTTGTCTTATGCAGAGGAAGTATCTCTGCAGAAGTGATAAAAATGTAATGTTGGGAGCAGTAGTTGTGCCAAGGAGCCTCTGTGGTTGACCTTCATAATAGGCATGATACAAACACAGTAAAACAAAGTGCAGGCAATACAATAATGGTAATGAAAACATTTCTTAATATTCTTTATATTTCCATATCTCCAGGTATCATGTTCCCCCTTTATGATGTCCCCTTGCCCTGGCACATTTTGGGGGCATTTATAATTAGTCTGTGTGCTACTTGTCCATGTCTGCACAGTAAAAATCATAAAGCAGATGAAGTCAGCTCTTTTCAGACAATCAGTTTTCACTACAATGCATGAATGCTGAATTTCCAGTAACAGGAGGTGTGGATGAAGAAATGCCTGCCTTTTTGACTTCATAACAAGATTGGGGAATGTATTGATTTAGAAAATTCAGTGTTTCTGTTGCTCTGGTTCATAATCTTCAAAGAATGGAACATAAAAATAAACTGGTATTCCAACATTTTAAAATACTTGAATAGGGATATGTAATGATATTCCTAATGATCTCTCTGGCAACAATACATACATATATATATATATATATATGTTAGGGAGAAAGAGAACACAAATAACTACCACAGTTAAATGCTGGTACTCCTAATTTTTTTTTTTTATTCCCTCTTAGGGGCTTTCAAAAATATCTGTACACCTAGTCCAGTTCACAAAGACAAGTAATTTTGTAATGTCAAGATTTTCCTCGTTTGGCCTTTACTACCTCCATCATTTCTTGTGGTGTTAAAACCCATTAGTTTTTCACGTAATTTTCCTACTTTCTGCCTCTGAGATGCAGGGACATTGGAATTTAGACGCTGAACCAACATAATGTTGCATTACATTTTTCTCGTTTGCAAAAATGAAAGTTCTCACTGTGCTCTCTTTGAGGTAAACATGTAATTAAACACAGAAGATCAGAAGAATTTGTTCTAGCTGTGGTGGTGGCTGGGAATTTATTCATTTGATTCTTGCTTTTTATTTTTTTTTTTAATTCCTATGGAGAGCTCTTTTTGGAGTTGTGTCCATTTAAGGATGATAATGATGATGTCACATCTAATTACTGCAGTTTCAATAAATGCACTCTTTTGATTCAAGGAGTTGTCCTTTGAACTTTCTGGGTTCTGAGAGCATGGATCTGTTCAAAACACACGCTGGTGGAGAAGACTGAAACAAAACTCACTCTACTGACCCCTGGATTTGTGGCACATGCACACTCTGCTGGAGTGGTGCCTTTATTTCCCTTGGTAGCTGAGGGTTGGAAATATCCAACACAATGTCCCAGCCTGGTCTGTTCCCCCATCACCTTCTCCCGTGTGGGTTCTTCGTTCTGCTGCCTTGCTTGTCTGCAGCGTTATTTTCCATCCTCAGCTAAAAGTGCCTTTTAGCTTCTGTGCAGAACTGGCTGCATGCAAAACACAGCGTTCATGAAATGCTGTCGAGATTTAAACTGCATGCAGCTCTTGCTTTGGGGAATAATTTAAAGCCTCCTCACAGTATTTTTTCTCAGTGACTGAGCTAATGACTGCTTCAGGCCCTATCTGCTTCCAGGGGCAGCCAGGATGCTGATCCCAGGGAAATTACATTTTCTGATTGAAATGTCATTTGGCCACCCAGTCTTTTTCTCAGCTCTGGTTTGGCCATGCTGACCATGGGAGTTGATAACCACTGACCAGCTGGGCACAGCCAAGGGCTGAACTCCTGGTTTGCAAGAGAGAAATGAGCTTTCTTTTTCCCTTTTTTTTTTTTTTTTTTTTTTGTCTCTATACCCAGCTCTATTTTGTCATGAAAAGTAGCTCCATGGTAACATAATGGCTTATAGCATCCCTGTCTCTTCCATGATATGCAGATCCTAATTAACAGTAGCTGAGGAAGTTATATTAAGCCATATAAACCTGTCCTTTAATCGAGACTTCCCAACAGAGTGTCAAAAAAGGAAACTTTGAAAGATGCCTCAGCTCAGATGCTACGCATTTTAAACAGGCACATGTAACAAAAATACTCAGTTTTCTAAAATTAGAGAGTGACTGTGGTACTGAGCTGCATTTTGAGATGATAGGAATAATGTTTCTGAGCCATAAAACCTATCTTCAGTCCTAAAACTTCCATCACTGATATGCAGGACTTGTTTCATCTTTTGGTTGCACTTTGGGAAAATTGGTTATAAGTAGAGTTTGCTGAGGTTCAGTTTACTTATAGAAGATGTTGTGAAAACTGCTGTAGTGCAAGAAAAATGCCAGGAATGTGTATAAAGTAACATTAGGAGAAAAATATTTAAATTTTGCATAAAAGTATTGCCTGAAACAAGCAAATTCATGTTATGGTTGTTTCACTATTATTCCATTGACTTACGCCTTTACTTTGTGTATGTTTCCTTTGATAAACTCCATCAGAGGAATTGAAATAATTGCATGATATATGCAGGTCTCACTGAAAAATTCACAGCTATTGGATCAGGAAATTATATCTAGTTTAGGGCTATTAGGTACTCCATTACTGGTGCTTCCACTCTGGAGGATTAGTAGGACTCATTTCTTTCTTTCTTTTCTTCCCTTCAGCCCTAAACAACAGGCAAAAATGGCAGAGTACTGCAGGTTAATATTTGGAGATGCACTGCTTATGGATCCATTGGAAAAATACCCGGTAATGTGCCTTGGTGTTTATCACATCTCAAATGTCTGTGTGAATTTTTATTTAAGTGTCACAGTCCTGCTTCATTCTTCATATAAAACCTTTCAGACTAAAGGAGGGAGTTAAGCAACGTGAGCTGTTGGTGACTTAAGCATCATTTCTGATGCAGAGATTGCCCTGATAGAGTGAATTGTGATCTTTTAAATGCAATTGATCCTCATAGCTGCCATTTTAAAATGTAGGCTCTCATATCTGAGCTAATACTTATTTTGGTTATTACTGCAGACATTTCATAAAGCATTTTTCTTCTTAAGTGCCCTCAGTAGCCCTATTTCATTTAATGTTGACATTGCCTCTTGTGCAAAATCCATTTCATTTTAACAGGGCTTACAGAGGTTACAGAACTCTCCTGTACCATGTGGTCCCTAAGAAACTGCCACTAAACTAAGCTGGTTTCTTCTGCTGTTCTGACAAATCTCTCCTCTTTCTTCCTGGAAGCTGGAAGCTGGGGTTCCTCTCCCAAGCCCTATGGATTTAATGTACAAAATCCTGGTGAAGAATAAGAAGAAGTCTCATAAGTCAGCAGATGGGAGTGCAAAGAAGAAGCTGTCAGAGCAAGCTTCCAACACTTGCAGTGATACCTCCAGTATGTTTGAGCCTTCCTCCCCCGGAGCAGGTAGGACCTGGATCTACTGATATTCTTCTCTCTTAGGCAGAAATGCTTGATTACAGCTCTAATCTCATCCCTTTGCAGTGCTCTAGCAAGGTAAAGGTGCACCAGTGTGGGCTGCTCAGCAGGAAACAACACTCAGGTGTCATGATCCTGGAGTCTGTTTTGTGGAGGCTTGCAGCGAAGGAATTCTCATGGAATGACCCAGGGCTCACTGATGTGTGCTAACAATTCTCTGCACTGCTTATTAAGGACAGGGGCTGCCAGCTCCTCCACCCTTGGCTGCCTTTCCTGTGTGCCCAAGCCCAAAATCAAATATAAATGTTCTCTTTCCCCTGTTGCTTCTGGGCTGGGCCTGCCATTCTTTGGTGCCCTTTCAGACAGAACCCGTTGCCCAGGAGAGCTGCAGAGTGTCTGCACTGCCTCAGGGTTTAGGATAAAGGAGTGAGATCCCTGTTCCTCAGGCAGGGAAGGCTCACCCTGCTGCTGTTCTGCATTCGTTGGGAACATGCGTGAAACCTCTGTTTAAAGTGCTATGAGGTGTTTTTCTGTTCCAGAGATGGAAACAGGCAAAAATAATAGTGTCTCTATATCCTGATTCCCAGTCCAGTGTCTATTCCCTGCACTGGAATTTCCTCTCCTATTGGGACTGAAATTTTGTGTTCTTATAAGCACAGACATTTATGCCCCAGCAGTAGAAAACTTAGAGAGTAAATTGAAAGCTCTGCTGAAATATAAGTTCATTGCCATTTGCCATTTATAAAGTTTTCCCCATTGTTTGTAGTTTTTTCTAAACTCTGATTAACTGAGCTGAAATTTTTTCATGCTGGCAGTTTGCCCCAAGCTGAATTAACAAGAAAGAAATCCTGCTTCATTTGTGGATAACATTGTTTATCCTATTAGCAGCAAAGAAAGGGTTTTCAACTGTTGTTTTTAAGAAACTATGAAAAGGGCATGCTTTGGAGTACGCTTTGGATTTCAAAGGACCTGGTGTCAGGGATGACTTAATAATATTTTCTTGGTTTGCTTTAGACAAATCCCAAGCAGGAGAAAAGTAAGTGTGTGTTCCAGCTGCCTCCTTTCCAGCATTTGAAATCAGCCCTGTGTTCCTAACTCTCCAATTTTGTTATCAACACACGGTGAGGACAGTGGCAAAGAACATGGCCTTGGCTTTCTGAGGGCCTGGGCTGCATAGAGGACAGCAGCTTTGCCTTTCAGGAGCCTCCCTACAAGTTTTTCTAGGAAAAGACCTGGGCTGTGAATAAAGATGATGATGATGATGAGGTGAGGCAGAAGGGTCAGTCTCATAATAGGATGTGTAATTTTACAAATTAACTGTGACTATTATGCCTGTATTACCTCTGTAACAGCTTCTGATTATGAAAATGAGCACTTAGAAATTGGAAAATGCTGGAACTGAGACTGTAGAATTGCTGTGGTCACTTTGTTCATCCATGACTGCCAAAACACATTGCCTGCAGTCCTTGTGTCAGCCTCTGTTTCTGCTTTAGGACTTGTGCCTCTTTCTGAGAGTGCAGTTAGTCAATATTTTTCCTCTCTCTGTCATTCAATACTTGATCCTGGATAGACCATCCTCAGTGAGATTCTGTGGGGGTATCCAGGCTGCCTGTGAGCTCCTGACAAACAGCAATGAATTTATCTGAACGATACCTGTGGGAAGTGCAATAATATTAAACCAGTTTTCTCTAAGGACAGACAAATCTGACAGAACTTAAGAACACTTTAGGGATGACTGACGAGGAACACCCAGAATGTCATTTTTCTAGAGTACTTTGAATTTTTAAGTATTCAGAGCCCCAGAGATTACAGCTACAGTTTACAGCTATGAGAATGCAGCATTTCTGTAAATCAGGTGCCAGTTTTCCTGTCTGTGGACAGTTAAATTATTCACCATTTTATAAGAACATTGTGGTAGTGAAGAGTTTCCACATGACAGAGTCCAGGAGTCACCATGACACCCTTCTTCTCACATCTCCATATTGGCAATGTGTCATCCTGGAGCTCTGCAAGCCTTGTGCTTCTCTGCACCCAGTACCAATTTCCCTCTGGAGCAATGCAGTTAATCAGAAGCCTGATTCTTGACATTTCTCAGCATTAAGTGTTTCAGTACTCCAACCTTAATATAATCTTTACATTTAGCTACTCAGACATATTATTCAAACTACTCTATTGGGTTGTATAGCTCCTGTCAGACTAGCTGCTGGTCTCCAGGAGAAAGTTTGTGCTGATTTAGCCTTCTGGAGATTCTAAATATGTTTTTTCACAGCAGCGAAAAAAAAGGTGGAAATTCATACTTGAGTTGATATCAACATTCACTGTGTCTTACACTGCTTGAGATCAGATTTAAACACAAGTAAAGCCACATTTTTGATGTGTTATAAGACCATATCAAAGTGTAGTGTTGGTGAAATAGTAGCAATAATTAAAGAAAGATTCTGAGCTTGGTAGGATGCTTGCAGGATGCCCATGAAACTGATGTAGGAAGTGACTTCAACACATTTCAGTGGAAAAAAAATTTTTCTAAAAGTAGAGCAAAGCTGACAAAGCAGGAGAATAATTTCTGAGATAAGCCTTGCGAGATAGATTGCAATTTTGGTAAACAAGCATCTTACACCTGAGTGGCCTTGCAGAATGAACAGAAGTAAGCAAGCAAGATTTCCACAGAAATTCTGTCACAGTGCAGAAGGAACAGTGGCAGTTCTGCAGGGATGTGCGTTTCACCAAAAGCAGGCCCATACTGAAAGGAGCTAAAACTTGCTACTGGAGCAGTATTTAAATATTACTAAATAAGCAAATTGTTAGTTTCTCACTGACAGGAGGATGGTTTTGTCAGAGCAGTGGATGCTGCAAGGAAGGAGTCATGGAAGACAGAGAGAGAGGGCAGAATTGGCTCCATAGTTTCGTTATGCCTAAATGGAAAACTGGACAAAAGGTTTTAGGCTCAATGTATGTAACTGCTGCTGATGCCAGCTGAGACCATGGCCCATTGTTACAAAGCAGAATAGTTTATCAAATCGAATAAAGTTTGTTTTTCTCTTTTCAAAAATCAGCAAGTGCTGGTGTACAGTGGAAAAAACCCAAAAGGTGATTGCCCCTCAGGATGCTGGTGGCTGCCTAAATGTTGCAGAGTTAACAAGCTGTGCCAGCAAGTACCACATTCATAATTCATCCTAGCTATTGTTTTGAAAGGGTCTGAGAAAGCAGATTACAAGATTCCTCTGAATTTCAAGCACTGTCTAACCTTTGGTTTTATTAGGCTCTCAGTATCTGTCAGGGTGATGAGAATGGATAATGTTTAGCATACTGCTTCCTCAACCCAGGGATTTGGCTTGTCATTCCCATGTCTCCTGATCATCTTGCAGTCAGTATTACTGTGTTGAACCACTTTACCCATCAGCTGGGGCTCAGCCTTCTTTGTCCACTTGTCTCTTTTCCCATGGAGCATTTTTGTATGTCCTCTACACTACCCCACTCACCAGGGACGGTTCCTTGAAAACATCCTTGAAACTGCCCTGTTATTTCACTGGAGTTTCCTGTGCCCTTCTGCCTGTGAGTGGTTGGCACTATCTGTGTTTTAACTTGTCGTAGGAAGCAGCATCCTCTAATTTCTTGATATTCTTCTGTGTGCCTCTGTCCCTGGGCAGGTTTTTGTTTGGCTTCCTTGGAGAAGGGCTCTGTTTTCACTGTGTTTGTGTGCCACAGAGCACTGAAGAGGTCCTGTGCTGACCTGGGATTGCAGTCCCATCTAAATGCAGATAATAATGATGGCATTACAGCTAATTGCCCCTTAGAAACCCTCAGGGTGGCTTTGTGCCCCTGCCATGGATCAGGGAGAGGGCAGTGTGAGCACAGGGCCGTGTTGCTGGGGAAAAGGCAGTGCAGATGTACCACACCTCCTGAAACACTCATTTTGATTCCATGCTGGCAATCCTGTGTGTTACTTGTCCTGGTTTTGCTGGCTGATGCAGAACTTGAAAATGAGATTTGATCTCCTTGGGAGTATTTGTGTTAAATGTTTTTAAATAAATGAACCGTGTGTTGTGTTCTTTCCTCTCTGGACGGTTCCAGCTAGAAGAGGCTATCATGTACCTCTTATCTCAGAAGTGCAAGCTGGCCAAAATCTTCCCACCTCCCCTTTCTTGTGTTCTGTGCAAAGGGTTATTTTGCCAGTCTGGCTAAATCAGTTGGGAGCTCCCCATCCAAGGATTGTCAGTGCAAATCCTGTGAGAGTTTGCCTGGCTCTCTGCGTTGTGCTGAGGCTCCCTGAGCCATCCCTTGAGCCTGTTGAGCAATCATGTTATTTTCTTCAATGAAATGTTCAGGAAGAGATGTGTTGATGAATAAAAGGCTGACATTTCAACATCTGCATCTGGAAGGAAATGCAGGCTGGGTAGTCATCGCTGGGTTGTGAAAGGCACACTCGTGTGCTCGCTGTGCTCAGAAGGGGCCCTATGAGGCAGATTTGAGGCCTGCTGCAGCAAAGAGTTTCTTTATTGACTCAGTGGGCTTGGGATTAGGCCCCAAATTGACAGGAGGAACTGAAACTGAGTTACCATTCTCTGGAGAATTTGGGAATGCTGCACAGTAGTTAGATTTCCGTGCTGCCACTGCTGCTGGAAGGTTTGTGGAATAAAATCATCAGGCAGAGCTGTCACTCTTACAGGTGTGGATAAGTAAAGGTGACTGCAGGATAAGTAAATCTTCCTTTCCGGAGTCTTAAGATGCACAGGGTACACTTTATGACAGCCAGGCCCACAGGAGGAGTTTCTAAAGACAAAAATAAGCTTGATGTTCCTTAATGGTTTAATTTCTGATGCAACCAATCAAAACATTTTGAAGCCGAGGGGAGACCTTTGTTAATTAACATTAAAGAATTTACGTCTTGCCCGTGGAAATTTGATGAGTGCACTGCAATTGGGAGCGGGGCAATAAACGTGTTTTATTTGGTCCCGTTTACTCCGGGTTTTCAGGGAGAGGATGAGCTTTAGGCATCTGCCATTGCTTGGTTTGCACTGCCCTCAGCTGGTGCGGCTCAGCTCTGCTCCAGAGCCCTGACAGGCACCCCAAATTGCTCTGCTGAGGGAATCGGTGTGAGCTCCTGCAGTTTGGCTTCTGTGCCTGACCCTCCCAGCGGTGCTGCCTCAGTGCAGGGGCTGTGGCAGGTCCAGAACAGCTGGATTCTGCTGGGCAGCCCTCGGTAGCACTGCACAGCATCGATTTTCATCAGAATTTCTTCACTCCGTGCAGGCTGGCGCTTCCCAGAGTGGGTGAGGCATTCCCTGGAGTCCTGCACGGACCCTGCAACAGCAGGAATTTGAACTCACTCTCCAAACCCTGGGGCTGTGTCCCAAACTCGGGAATATGTCAGAGCAGTCTGTGAAACTGTCCCCACACGCTGAGCAGCACACTGCACTCTTCTCTCAGTGCTGATTGCCAAAGAATAAGCATCAAGCAGCTGCAAAGGAAGAGTTCTTGTTTGGTTGGGCAGTAAGAACTCAAATCAATGCTGAAGATGGATGAGTCCCTCGAGAGCAGTGTGTTTGATTGGTGCTGTGACAAAAAGCACATGTACAGTGTGGGCTGCTCCCAGCAGTGCTACTTGCACATCTTTCTTGAATTTGTCCCTGGTAATTGTGACTGTTGCCTCAGCCAGTCATTATCTTCTGCTTGAAACTTTCCAGGAGAAGCAGACATGGAGAGCGACGATGATGATGACTATGATGATGACTGTAAGAAGTCGTCGATGGATGAAGTAAGGGCGGAGATGTGTTTTTGGGGATTGGGTCGGCTCCAGTAGCTGCGGGTTGGCGCGTGTTTCCAGGAGTGGAGCTGCCATCCAGTGGAGAAAGGGAGGCAGAGCACCGGGAAGTGCAGCACCAGCTTTTCCAAGCTTTGGTTGTTGGTTGGTTTGGAAACACATCTTTACTTTGTTTATTTATACTTTTATTTTCTCAAGATTGAGAACAAATAGCACCACAGCAGATCTGTTTTAGGCAGCTGCCTGTGGGGCATTTAGCATTGTTGGAAGAAAAAAAATTGACATCAAAAACTTAGAGCTTTATTCTTTATCCAGCAGTGCTGATAAATGTGCTCAGCACTGTGCATGGGTAGAGGTAATGCAGTCCCTTCCCTGGGAGCCACATAAAAAGAATGAATAGAGCATCAGTTTAATGTAAACATTTACATCTTCCAGCCCATTTTGTTCTTTCCTATGTGACTTTCCCTACATGAAGCGTTGCCTTCTCTAGCCAGGGGCAGTGAAAGACACCACAATTGATAGAAAACTGGACTTTGGCATTTGTGGCCTCTGATGGACAGACCAAACTGCAGCATTTTCCCTTCTCTTCCCCAGGGTACTGCTGGAAGTGAGGCTATGGCCACAGAAGAGATGTCCAACCTGGTAAACTACATTCAGCCTGTGAAGTTTGAGTCATTTGAAGTATCAAAAAGTAAGTAAGAAACATCTTGAAATTACCTGGCAAGTGTTTGGCAGAGTTCTGCAGAAATGCTGCTTGGCTTCCTCTCAATTAGATACAGGAACACAGACAGAAAATGTTCCCTTGGTATCCAGCCAAATAAATCCATTTGTGTTTTGAAACCTCTTTTAGTCTAAATATCCAACTTCATCAACAGTAAACATGCTGACATTTCAAAAACAGATTTGAAAATTATGTGCTTACATTGTCTTTGTTGTCCATGACTGAAGAGTAACTTAAGCAGTTTGAGAAAGGTGGTAATAAATATTCCTACTTTTATTTTGCCTCTGGTACTTCTATAGAAGATTCAGGGCAAGCAGAGTCTGCCCTTCCCCAGATGCAAATTCACTTTCCTGCCTCTGTGTGTTGTAAAGAAAGGGCCATAATTTCACCTCCTGCTGGCTTTTACAGAAGATGCCTTGCTAGGAATGCACTCAGTGCCATCCTCAGTAAACACTGCAGCATCTCTGCCTTCCTTGATGCACACCCCCCCACTGCTTGCCTGCCCTTTTTCACTTTGTTTTGACAGGTTTTAATGTGCTTTTGGAGCTTTTTAGTTAAAGGAGTGTACACAGCATTTTAATTTATTCCGGATTTGTGGTGTCCTTGGCAGAGGACAGGTAATTGTTGCCTAAGTCCATGTCTCTATACAAGATTTGGCATTTACTTGTGATGAATAATAAACATGTAAGAAGTTCCCAACTGTTCATTTGTATGTGGGTATTTATGCAGATACCACACATGAGCAGTCACAGAATCATGCAGGGAGCTGTGCTTGTTCCCTGTAGTAGTGTCCCTTTGGGTGTTTATAATCTCCTCCAGCTCTAATGAGAGTTACAAGAACACAGTGGGAAAGAGATGTGCCTTCTGGAAAGGAAGCCATGTGAATCCTAGCACTACAAGTTGATGCAGCTGTTATAAAATTGTCTCATGTAGGGTTTTTGGGTTTTTTTTTCTGTTCACATGCCTTTGCCTTTCTGAGTTTTGGTTTTTGTAAAGATCTGCTGCTGACCAGATTTTTCTTCTAAGTCCTGATGTGACCTTTGATCAATAATACAGTTTCATTGACAATTAACAATATGAACTCATACTGTTAAGGAATTCAATTTTTGGTGTTTGTGTCAAAGAAATCATTGTGTGATAAATATGGCCCTAGGTGGTAAATGTTGCTGGCTGGCTCAAGAACTACTTGGGTGTTCTAGTCTTAATCTTGGCCTGGACTCATTGCTGGATCTTCGTTAAATGAGCTGAATAAAGAAGGGATTAAATGAGGATTGTTTTTCATTTTGCTATCTATCCAGCTGTTTCATAAAAATTTTCCTTTTGTTCATTGACCTCACTTTCTTAAATATAGAGACCCATACTTTTCTTTTATAGTTTTAAAGTTTCACTGTTGGAACACATTTCTAATTTATTATTTTTTATTCAGAGTTTATTTGGATTTGTGATCCAGACATGTGGTGATAACAGTACCTCATCACTTCTGTCATTCACATTTTAAAAGTACATTTTCTGGTCTTGCATCCAAGTTGGTAACAGAAATATTGAATAGCAGTGGATCTGTAGCAGTCCCCTTGATTGCCCTCACTAGAAAGGTTCCCTCTTCTCTGGCAGCAAGTAGCTGTAACTGTATTTTTCCCCTTTTTTCAGACAGTTTTCAATGAGTTGTTTGTTCATTCTGCAGTAATTTGCTCCTGATAAGATAGCGCAGTGTAGTGTATCACAACAGAGAAATGTCTCTCCTGCACAGTCTTTTCTTCAAACAGGCAGGTCCCTTAATCCTCTCCAGATAGTACAAGGAAATAATTGTTCTTATTTTAATTACGAGTCTGATTAAACTCTGGACAGTTGGTAACCAAATCCTTTAACAGCCAGCAGCTCTGATTTCCTACAGATGCTCTACTTTAAGACAAGGCTGAGAAACAAGAGCTTATTACTACAAGAAATTCTAGCATCTACATTCTAAATAGGATAAAACTAGTATACTTATGTTGCTAGTGTTATGCCATCAGTAGGGGGGTAGCTGGAATAAGAATAATCTCAGTGTCTTTATGAGAAGCTGAGATGGAGATGAGCCAGCTGGAGAAAGAAAGGATATTGTGTGTTAGAAAGGAAGAGGGAGTGGTAGGAGAGCAGCCTTAAGGGAGTAACAGGAATTTTTCACCATTAGGAGATAACAACTATTGATAGTAACAGTAGCATGATGGTTGCTGATTAGAAGTAGGGACCACCATAAAGGGTGAGTCCCAGCTCTCCTAGAGGCAGAGAATTACTTTTGGAAACCCATATTCATCCTCTGACTCTTCAGCATAGGCTGAGAATAGTTTGTAGTTCCCAGGCTGGCAGCACATTTTCCTCTCACAGGGGCCCAGACAATCCAGTTCCTCATCTCTTTGGATCCACTGCTTCCTTTTTGGCTCCCTAGGAGGACAGTGCCCACCTGTTTCTGTCCTGCTGCTCCTCTGTGCTTTTGTTCAGTTTTATCCCTCCCCTGCAGCTTCTCAGTTTGACTTTGGGGTGCTGGCCAGCTCTGCCTGCTGGCTCTGCCTGGATTGCTGCAGCACAATTCCAATCATTTCTAAACCTGCACGAGGCCAGGCCTTTTCTCTGCCTTAATGTTTGCTTGGCTGAAAGGATATTGCTCCAATGCAGGCACTGATCCCCCTCACTTTTAAACAGATCAGTGCAGGGTGAGTTAATGGATTTGACCTCCTGAGCTATGGCCCTTCTAGGCAACCACACGGCCGATTGGGATGAAGTGGAAGCTGTTTTACAGAAATCCTTACCTCCAAACAGAAGTAAAGGTACTGAAGCTAGCAGGGTCTTCAGTTAGGCTCTCTCCTGCATCCTGATGCCTGGCTGCCTTAAAAGGCTGTGCCCACATCAGGCAAAGGGGAGTGACAAGTGGTGCATAATTTAATGTTTACTCCTACCAGCTCACACATGGAGGAGGAGCTGTTCACCACTGGCAGGTCAGAAGGTTTGACCAAATTCAAAAGATCATAAAAGCCTGATATCAGTTGGGGATTGGGTCTGAATCCCTGCTAGGACACAGGAGTGCACCTTCAGGGGTGGTTGGATAGTGGTGTTTTGTGGCTTTGACAGCTGTGACCTTGTCCCTGATGTACCAAGAGCCACTGCAGGCACAGCACTGCTCACTTTAATCTGGTGTGGACATCAGTTATTACAGCTCCAAGTGGCTCCAACCCTCATATCAGCCTGCAAAGACAAGCCAGAGATCCAGCAGTGCCCACAGCAAGCTGCTGCAGCACCTCTGTGTCACAGATGTGACCCTGGGCTCACCCTCTCACGTACATCCACACGGTTTTTGCCCCCACTGTTGCCTGCAGCTGGTCCAGCATCACCCTCAGGCAGCACCAGTGCCCTTCATTTGGGCAGTGCTGCTGTGAGTGCAGGAGGAGCTCTGAGTGTGTGCAGGGCAAGGTCACTGCTGTCAGCAAACCTGTGTGCAGATTCCTTGGGATCTGGGTGAAAAGAGCTGGTGAACTGTGGGTGGGATAAGGGGACTGGGACTGAACCACGTGAGTTCGTGCTCTAACCTGTTCCCGGTTTTCTCTCCCCTCTAAACCTGCAGAACGTAACAAAAGCTTTGAAATGTCTTCCTTTGTGGAAACCAAAGGACTTGAGCAACTTACAAAGTCTCCTGTGGAATTTGTGGAGTATCCTTGACTTTCAGAAAGCAGCTTCCTACATCTTTCTATATCTGAGATCTGCTACAGAGCTTTATTGGAATTCAGACAGGAGCTGGGGAAATAGGGAACCCAAATGAAATTTGTAGATTTGACTGTCTTTCTAAATGAATTAATTGGCCTGAGTTCTGATGAGCTAATTTAAAAACTGGCATGAGTCCTCGTGCTGTGGGCTAGGACTAGAGGGAATAGGCATAAATGACATATTGAAGACCTAATTCTTTGCATTCTGATTGTTAAATTTATCATCCTATATGGAGTGGTAAGAGTTATGGTGAGCAAATTGTCAAAACATGGCTGACTTTTTTGCTGTCACTTTTGCTGTCATGAGAATGCTCTCTTTCCCATTATACCTCTACTGATTTATTGCCACACAATTTCTCAATTTTTTTTTATTTTTATAACTTCTAAAGAAAAGCTAAGGAACATTCTGGTTAGACCTTTTTATGTCTCTCAATATCTCTCCTCATGGTTGCAGTTAAGAATGAATGAGGCAAAATAGATAAACAGATAAAACAGTGCCTCAAAGGAGATTAATGGAAAGCTCCTTCCAAGGATTGCCTGCAGCACATTCTCATCTCAGAGATTTGTAGACTTAACCATAAGATGTGTACACTTGTCATTTCTGTCCATGTAGAGGCCAATTCTAATTCTAATCAGAAAACCAGTTTTAACTGAACACCTCCCCCTGCTCCAGAGGAAGATTCACTGTTTACAGCCAACTGGCCTCTGTAAATGTCATCCTAGGAAAATCCCAAAGTAGGAACCATAAAGATAAATGGAATTTTATGAATGTGATCTTCCTAATGCATCTGCCTGTGATCTTTCCTTGTTTATTCTGAGTACTCTATGCAGGAACAAGCAGCACCCTTAATTGCCCCATATTTATCTTATCTCCTACAAAACTGTGGACATCTGGAAGCGTGGTGGTTGCAGAAATCCATTGAGGAACCCGTTGCCATCCTGTAAAGAATTACCTGCATTTAACCCTGCAGCTGCACTTCTCACTTGCCAGGAGATTTTTATCACACGTTCTGTACCTTAACTACTCACTGTTCAGATACAACAAAATGCAGCTGAGCCGGATTTACCCAAAGGGAACACGAGTAGACTCTTCCAACTACATGCCACAAGTCTTTTGGAATGCTGGCTGCCAGATGGTCGCCCTCAACTTCCAAACCGTAGGTAAGTCATGCTCTTCTCTGGGTTTGGAAAGCTCTACATGTCCACTTCCCTGACAGACTTGCTGATTCATAGGTAGGAATGGTTTTGTCAAAAATTATCTAGGGATTAAAGTATAAGATACAGCTGTTAGTTAAAATGTTTAACCCCAGGCTTGTACTGTTTCTGTTACAGTCAGTATGAAATTAAAGTGTTTTTTTAAAAAAATATTGCTTTTTGAAATTATTATCTATCCAGAAGATAACTCTTAACCAATATTTTTAACATCCAGATTTGTCTATGCAAATAAACATGGGAATGTACGAGTACAATGGCAAAAGTGGATACAGGTTAAAGCCAGAATTCATGAGAAGGCCAGACAAGCACTTTGATCCATTTACTGAAGGAATAGTGGATGGAATAGTAGCCAACACTCTGTCTGTCAAGGTACGTGTGTAGCTGGTGGAAGTACTCTCATGGCAGTGCCAGAGCATGGATATCTTTATATTTCTGTTCTGCAGTGGCCTAGAAAATGACTATGCTAAACCAAGAAAATAAAAATAATTTAATATTGTGGAGCAACATTTAATTTTTAAATTCTGCCTCGCATTTCACATTGTAGGATAAATGAATATATTTTTATTTTATGTATTTTTTGGCATAGAAGTAATTACAGAATCACAGAACTGGGAAGTGAATGGATTTAGGAACAGTTTGGCTGTGTTTTTAGAAACAAAGGGCTGGATTTAAAACATGCTGTTGTGAAGTGGGAGGTTGGACTGGAACAGCTAGAACACTACATGCTTAGTATAAATAAATGTTTCTGGTTTTCTGAAAGTTCTCCAGCAGAACTGTGGAACCATAAATGTCAGCTGCAATTCATTGCCAACTTGTTTTCCCTTGTTCCTTTTTAAGGAACTCTAATGAAGTTCAGGGGCTGCCAGAAATCTGCAGATTGAGAATTACCTGCAGAAGTGTTTGATTGCATTGGCTGTGACAGGGGGACACTTGGTGTATCTCCAGCTATAAAACCATAAACTTCCTGGAGTCCTGCTACTTCTTTAATGGACTCATCCATTAGAACATCCTCTGTATTATAGAGTCCAACTGCAAAATATCCTCCTGTTTTTGCTGAGGAAAAACAAGTATTTCCTCTCAGGCTGCAAGCAGAAGTGCAGCAGAGCCGTGCTGGGAGGGATGTGGATGAAGGAATAATGTGGTGATATGCTCAGTAATAGGAGAGGATGTGTGGGGTGGCCTTTCATGGTGACCTGCAATCATGGAAGCTTTCAGGCCCCTCCTGTGGGTTTAGAGGCACTTTCTTCTGCAATTAGAGCAAATGGAGGTGGAAGTCATTCAGCAGCCATTAGGAGATGCAGAGCTTTTCACAGGAATGAGCATGCAGGAGTCAGGGGACAGCTGTCAGAAGGCAGCTGCCTCTGCCTGCTCAGGAAGGGCTCTGCTGGTCACTGTCAGTGCTCACACAGGCAGAGCTGGCACTGGATTAAGATTTGCTTTAGGCAAGCCTCAATTTGTTGAGGTACAGTGACACTGCTGCACACTCCTGTGCCTCTTCAGCTTTTTGAAGTAATTGTAGACCTTTCTTTCACTTTTTCAAGCTGAGAGTTGTGCTGCTTGTTAAAAATAAGAACTGGGAAAGAGCAGCT
The DNA here is from genome assembly GCA_013399915.1 of Illadopsis cleaveri. Lineage (NCBI taxonomy): Eukaryota > Metazoa > Chordata > Aves > Passeriformes > Timaliidae > Illadopsis > Illadopsis cleaveri. Next base: position 77,728 of record VXBB01020890.1, read on the forward strand.
ATTTCACAATTTCATTTTCATATTTAAACTCCTTGGTGAAGAGCCTTTAATAGAATACAAACTTTTAAGGTTGTTTTCTCCCTCACAGCTAAAAGCATATACATAATTTCTCTGCCATTTAAACCTCTGTTTTCTTCAAGCATTTTTTGAACCTGTTGTTGAGACTAGATAGAACTTAAGAGTTTTCAGGAAATAGGCATGCAGTTGAGGAAGAGATCCAGATGAGTGTTCCTGCTGAGGGAAGGGCAGCAGCATGATTTCAACCACGTTATTGCTCATATGGGAATTCAGGAACACAGGGTCACAGGAAACCAGGCCTCACAGGTTGTTTTTCTGTGTCTGCAGTTAAATATTGGGGTTTTTTCTGCTTATAGTGGGCTTAGTGTTGTTTTGGTTTTATTTTAAATGCCCACAATCTGATCATTAATGGGAACTATGCCTCTGCATTACAGCCACTCATTTCCTAATCCACCACAGTTATCTCTAATGATGCTCCTTTGTTCTTTGGCTTTAGATAATTTCAGGTCAGTTCCTTTCTGATAAAAAAGTTGGTACCTACGTAGAAGTGGACATGTTTGGCTTGCCTGTGGATACCAGGAGAAAAGCTCTGAAGACCAAGACCTCTCAAGGCAACGCAGTGAATCCAGTCTGGGAAGAGGAAGCCATAGTGTTTAAGAAGGTTGGTGTAACACTTGCTTCCCAAAAAGCAACTGTGCTTTTTTTTATCCCTGTCCAGTGGGGTCTTTCCATGGCTTACTGAAACTTTGCACTTGTTAGAAAGCAGAAAATGGGGTTCTGAATAGTTATTTCATAGTTCAGCTGCTTTTCCTGAACTTTGGCTGCTCCAGTTGTGGCAGCTGCTGCTGAAAGAAGTGAGTCTGATGTCCCCTTGGTTGTTTTGGTGGCACAGCTGGAAGCAGCAGCCGTGTGGATGGGATGGGCAGCAGGCACAGATGAATGTTTTATTGCACCTTGCAATATATCTGCAGCCAATATTTGAGCAGAACCTCTGGGTTTTGCTCACTGAGCACCTTGGTTAAGTATATCCCAAGTCCAGGTGCTTGTTTCTTTCAGTTTCTTTCAGTTTTCTCTCAGCTAGTGTAGCTCACAAGGATGTTTAGACACTTGGTACTTGCAGCAGTGCTCTTTTCCCTGAATATTTGGCCTTCTGAATGGCTTTCCTTTGGCAGCCTGCCAGAGCTTAAGTTTGGAAACATCACTTGCATTTTTCTTCTGTAATGAACTTCTAATTAGTGTACTTCATTTCTCTGTTTAGTTAATGATTGTGCCTGACTGTCCCTGTGCTCAGAGAAGCACAGGCTACTATTTTTAGTAGGTTGAAAATAAATCAGAGAAGCTCTTCACATTGTGTTGTATTTTGTTTTTTCTTTCAGTGACTAGATAAATTTCAGCATGTGTTCTGTGCAGCCTATGGAAGGAGCTGCTTCATTCAGAGCTGAAAGTTACTAATGCATCAATATTGCCTTCCAGGTGGTTTTGCCTTCCCTGGCCTGTTTGAGGCTAGCAGTGTATGAAGAAGGAGGGAAATTCATTGGCCATCGGATATTGCCAGTCTCAGCAATTCGACCAGGTAACACCTTCCTCCCCATCCAGACAGACAATGTGTGGTGAAAAGAGACAGCAAGGCAGAATCTCAGCTGCTCTAAATCAGCAGCCACTCAGCAGCCTCAGAGCAACTGAGGATTTAAATAATCTACCTCGTGTTTGAAAAACAAAAATGCCATATTTCATCAGAAATTTAATTGTTTAACCATCCAGGAAAACCAATGGAATTAAAGTGTTGGAGGCATGGTTGGAGCTTCCTTATCTCCAGTACGCCAATTTCATGTTCACAGGTTTATGCTAAAAAGCACAATTGCACACTTTTAAGAGGAAAGAGAGCAGCAACAGCCAATTTTGATGACACCTTTGTGAGAATGGGCTGTGGCTGGGAATGAAAGCAAAACCTGCTCCTCTCAATGTAATTTCTGCACACATGAAAGACTGACCCATATGCCAGCTGTTAGATCTCTGTAATACCTTTAAATCAATCCAAAATGACTTTCATCCTCGTTGCTGAAAATTAAAAGAAAAATATAATTATTGGCCTCTACTAAATCATATTATTTCTACTATAATTAGTGGCCACTTAAATGAAAATTACCTTGTGTGACAACTCCAGCCACATTTTCCAGGCCAGAGACTTGTTAGAGATCCTGATTCAGAAAGGTGCAGTGACATTGGCAGTTTGAGCAAGGGAAATGTTCAAATTCAGTGCCAGATTTTCCAGCGAGAGGAGGAAGCTGAACTAGGGCAAGCATATGGGCCATGAACATGCTCCCAGCTTTACTCACTGGAAAGGGAATATCTGTATCTACCCTGTGCCTTATCCAGCAAAAAACTCACATGTCCCCATTCCTGAGGAATAATCTCCACGCCTTTTTCATGAGCAAACTTAGTTTATCAATCCAGCAGACACCTTTTTTATACCAGCTGCATTTTCTGCTGGCTTAATGGATGCAGCTGTCTCCTGGGAGATCTGCTGAGTGCCAGAGGAAGGTGGGTGGGTGACTGGAGGGGAGAAGGGAGGTGGGAAGGATTTCTCTCTTCTGGTAAGTGAAATCTTACCAGAGCTGTTTGCCTCTTCTGATAAGTGAAATCTTACCAGAGCTCTTCCCCACAGGCCCATTCTCTGTCCTTTTGGCTGCAGCAATCATCAGTTTACAGCATGTGATGGAGAGCAGCCTGTTGTTCTGAGTTTGTGTCCGTGCTGAAAACTTGCTGGAGGTGGTTGGGAGACCTGTGAACCCTTTGTAATATGTAATTTCTCTCTTTTCTGAGATACTGTTGAAAGTTATATCATGCTGTCACATAAATCCACAGACTTGTTACTACTCCCAAAGCAAGGATTTAGCCATTACTTAGGGTGAAAGTTGCTTACATCAGCCAGGTGAGGATTCCTTCAGATAAATGCATCCTGCTCCTGACTTGGATCCTGACACCTCTCACATGTGTGGCTCCCGAACTGGACATGGCACTCAGTGCCACAAGGTGATCAGTCAAAGGTTGGACAGCCAGCTTTCAAAACAGTCTGGAATTTCTCTTTTTACAGATGTATTCCTATGGATGATCACACAACAGGATTTATACACAAGAACACACTCTCTGGTCATCGTGTCACATTGTATATTTTTTAAATTAGATGCTGTGTGTGGATGGGCTGTTACATCTCAGTTTACTTGGGCTGTTCAGATTGCTGAGTACTACCAGGGTCACTTTTGAATATTAAATAAGCTGTACTAAACTAAAGAAATCCACACATAGGTACTAAAACAGAATGCATGAAAAATTTAAATAAATTACCATTTTTAGCATCAGCCACAGATGTAAGTATAAACAGAAAATATATTTTTAAACTGCAGTGCCACATGCCCTTCCAGCAGTCTGAACACTTATGCTTGAGACCCTCCAGGTAAACCTTTCCCTCTCAGAAGTCCCTGGAACTACTTGCCCAGTTGGAGCCACACTGTAAATAACAAATGATAACATTGGAAATGCCTGTGGAGGGGTTTATGCTGTGAATTGGTTGTTCCTTGTTTTGCAGGCTATCACTACATCTGCCTGAGGAATGAGAGGAACCAGCCTTTGACACTGCCAGCTCTCTTTGTGTACATCGAGGTCAAAGACTACGTACCTGACACTTATGCAGGTGACTCTGAATTATCCAGGTGTTTTTCCTCCTGGGGAATATGAAGGGTAATTGAAACACAAAATGCATGGGGTGTGGGTGGCTTGCCAGGCTGGGATAACAGTCCTGTGAGCAAAGGTCTGCACCTGGTGGATCCTTGTGTCTCCTCACTCTAGGAGATGGCCTGATTTTCAGCACCTTGCCTGAGGCTTAGGATTAGGGCCAACCCTTATTTGCAGCAGACTCCAAAGGAGGAAATACCCCAGGCACTTGCCACTGGAACACAAATGAAACTTTACATGCAGGATACACAAGGATGTAATTGTTCCCTAGGCAAAGTGCCATGCTCAAGGGAGAGAACTGTGTTTTGGCATTGCCTCTAAACAGGGGTGGGTTTAAATGCCATGCAGTGAAGGACCATCTTCAGGAAAAAACACTATTCTGCCTCTTTTTAAAACCTGAGTGCTGGAGCCATAACAACGAGGCTTTGAAACTGAAGTACTTGCCTTGTTCCTAGATGTGATTGAGGCCTTATCCAATCCAATCAGATATGTAAACTTGATGGAGCAGAGAGCTAAGCAGCTGGCTGCACTGACTCTGGAAGATGAGGAGGAGGTCAAGAAAGAGGTAAGGGAGGCTTCTGAGTTTCTGGAAATCATGTTACAGTATTTAAAAACACCTACTTTGCTTAGAAAGAGAAATACTGAAAATCCCTGGGAGTTGAATGTGTTGATTACATGAACACCTGTAAACACCTCACCCTGAAGGAGGCTGGGGCACAGGGCACCCCAGCAGCATTGCACTTTGAGTGTGGTTTCACTAAAAGCAACATGGTGTGCACTGAGCAGGTTGTTGTTCAGAGGTGAAAGAAATTAAAAACTGTGTTATTTGTGTGCTGTGCAGCTTTGCTCTGGAGCACCTGAAATCTTTGTCAGTCAATGCCCATCGTTTTCCAGTGTGCTGCTGGTTCTCCTTGCAAAAAAAAGACAACTCTGTGTCAGGAGTTTTTCCTGAGAACATTAAAAATTGCAGAGAATTTCAGGCTGTCTCTGGAGAGGTCGTTCTGCTGAGAAACATTTGTATATCAGATTATGATGTCTCTATAGATTCTCTGTGAGCAAACATGTCCTAAAGAGACACAGGGTAATCATACAATCATTTAAGTGGGAAGGGACCTCTGGAGTTCAACTGATCCAAGCCTTCACAGACATTAGAAAGAGAAATGAGGAGGGAGAAGACCATGGAGTAAACAAATAGGCCTATTGTAGTCAGCTGAAAGCTGTGGGAGCCACAGTTTTAGTTGTTAGGTATCTGGATATATATGGTTAGCTGCAGAGTAACCTGTGAACCTTTTCTGCTGTATAATTGAAGGTGTTATGTACCCAAATGCACAGATGTTGTTCTGAGTATAATTGAGAGTTCAGCTGTGGTTTCTGATGGACTCTGCATGTTCAAACATTCAGTCTCTCTGTTCCAGACACTGTCACTGGGGCTTCTAGCAGTATTTGAGAATGTCAGCTTTGTCTGTCGGAGGTGGCTGTGCCAGGTGTTGTGCACACCAGGTGATCAAAAGGCTCTCAGCACAGTCTCTAGCAAAGACAGAGAAATGCTTTTTAATCCTAAACTGCCCTCTGCTCTGGTGCCTGCCTTCTGCAATTCTCAGATGTGCAAAACCTCGCTGAACTAGATTTTGTAACCAAGAATACATTCCCAAAGCAGACCAGATGAGTGAAAGTCATTACAATTCAGTAGCCAACAATTTACTCTTTGTGCAGTGTCACAAGTTCTGCTGAATGAGGACACTGTGAAATGCTCAATAGTATCTTAGACATTTATCTAGGACACGCTACACATGAGATTCTATATTAATAGCAAAGCCTTTTTTTAACATAATCCTTTAAATACCTTAGAGGTCATCTTTACTTTTGAAAAACTACAGATTTTCCTAGTATATACAGGCTTGTTTGTTAGTTAGAAAAATTCTTGTCATAGAGTATCTTCTGCAGCAAATGGAAGAAGGAGAGATAACTGTCAAGGAGCTTGGAAACTCATAGGATAAAGGAGGTTGTTTTGAAGAAGCACAGAAATATTTTGTTAAAGAAAACTGTAGTGATTATGGTGTGTTTGCTAAAAGTGTGTAATGGTTGAGTTAGCTGCAGCACCAAGGACAAAACTGCCACTGTAAGGGTCAATCTGAATTCACCACTGTTACCTTCTGTTGTAAAGGCACTTAAAGGGTAAGGTGTTTTTGGTCTGTACTTGGAAATCTTGAATTCCCTAACCATGTTTTGTGATGAAAACATTTTCCTCATCTGTCAGTCTGTTTCCTTCACTTCTATTGGCCCACAACAATCACACCAATTAATAATTGCAAGTACATTGACAGGCAACACAGGTGAACAAACCTGAGTGTGTTTGCCAGAAAGGAGCACCTGATTGCATCTGGATTCACATTTCCAGTGCCCAGTTTCAAGCTTACACACTAGAATTGATTGTGTGCAAAGCTGAGCTGTCTCCCAGCACAGATTCCACTCCCCACACCTCTTTCCTTCCCCTCACACACATTTTTGATCTGAGCAGCTGTCAGAGGAACACTGAGAGGTTTTTGCTTTGCTTTCCTTGCTGTAGAAGTTTAAACTCAACCTCTGTAGGAAGTTCCAAAGGCTTCTCTTACAGAACAACAGCGAAATAAGCTACCCAATAGTGAATTGTTTTAACCAAATAAATCAGCCTTTCTTCAGGCTTCACATTACCCTGTCTGTTAATGGTCAGTATAATTACATAAACAAAGAAGGCTGAAGCACTGATGGAGGTTCCAGCATCTTTTCTGGGTTTATTTGCAAAGTTCCCATCATAAATATGACAGCAGTTCCTACCTTTACCTTTCTTGGTCAGTTCTTGCTTTCCAGCCTGGCCTGAGAAGAGCTGGTTTTGGGGAATGGAATGCCTGCAGTGTGAGTTTTGCACCTTTCAATGAACATTGTAAATCTCATTGAGATTGTAAATCTCTAAGAGCATACAGGTAGTGAAGGTTGCCCTCTCTTCCCCTGCCAAGTGTCCTTTACAGACAGGAGGAACAATCCAAAGGAATTTGCAGAGAATTCCTTGGTAAGAACTAATCCCAGCCTGAAGTAGGCTCTTTTCTCTGTAGAAATAAAAATAGACCATATAGATTCCTCTATGGGTGTGGATCTCTCTACTTAGTAAATGCACTGTATTGCAAAAGACATGGCAATGTGAAATAGAAACCAGTTTATGTGAATATTAAAACTGTAAATTAGAAGGCTGGATTACATCATGTTTTAAAAACAGCTTGAAAGGAAAAATTCTTTTTTTTTTAAAGGAAACATCATGTTTATTTTAGCATTCTTTTAGCATAGTGTGATGAATTATGGGAAGAGAAAGTGCTTTTTAATGAGATTAGATTGCTTGATGTAGTGAAAATTATTCCTTATTCACTTCATGATCCTGCCTCACATTTCTGCTTCAGTTTCTGAAAACAGATGTTTTATGTCCCAAACTGACAGGTTATATTAATAGTTCCTCAACAAGCTGTGATGCAGCATTTCACAGCACATAAAAAGCACATCTCAAATAGAAGATAATACCCATTCCCATGCAATGGGGCACAGAGCTGCCAGAAGTTAGGATTTCTGGCTTTATTTGTATTAAATGTTGATGATCTGTGTAGCAAACATTGTTTTTATTAAATTAATGAACTGCAGCCTGAGGAGAACTGTGAGGATAACCACATCTCTGTGTGTCACAGCTACAGCTTTTGCCTGTCACATTGTTCCTCTGCTAGAAATGTTGGCTAAATGAGGTTTTTCCATATTTTATTGCATTGTTCCTGCTTGATATAAATGAAATTGTTGGCAGTGGTTTTCAGTTGCATCATGTTTCTGCCTACAGTATCTCTCTCCTGTAATTCTGGTAGGAATAGGCTGTTGAGACAGGAATTGTTTTGCAATATACAATGTAATGTCAGGGCCAGGCTGAAGAAGCCAGCAGCAGGAGCAGCACAAAACAGTTGGATCAAAATCCATTTTGCATCTGTTGATGCAGCACAGGCTGATAGTTTGCAAGTGTGGAGTAATCATGGGGCAAAAAAACCCAACTGTGGTATCCTGCCTCTGCATATAATGTGATTACCATCAAAGAAGGAGGTGGAAGCAGCTGAAGGAACAAATCCAAAACTTCCCTGAGCCACCATGGCAACGGGCCCCTCACAGGGACAGCAGGAAGAGGGGCCTGGCCATTTCAAAATAAAAATTGTTTTGACTGACCTTCTGTTTACTGAGTGCCAGGTGCCTGCTTAAAACCTGATGGTCACAGGGACAGCTTCAGATGTTCAGTGTGTAGTACAGTGCATGCTGCAAGCCTGAGCCTTTAGGAGACTGGAGAGAAGGAAAAGATTGTAGAAAAAGCTTAAATATTTGGATACCACAGATGTGTTCATGCAGCAGAATGGAGGTACTGTTTGTCCCTTATCCTTGGAGTGTAGTTACAAGAATGTAAGATCTTGAGAGTCAGAAGGATGTTCCTGTTCTGTGAGAATGGTGAATAATGACAGTGCTGTGTGTATCTATGAAATTTAAAGTAATCTTTTGTACACATTTTGTTCACAGCAGGGATTTGAGGAGCATTCTCCTGCCAGCACCTACGTTATTTCTAGAAAGATTTTATGGCTCTTCACTGCAATACAGCCTTCACATCTGGTGCAGCTAATATATGTTGTACTGAAAAATGTCCCTGATGAGTTATATCTACTTAAAATAATTTTTTCAGAATAATACATGCTCCATTTCTTCTTGAAATTTTCCCTGCACAAATGAGCCACCTGGGTTATCACAGTCCTTAAGGATGTCTTCTTCCGTTGTTTTATTTTAGAATGAGTTTTAGATACAACATTTGCAGAATTTTACATTTAAAAACCAGGTTAAACTGGACCTGCAAATAAATTAAGTCTGTTAGTTGGGAAAAATCATGTGAATTATCATGTGATTTCAGATTGACCATGGGGATGCACCGTCTGAAGCTAACAATGAACCCAGGCCAACACCAGCAGAAAATGGGGTAAATTTCACTGCCTCCCTCACACCGAAACCAGCAACTCAGGTTGTCCACAGCCAGCCAGCACCAGGTAAAAAAAAAACAAACAACAAAACAAAGGAAAAGAAAAAAAAAGTCCCATCTTTTCAAAATGAGTCTGGCTAATAATTTTTCAAGTGCTTTATGTTTAAAGAACAAAGGTGGGAAGTTATGTGTGTTTGTTTTGTTTGTCTAAAATAGGTAGAAACTTTCCCACCACTTTTCTCTGCTTCAAATATACAAATGTCTTCTACTTAGCAGTTGCATTACTGGTAAAACTGAAATTCATTACAAGCAAGAAAATGTGTTGGGTTTTTTTTTGTTGTTGTTGCAAGTACAGGAATCTCTTGGAATTGTTTTTACAACTGTGCCTAATTTATGCATGTAATTACATATTTCCTTATAATTCCTTTTCCTTTCCTTTCCTAGTCCACACACAAAAGACAGTCTTAGGCACTTCTGTGTTTTCTATTGACACACCTCCTATAGCAAAACCTTTTTGAACACAGTGTTTAAAATCTTATGACTGCAGTCTCTATAGGCAGGATCTGACTGACTTCCAAGGAGCTGGATTCATCCTGCGTGCAGGAATTTTGCACTGATGTCATGATATGTAATATGGTTGTACTGTCAGCCTAACACCACTCAAATGGCTCGTGTGAGTGGTATCAGGGATATCACTCCTCCTTATCAGTAAAACAACACAGCTCAGGTGGGTTTTTGGGAGGTCACCTTTCTGTGTTGGGACAGAGGGTTGATGTTTTCATGTTGCTCCTCTCCTGCTCAAAAGATGTATTTTTTCCAATGATTAAAAACTGCCCATATCAGGGTGTGTCCTGTGTCACCTGCTATATTTTAACACTCAGCACAGTCCTGGCTGTTGTTCTAAAAGAATTGAAATTAAACGTCTCCTTTACCTCTAGGTTCTGTGAAAGCACCTGCAAAGACAGAAGATCTTATCCAGAGTGTCCTCACAGGTAATTGTTGCACAGATTACACTGCATGAATTAGAAGCTTTCTTGACAAGAAAAACATCCTTTTTATGAAATAGCCCACCTGGCTTAGGCATTTCTTCCAGTGATTAGGACTGCATAACTCCTAGAAAATGTACATGCCTCAGGTTTGAAGTAAGCAATGTTTGGGCACATCTCATGAGATGGGATGCCAACAGGGAATTATTTTAGAAATTGTTGTAGTCTCACAAGTACCAAGTTACCATCTAACACAGAAAAAGGAGCTGCATTATTGTGAGAACAGAAGCTAAACTTGTTCTGAACGTAGTGAATAGTAGTGGAACCATTTTATACCAGTGCTTTCAAGCCAGTTAGCTTATTTCAGGTAAAACTACTCAGTTAATGCCATATTTCCTTTACTCACAGTAAACAAGCAGGTTCTGTTTCATTCCTGCTCATGCCAATCCCTGGCTCCTCTGACTGAATTCCTACACTGCTGGAAAATTGAAGTGGCTTTTGTTATTGTCATTGCAGAAGTGGAAGCACAGACCATTGAGGAGCTAAAACAACAGAAGTCCTTTGTTAAGCTTCAAAAGAAACACTACAAGGAAATGAAGGACCTGGTGAAGAGGCACCACAAGAAAACCACCGACCTGATCAAAGAGCACACGGCAAAGTACAACGAGATCCAAAACGACTACCTGCGGCGGAGAGCAGTGCTAGAGAAAACTGCAAAGAGGGACAGCAAGAAGAGGTGAGTGAAACACAACCTGCCTCATCAGTGTGCTGCTGGAGAACTTCACTCAGGCCTTCCTTTACAGTGGAGGAATCATATGGAGGTGACAGAGCAAAGAACAAATCAGAAGCAGAAGATTCTTGGTTAATGGGGGATGAGAGCATTGGCTCCGAGTTAGAGCCTTGGAAAAACTGAGTTTTTCCTCTTAGGCCTTGGAAAAACTCAGTAGAAGGCATCAGATGTAGAATTAGGGGAAAGAAGCATCTGCAGATAGTAAACATCTGACTGCTGTTTGAGTCATGATTGATCCAGACCACTTGGGGATCCCTTAATAATTGCCTGGCTTTGCCTCTGCAGGAACACCCCTTTTGTGCTTTCTCTTTCCAAGCCTTGCACCACCCTGTCTCTTTCTCTGTCCTGATACTAGTTTTATATTATTTATTTATTAATTATTTATCAATTTCAAATGCAAAGGCTGCAATGAATCCTTACTAACCTTACCACAATTGTTGCCTTGTTCTTGTGGTAAGGAACTGTATGTTAATAAAGCTCAATTCATAACTCCTGGCAAAGCATGTACACAATCAGTGTCAGATACTCTTGAAACTGAACTTATATTTCTCCCATTGGTGCATCCTTTTAACATCATTTATTTTTTAAAGTAACTAGATAAGCAGAAAAGTCCTCTTAACTTTAACATGAAATTGATGTAGCTGCAGTTCATATATATGATGATATTGAATGAACTTTAAAAAAAATGGCTCTTTGGAAGATGATCAGAGAAAAAAGCTGCAAGCCTGCTCTGGCTGCCAACCTTGTTGATAGTACCTGTAAATATAAGTGACTGGGACTCAGGCCATAACTTGTCCCTGGGCAGGAGCTTATTCATTTCTTCTTTCCTGATGACAGAATGTCATTGGGCTTAATAAGAGCTTGACACTCACAATATATCTGTGTTCTGCTGGCCTTCACTGTTGCCAGTTTTCAAGCTTCCAGGTTCTGTAGTTGAGTTTAACAAACTCCCTTTAATGTCTGGCTGTCAACTGCAAGCACAGGGATATTTTATCTGCAGTGTTTTCCATCACCAAAGTGTGTGACAGACAGCGGCAGGCAAAACAACAGCACATTTCTGTCTTTCCTCCTATTCACATCTAAGCAGAAAATCAAGCTGAATAAATAAAATGACTCATTTGTTTTTGAGCAAAAAAGGATTTGAGATTTTTTTACTGTGTTGTGATCTGACTGCAAACCATTGGTGATGTCAGGCAGTAAAACCCTGCAGTCTCCTACGTGGAACTGCCACAGTGGTGTCAGAGACGTGGAGTTTTATGCGCAGATACAGACAAGTCCGGAGGTTAAATTTTAAAAAAAGGCACAAATATGTTTTCAGGGATTTTCAAGCTTGCAAGTACATATTATCTCAAGGAGCAGACTTCTAATAGAGCACTGCATCCCAATCAGAAAGAGGATTTTTATCATTTTAAATAATTGCTGACACTGTTTGCCTGTAACTGCAAAGTATCAATCACTGCTTCACAGGAGTCCTGTATCAGATGGCCATAAAGATGTGTTGTCTTGGTCTGGAACAATCTCTGCTTTTTGTCCTTGTCTAAAATTGAGCCAAGATTCAGTAAAGCCATTGTCTGCAGGAAGTTTGAAATATTTATTTATACACATGCACAAGTGTTTTGTTGGTGTTGCTCTGAAGTTTCCTTAATGATCATGTCCCATTAAAAACAGCCAATATTTTAGCCAGTGTTTAGAAATAGGCCTGATTTCTTTTTTCCAGAGTACAAGAGAAATGTCAGCTTTAAAATATGTGTTGTGCAGTGGCATAATATGCTGACTGCAATATTCATTAATGCTATCTTCTGGCTCTGTAATGTTTAAATTACCCTCACCCATCACACTGACACCACTTAACCTCTTAGCAGAATATTCAAATACAATAAAAATACAAGAAATAAAAGGAGGCTACCTTGGGATTGGTGTCCTCGGACGGATGGAAGCAGGATCACATTATTTCAGGTGAAGTAACTCTAAGTGACAGCAGCTGCACACTTGAACCTGGGAGAGAGAAGAGAGGCAGAGCCAGTTCTCTGCATTGTAATCTCAGCACATTTCTGAGGAGCAAACTCATTTTTCTCCCTGTGTCAGCCCTCCCTGTTCAAGGTTTTGTTGTTTTGTCCATCTCCTGCGCTGTTCTGACGTTTCCCAGGCAACTGATTTAGCACCTGAGCATGGCAGTAAACTCAGCAGCAGAGCAGGGACAGAGTATAATCTTATTTTTTTAATGTATTTTCCTTGGGTTTGGTTTAGTGCTGGCCTAAGAGTGATACTGGGTTTGTTGCTTATTTTTCTCATGGGCAATTTAGTGTCATCATCCTCTCACAGTTACATCTATCCTTCCTTCTGTCTTAACAAAGAGTAAAACAGACCCAAACTATTCCTTAGTGTTGCTTTTTAGCTTCCTTGTTGTGTTTTTCCCTTGCTCCTGAGAGTTGTCTGTCTGAGGTTTGCTCCCCACTGGGGTGTGAACTTTTCCTTCTGAAGTCAGCAGTCCATGGAGCACTTTCCTGTGTGTGCTATGCATGGCATTTCCTGTAGGGGGGAGAAAACACCAAATAAAGGGATGTTCCTACCATGTGAAACATCTGGTAGATGCAGATGTAATGTTAGGCTTTAAAATTTATTGCTGAGTGCTTGCAGGGATGACTCGGTTTCCAAAATACTCAGCATTCACCCTTTCTGCTGAAGGCTCTGCAGCTTTGAAGTTCAAGTTATGTCTGGGAGTGGATAAACAAGTTCCATGAGCATCTGTTGCTGGGAAATCTTGGCAGTTGTGTTTGTAGCTCACTTATAGTAAGTCTGGTTGACACCACCCTGGTGGGTCAGTGAAATGAGGTTTAGAAGCTGTAGCCATCCCATTAATAAATCATTAATAATTTCTTTTTAATTAAATTGTTAAACTTACTAGGGCTAAAATCACCAATCTTCTTGCTCTGTGTGTGGTGCTGAAGAACTTATTAATGGACTACTCATAACTATCTGACTTAAAAAGGCAAGTTGAAATAAATAAAGGCAGGGTGTAGGTGCCTGGTGACTGAGACCTCTCGGGGTGTGCTGTGTCCTTGCAGGTCTGAGACAAGCAGCCCCGACCACAGCTCTTCCACCATTGAGCAGGAACTGGCTGCACTGGACTCCGAGATGACCCAGAAGCTCGTGGAGCTGAAGGAGAAGCAGCAACAGCAGCTGCTGAACCTCAGGCAGGAGCAGTATTACAGTGAGAAGTACCAGAAACGGGAGCACATCAAGCTGGTAGGTTTGTGGTGTCGAGCTCAGGGTGAGCACTGATGGCACCAGGACAAATTCTCATTAACTGGGGCTTCCTCCTACTTGGAATCCCTGCCAGAGCTCCCCTTCCCTGTGTTCTGCTGCAGCTTCAAGGGGCTGTTGTGTCACTTTGTCACTAACACTTCCAAGAGCTTGGAAGGCTTTGGGTGGAAGGCACAAAGGCAACAGCATTATTGCTACCTCTGGTTACATAACTCTCGTCTTACTGCAGCTTTTGGATGATGCTCCTGTTTTGTTCTGCCACTTTTTCAAACCTGCAAGACACAAGGAGGCAAGATTAGCCAGAAAATAAATCGAAACACCATGAAAATAGCTTCAAACATTCCCAGGGACAGAGGGCTGTGCCAAAGAGTGTTCCTGTGGCAGATGAACACTTGAAGGGGATGCAGGACATTTTCTGTATATGGTGAAGAAATGTTTTGCGTTTATTGGTCCAAGTCAGCTTTGTTTTTACAGCTGGAGTTTGGCTGACAACTCAAGCAGGATCATAAGCCCTCTGAGCTGAAATAGAGGAGCTTGGGCAGATGGAAGCTGATGCTAATGGATATTCTATAGGCAGAAATGAACATTTTTAAAGGGTGTTACGGGAGTGCAAGCTGTTTCTCAACTCCAGACAACCCTCTCTTGCAATTTTTTCTGTTACCTGATGTTTTGCCTCTCTCCTGTTGGATGACATGATTTGTCTCCACTGCCCTGTCAGCCAAAAAGAGCAGGTCAGAGGAGTGATTTGTGTGTGGATATTGCTCAGCAGGGCCCCTGCACAGAGTGATTTCCATGGGTCACAGCACGGAGTTGTGATGTTTATCACCATCCCTGTGTGAGTCACAGCTGTTCCAGGGTAGGTGTATGGACACAGTTATCTGCACCACAGGGGGACAGTCCCCATCCCAGTAACAGCTGGTGACTGCATCTCAGAGATTTGATTTTTTATAAAAAAGAACCAATTTAGACCCACATAGTTTGGCTTATGAGGTAGGTACCTCGTTCCTCATTCCAAAATGGGAAATGGCATTTCTCAAAGCAAAGTTACATTTCTGGCATTATCCTGTTAGGTGGTGACACAGTAAATGCATTTTTTAGTACAGAACTTTTGGGCAGTTTTCCCTCTGAGCTGTGCAGGAGTTAATATTCCAATTCAAATTTGCCTTTCAGCTGAGAGATTCTTTCTGGTGGCTTTCTTTTAGAGAGGAGCCTATTGTTGGTACCTTTCTACTTTTATCTAAGGAATGAAATGTTGGATCAGACCACCTCTGCCTTGTTATATATTGCTGGTTCATCACCCTCAGAGGGTGATTTTACAAAATCAGACTTAACCTAGGAGGGTTATCAAACCAAATGGGTCCCATTTCCCACTTTATTCCCTGTTCATTGAAGTGGCACAGGAGCCCTGCCCATGACTCCTCTCCTGTCAGCTTCCCCACCACAGGCCTGGCTTTTGTTACTGGTTTGGGCATAAAGGGGATTGAAACCACAGCAGATTTCAAACCAGTGGCTCAGAGCTTTTTCATTCTGTCACCAAAATGTACGTTGTGCTTCTCTGTGCTTGGCTTTCATAACTGTCATGCCTGATTTTCAATATCCCCCTGACTACCCCAAAATCCAAACCACTCCTTGTAATAATCCTTATTGCAAGAGGAATGTTTTCAGCCCTCACAGAAAAACCTGGATATTCAGCAACACAGGAATTCAGTTGGCAATTAGCATTGTGTAAATTCAATTTGTGACCCCTTATGATTTTTCACAGGCATTTTCATTTCTAGCAAAGGTAAAAAACTCAACATACATTTTGGTTTTACATTTAATATTGTGAAACTGTATCACCTTGATGTACAGGGAAGTAGCAGTTTCTGTGTGAGTTGGATATGCACCATTCTGGCTGAACTCCACAAGTTAATAATGTGTTTACCCTGATAATAATGTTGACTGGCTTTTGATCGTTGGTAATTAATCTGGGAATGACATAACACTTTTGTGTCTGCTGCAGACTTTTGAGGAAGTTTAGCTGCCTCTATGATGTTTAGCTGAAAATACATGTTTTTATTTCTTGGGGATTTTTTTGTAGCTAATTCAGAAGCTGACAGATGTAGCAGAGGAGTGTCAGAACAACCAGCTAAAGAAACTGAAAGAAACATGTGAAAAGTAAGTGCTGTTCCCTTTATCATTGATTGCTGCTCCTTGTGAGATTTGTTTAGATAACTTTTTGAACTTCCCTTTGCATTTCATACTTTAGAGAAAAGAAAGAACTGAAGAAAAAAATGGACAAGAAGAGGCAGGAGAAGATCACAGAAGCTAAGTCCAAGGATAAAAATCAAATGGAAGAGTAAGTATATCCCTAGATCCATATCCTTATACAAGATTTTTCACAGCTGGTAAATCAAAGAAAGGTCTCGACCCTAAATCCAAGGCAGCCTTTAGTCAGACCTCACCAGAGTCCTTTCCCTGATAATAATTTCATTTCCTGGGGCTAATGCAATCTCCTGTTCTGTGGGCAGGGAGAGCCTGGGCCAGCAGCAGCAGTGTGTGGAGTGAATTTGTTCCTGGGAGCACCTCATGGGGCAGTTCCCCAAAATGCTGTTCATCCAGGCACTGTTTCTCTGAGTACAAACAGCCTTAATGCTCCTGTTCCTGCAGGGTTGGATTTCTATTTGTGAGCTGTCTTTTCTTCTTTACTCCGTTAAAGCTGCTCTCTCAGAAGAAATGGCAGCACCACACTGTGAGGTTTACTCTGCTTTTGGGATAAACTCCCCTCAGACACTGCTAATGATCCTCCACCAGTGACAGTGACACTTTGCAGGGGAGGCAGGGGAAAGCTGAGCTCTGAGGGTGCAGTGTCCCTGTGCAGGCACAGCAATACTAATTTCATTTATTCACCCCCAGACAACACAAACTACAGTTGTGCAAGTTGATTATGTTCTTCCCAAGGGCACAGTATCTAGGTTTGTTTGTCCTCCTTCATTTGTTTTGGCAAGCAGCTCAAAAAGAAAATGGAGCATTTTAATCTTGCACTGCTATTCTTGTTACCAGTCTTTACTTTAGAGCAGTTAAAAATACAAGAGGAACAAACAAAACAAAACAAAACAAAAAGAAACCCTCTAATGTTTGAGTTTTACCATGTAACAAAGGCACAACTGTGTTTGGTTTTCTGCAGGTAAAAGGGTTTACACAGGTTTTGGAGCCTCTCAAGAGAGAATCTGTATTTGGTAACACTGAAAGGAAATCACAGACACACGCAGTGAAGTGTTTCAGGTAGCTTAAGAATCAACACATTAAAAATTTCAATAAGCATCCTATTAAAAAAGAAAAAAAAGATGAGAGTATTGTGAAAAAGAAAGAGAAATACTTGATGTAGTTAGAGCTGTTCAGAGGGCGTGGAATTCATATTAGAAAAAAAGCAGTTGGCCATTATGGAAATGCTGCGGCAGTAAAAATCAATTGCATTAGGAAATTATTTGCTGAGAGGTAAATGAAGCACTAGTGAGAAAGCCTCAGGGACAGACAAATAGCAATTCTTTTCTCTTTCCCTTTCATTTTTTTTTTCTCATTTTTCCCAAGGACTTTCCTCTGTCAGGCTTTTCAAAGAGCCCTTGACAGAGGTGAGCTGGGAGCTCTATGGGAAAGTCAGCTTTCCCTTGTCTGTGGCACAGCTTGTCCTCACTTTGGGAGTAGGGCAGAGAGGTGTGAGAACTTCTGGTGAATCCCTTTTGAATCACTTTGGCTACTGTTGTTCATCTAAAGCTTTTACACAAGTTTGGGAAGGAATATTACTCAGAGATAATAATCCATTGTTTTAATTGTTCTTAATGTTTTTACACCCGGCCAGGGCTTGCCTAAATCCTCCTGATTTTAGTGCCACCTGAGGAACAGTTCACTGGTCTTGGCTGAGGCAACCAGGATTTGGAGTAACTGTCCTGAAACTGATGAACTGAAGCAGCCACAAATTGTTATTTTATGTGCATTTACCCCTCTGGGGGTTCTTGTGTTCAGCCTTTGACTGATGGTTGACTGACTCAGAGTGTGACATAAAGCTCAGCTTCCCCAGAGTTCAGCTCTGTGTGGGGGCCGGCAGTGCCTGGCGTGCCCCTGAGGGAGGTTTGTCCCCGGGTGTCACCAGCAGTGCCTGCTCTGAGGCTGTTCCTCTGCCACAGTGTGGCACTGTGCCTCTGCTCAGGGCTCTGCAGCTCCTAGGCTGACATTTGGGACTGTGGGAACAGCACCAGCACTTGGAAAACACGGCATTATCCTGTGGGAGAAGCCTGTTGGGGAAGAGCAGCGGGAACTTGTGCAGGTCATGGGGAGGTCTGAGCCCTTCCTGCAATAAAGGTGCGGCCTGGTACAAGAACATGTTCAGGGAGTGCAGAAAAGTCAGTTAGCCAGATCCTTAACGTGGCCTTGATGAGGCAAAGAGTTGCAGGGAGTTAAATGTATCAGTGTGATCTGACTGTCTCCAATAACTGCTGGAATGCTTCCCCCAGGGAGAAGACGGAAATGATCCGGTCCTACATCCAGGAGGTGGTGCAGTACATAAAGAGGGTATGTCAGGCCAGGGGTTCTGCTGCATCTGGGGGGATAAAATGTCACCTTTCATCTTTCAGATTATATTCAACTGCAGATTCTAGGCTTCAGCATAAAGATTCCACACCTGCTGACTTTTAGCAGATGCAATGCAGACTTCACATTCCAGTTAAAGGAAAACTGGGATTTCAGACAGCTCCTCATTTACTGTTAGTCAGCATTTGTGGGATGGTGCTGAGGAGGGAAGATTTTAATACAATTTCATCTCTGAATATCCTGTGTGTATTCATGGAAAATGCACCCACTTTTGTAATGGGCTTGCTGTCTCACGAATGCAAAGATTGCATAAGGAAAGTCAATGAACATTTAATTGCAGAGTATATTTTAATTTTAATTGCATTTGTACAGTTACTGAAATGTAAAAAGCATTCTGTGAGTTCTGTAAACACAAATTAAAGAATTCCATTACAGTTGTTAGCTTTTCTGAAGCTACAGGTGGTTTACACCGGGCTGAAATCATGCACTGCAGTGCTTTGGGGTGTAAAATCACTATGGAATGTATGCAGCCACTGAATTCTCCTCTTAATTTCAATGCAAAGAAAGTTAGGTTCAAACGTTGGCCCATTTTTGCTTATCAAGAGCCTTGATTTAGGGAGCAACTTAAAGAATTAGCAAATTAAGTAGGTTTTTGTCTGAATGCATAATTAAGCGAAGCCCAAAATTTATAATTTAATAACATTAGAAGTCTGCAGTCAGTCCTTTAGACATTTCTGATCCTGAATCTTACATGTGAAATCTGATATTTCATGTCCACACCTGACTATTGAACAGTTGTGCTCAGGGATGCTCAAGGCAGTGATGTGTAATTTGTGTCATTTTATATTGTTCATAGTTCTGATGATAATGTTTTAATTTTGATGGGTGGAATGTTTGTTGGGGAGGAGGTGGGAAAGTGAGGATGTGCAATCCATTGAAAAGATTCTCTGCTCTTTTTTGACAGCTAGAAGATGCTCAGAGTAAAAGGCAGGAGAAACTTGTAGAAAAACACAAGGAGATTCGTCAGCAAATACTGGATGAAAAGCCTAAGGTAAAGAGTTTTTGAACATATGTTACACTGCTAAAATTGTCCTTCAGGAGAGAAAGAGCTCTTGCAGCAGGTAGGCTGATGTTTAAACATGAGAGAATCCACTGACAGCACCAGAGCCACGCTCACTGACACTCAGGGTGAGAGAAGTCAAGCAGCAGCCTGGTGTGGGCACCACCTCAGGCCCAGATGTCGTGGCATGAGGGTTATTTTTCAGCACTCAGGTTGTTCAAAAGCTGTCAGTGTAAAAGGTGCTGTGACCAGCAGAGTGTGCCCTTCCCTCCCCTGTGCCTGAGCTGCACAGAAGCAAAACACAGTTCCCACTGAAAGGAAAAAGAGATATCTCCTTAGCATGCTGCCCCCAGGTCCTGCTGACCATCCACCAGGATGGATTTCTGTGGGAAACAACAAGCTTTTTTACAGTAATAGTGCTTTGTATTCTACATTGCTTGCTGGATTTCCTCTATTTGATTTAATGCACTGCATCTACATGTAACATTTTGAAATGCATGTTTTGATCCTTAAGCCTGGGGGCTCACTCTTGCTCCAAGTGGGGTTGGTGGCAGTTTTGCCACCAGCTTCAGTGGAGAAGGTTCAGAGTGCTGCACTTGTACCTGATTTTCCTGTAGGAATACCTAGGTATAATCAGACTTCCACAAGGAGGGAGACTTGTTTTCAGCAGGGTTCATATCCAAGTGTAATTCTTCACAGTCCACTGTGTCATGTCTGCTTTCATTTATTCTGCTCTTGCTCAAACGTGTGTCCTTGGCTTCAGTTCTCATTCCTTGTCTGTGTCCACAGTCCCAACGTTTCTGTGCCTGTGTTACAGCTTGAATTCTAGCACTGGCTGTGAGTTGATCAGTGTAATCATGTCATCTCTGTGAAGTAGCCAGGGAATAAATTAGGCTAAGGGCTGAATAGCCAGAAGTTTACAGTAGTTTGGGAAAATAAAAATGTTTGCATTTCCAGTTTTCTCTTCATCTTTTTAAAATCATATTTATACATAAGCTGGAACTTTCTGGTGTTGTGGGCACCTGGGTGTAAGTATACATATTTTTATGTTTGGTGCTGTAGGATCATGAGTTTATCAAGCTTGTGAACTGGAATTTAAACACTGGAATTTAAAATGCCAAAGAGTAATCAATTAGTGCTTCTAACACTGGCTGTTCCTGGATCCTTGGGCACTCAACTATTCCGTTTGGCTGTGTCCTTCCTTCTTTTTTTCTTTACTTTTTATTTTTAATTTATTGATGTACTGAGAGGTAGCATAAAGCACTGAAAATTTGTCACTGAGGACTTGAGCTGAACTTCTAAAGGTTGTGCTGGGCCAGCCATGTTTGACTCTTTTCTCAGTTCTCTCTCTGCCCAGTGTTAGGTCCTGGCACAGAGCAGCTCCAGAGCCCTGTTCCCCCACTGGCTGTGGCCACAGTGCCAGCTCCTCACCCTGCCCTCCCCATCCCTCCTTTCAGGGATGTGCTCACAGGGCCTGGCTCCAGGGCTTTTTCCCTTTCCCACACACTGAAACGGGCACTGTGCTGAATTTATGATGGTTTGTGCCTCCTGCTTGCATGAGAGGGTTTAGGGAAAACATAATTACTCATTTTATTAAGTCTCTTTTTATGTTTTGCTCCGTGTCCATATTTCATACCCATATTTGCCTCCTCAGTGACGGGGCGGATGATATAAAATAGATCAAATGATTTCCCAGCTGAGCAGAGCTGATGTGTTTTCTGCAGGCAGCAGCCTTTCTGGGGGCTGCTTTTTCAACAACCCAGGCTCTCCTGCTTCAAACACCCACTGAAATTTATGCTGGCTGTGTTAAAAGGCTTTTCTGGCAGCATCAACTCAGCCCCAAACAAAGAGTTTAATATATTAAGAGGGAAAGAATTTTCAGTGTTCTCACCAATAATTCCACTGGAGACAGATCTGCTGTCATCCATCACTGCCATTTGGTTATTTATTAGTGCCTCACAGTTTGTTGTGTTCTGACTCTGCTCAGAGCTCTTTCCCAGCCAGGGAGGATTTCGTGTCACCGAGTGTTGCCAGCACTGCCACAAACTCTCACATTTTGTTGGCTTTTCTCAAAGTATGAATTTGCAGCTTCCTCTCTTGTGGTGTGTGTAGGGCACCAGGAGAAAATTTGCCTTTGACTGCTGTCATTTTAAGCAACAAGTTTTAGAAACTGCACAACTGGATGCAGAATAGTTCCCTGTCCTGGAGGCTTCTTTGTTTTGTTTAAAATACCACATGGTTAGCTGAAAGTGCTTAACTCAGGACTGATCTACACCCCTAAGTTTTGCCTCTCCCTCATAGATGTAATTTCTTTCTAGTGTTTGGATGTGAGGCTGTTTTGCAGCTTTCATTTGCAGGGTTATTGTATAAGAAAAAGGCTTTTTTTGCTCCTATGAGAGTTGGAAATTTTCTGAACTGGTTCTTTTAGGCAAAAGGTTGGAAACAGCTTCTTGTGGTCCTGCAGGAGTCAGGGCAGGCATTGGCTTTAGTGAGCCCAAGAGGTGCTTCTGTGTCTGTGTGGGTGATGACAATATCTTTGTGACACACTAATCTGTGATGCTGCAGGAACTGAGCGTTACAGTCAGGTCTATGTGTGTGGAACCAGGCCAGCCCCTCACACAAACATGCTTGGGAAAGGAGACTATCACCTGTTAGCAAGTCAAATGCTGACTTGCCTCTGGGTAAAAACTCCCTAATTTGCCATTTTGGTGAAGTCATATGGGAAACAAAGTTGATTCCCTCCTGCTGGTTTTTCCTAACAGCATCATTACCAAGCAAGGCCATATCGTATTTTCTTTTCTCTCACTCCCTGTTTTTCCTTACATTATCTACTGGCAGCTCTATTATCAGCAACAACTTGTATTTTCTTTCTCTCCCATCCTACTGCTTTGTCTCCTCCTCTTAGTCACTGATACACATTAGGCTTGTCCTGTCCTTATCTTCTTCCCCCTGGGCATCTCTCCTGCCTGCTGTGGAGGCTGCTGCAGAGAGCCAGCTCTGTGCACTGCATTATGTCAGAGCAGGGTGTGATTTTGGATCCTGCACTCCAGCACGTCTGACACCTGACATCTGAGCACAGAGAACATCCAGGATGGGCACAGCCACAGTGTCTCAATTGCTTTGTCCTCAACAGCTTGTGCATCAAATTAAACACAAATCAAGTGCATTTCCTTCCCCCTGCACCCTTGCCTCCCATTCCATTGTAATTACAAAAATCAATACACGTGAGACATGACAAGGAATTAATTATTTTTCTGAGAATCCACTCAGTTACAGTAAATAGATCCAAGCCTCCTCTACCTGGAATCAATGAGACTTTTGTTACCTGTGCTCGTGGGTCAGAGCTACACTTAGATCTCAGTGGAATACTGAGACTCCTGTGCTCTTGCACTCAGCTCCTTCTCTCAGCAGAGTTGTGGGGATTCTTTTGGCTCCAGCATGTTCTTACAGCCCCAGCTGTCAAGGGAGGTGTAACTCATGTGGCTCCTCAGTTTGCAGCCCACGTTTCTACCCACAGCTGCTCTACTCTGCACAATCCCAGCACAGCCAAGGCCTGCCAGGTGGTCTGGGCTCCTGGAGGGATGTGGAAAAAGGCTGAGTTCAGGGTGGCGCTTTGTGGGAAAAAGTCCAGCAGATCTGCAGAGGCACAAGGAGCTGGGCAGACTTTGTTCTAAGCATTGCACCTCTGTGCTCTTTCAAGTGAATGAAGAGAATACATAACCTTAAGGTATGAAATCCCTTTTTCTCCTCAAAAAGTGTAATGAAAACAATTTTTTAAAATTATAAATCTGTTCTTGTTAATGGGACATACAAGCACCTGATGCATACTAGCTCGCTTTCCTACATTTATTATCTCCCAGTTTGGCACCTGTTATTAATTGCACCCCGTGGGAGTTGACACTTCCACATCCAATCAAAAATTATTATTAACAGTGTACCTGAAAAATTCATGGAGGCACAGAATGATACATATTCAAGTTACAGAGCAGAATTAACAAGATGCTGATCTTTTACAGCAATAGAGCCTCTCATAACTCCAGGGCTGCAGCTTTGGTGCTTCAGGTGAAACTCTCTGATCACCTGGTGCAGGTGATGCTGTTGAGTTAAATGGAGCTGTTCCCTGCAGGAGGGTCAAACAGCAAATGTGTCCTGCAGCACTTGTAGAAGATATTTCAGCTGCCCTCAGAACCACTCTGTGCTCATCTGGAAGGGAGCAGCCCTTAGGAACTTTGATGAGTATTCCAGTGTCACTTCAGCTCCTTATTAACTCACAACAACAATGCTCTGTCCACCACAATCCCCTTTTTATCCTTGACACCTCTGCAGGAAGCCAAGCTGTCTTTTGGGCAAGCTGCACTTAATTCAAACACTTCCAGATACATTCCAATTCAACCACAGGCAACTCTTCAAGAATTTTGGGGAAGGAGTTTGGAGGAAAAGGTTATTTCAGTTTACTGGGATTCATGGGACTTGCCTGGATTTGGATTGGACAGGGGAAAGTTGTCCTCCCAAAAAATTAGTATGCAAACTCATTGCAAAAAAACCCCCTAAAAATTATTTGATGGCCAGTGTAATATTTGAAAAGTTCTTCTTTTATTTTCTCCCTGTTTAGGTAAAAATTTCTTTCATTCAATTTTAACATTTCCAGAGTTTAAAAAAGAAATCTGTCTTCAATCTGTGGCTGCTAAGCTAAAATGATTTGTGGCATTATCTGCCAAAAAAACAGAGGATTAAGAGGATTGAAATAATTTACTGTTTGTTTCTCTGTTCAGCTCTGGATTTTGCTGCTGGTGTATTCATCAGAGGGGAATAATAAAATGTTTCTGTACCTCATTAAGTAGGCAACAGCAGAGAAATGAATGGAATTTTCATAGCTTCAGTGACCAAGAAATATTTAAAAGGAGTATTTAAAAAAAAAATAAAATACAGAGTGAGATTTACAAATCTTCCTGTGACTTGATCTGGCATCTTCTGTATTGGAGCTTGTGTGTAAATTTTGGGATACAGTGTTCATGGCCCATTCCCTGCAGGATCTTGGCTCTTTGCTCAGCACCTCTCAGCATCCAGCCCTAAGTGACAGTCAGCCAAAACTTTGAACAGCTCTTTGAAAGCCCTGATGGGATTGAAATCTTGTGTTGGTGCAGTTGCTAAGCTGTCCCCAATTGCAGAGTATTATTTGGGGGAAGTTAGGGTGGTCCCTTTTTTTCTGTTTCTCCCAATGCAATAAATACTGCAGAATGCACTTTGAGCCTGTAAACTGAGTAGTAAATAATCTCATTTCACTCATTAAAAATAAATAGGCTGACCTTTGTCCTGTGCCAGTTTTATACCAATAAAACCTCCCTGAGTTCTCTGAAGCAACTGACATGTCACAGGCCTGAGATCAAAAGAATTCAGTCCAGTAACAGGATGCTCAAAGGATTATTTTCAATCTGGGTCTTGCTTGTTTACATTTTTCTTCACAAATCCACATTTTAAATGGTTGTTTGTTTTTTCCAGCAGATTAAGTATTGCAGTGTGAGAATGGGTATCAGGACACAAAAGATATATCTAACAATTTGAGGTGATATTTATTGTGTTAATTGAATGTCTTCAATGTAACTCTTTACACGTACACCTTCTTGGAAAGATTAACTTTTAAATCAACAGCATCACATTTCCAGTGTGAGTATGCAAAATGCTTTTTAATTTTTTTTAATTGAATTCTGAGTTCACTTTTTTCTAAATAAAAATGTCACAAGCTCTTTGGAGGAAGAATGTAAATGTAAAGAAATACTTTGATGAATGGGACACATGGAAAAATAAGATAAATTTAAACTGGAATTTATTGATAGAGAAAGATATTTTTTCACACATGGGTCGTTCTACTGGAAGCCAGAGAACCCAAAATCTTGAGTTTGTTCTGGAGCTGCAACAAAAAGGGAAATAAATTACCTGAAAGGGCAAACTTTTTTCAGTTTTGCAGTAGTGTAAATCAGAAGGAACATTGTCAAGTTACCAGTGTTGCTGGTGATTTAAAGATATCAGTGAGGTCCATAATGGAGGGCTTGTGGCAGCCAGACCTGATTTGTGAGGGTTACTGAGATCTTCCTGGATAACATGCTGATAAATTAGCACTGTGAGGGTGTTGGTGTTGGGTTTTTTTAAGAATGGTGATTTTAGAATCCAGCTACTCTCTGAGGACAAAAGAGCTCACAGAAAACTTATTTTTTAAAAAAGGCACAAATGTGAGGATTCTTCCTGCAAAAAAAAAGAAACTCCAATGATCTGGGTTTTTTCCTAATTTGCAAAGTGAATCTGTTCTGTATTCTACCTGTCTCAGGTAAGCACGTTTCTCCTGTCCTAGCCCATGCTGATTTGTTGGTTAATTTGCCTTCCTGATACAAAAAAGATGAAATCCAAAGTGGAGCTGGGACTGTCCTGCATTCCCAGCTGTTCCCCACTGGTGTCCAGCTTTGTGAGACACAGCCAGCACAAGGGGGCCCTGCTGCTCAGGATCTCCACGTGGCTGGAGGAAAAGCAGAGGGAACTGCTGTTGCCAGAGGATCCTCAGGTTCTGCCTGTCCTCAGCAGAAGGTGCAGCTGCACCAGGGGTGGTCCCTGGGGACAGTGCAGGGCTGAGAGGCACAGAACAGTTTGGGTTGGAATCCAAACACCCAAACCTTAAACCACTTCATCCCACCCCTGCCAAGGGCAGGGACAGCTCCCACTGGGCCACGTGCTGGAATCCAGCCTGGAATCCAGCTTTGCATCCAACACCAGCCGTGGCAGCACGAGCAGTGTGTCCACCCTGCTCCTCACTACCCCTGCTGGCTTCTGCACAGTGCTGGAGGTGCTGGATGGCAGCACAGATGAGCCCAACCCTGTGTGACTAGTGAGCATTAAAGGGGTTGGTATTTACCATTATTCAGATAAAAAATGGTGTTCCCAGCTCATGGTGGCCCAGTGCCGTCAGGATCCATCAATCTGAGGGAGCAGACCCTGTTTCCTTGGAGCTAGGGGGTTGTCCCAGAACAACCCAAACAGACCCACTTGATAAAAGTAAGGGAATTGCTTCATTTGCAGGGTAACAGATATTACAATACTGCACTGCTCCTCTAATTCTGAATTTGAGTCACAAAGCAGATCTATTAAAGGGAGAAAAGTGAAGTCATGAATTGCTATTAAAATGATCAGCTGTGTAGTAAACACTAAAAAGTACCTTTTTTTTTCCTTTGTAACACAGCGTTATAGATGGTTTGGGTTGGAAGGTTCCTTAGAGACCATCTTGTTCCAACCCTCTGCCATGGGCAGGGACACCTTCCCCTAGACCAGGTTGCTCAGAGCTCCATCCAGCCAGGCCCTGAAGTCTTCCAGGGATGGGGCAGCCACAACTTATCTGGAGAAATATAATTTGCATAAGCAGACCTAACTTCTAATTTTAACATTTGTGAATAGCTGATCCCTCTGAAAACAAGTGAGCTTCCTATGTGGGGAAAAGTGCAATGTGTTGCTCCATAGACTGAAGATAAAAGTGGGGAAAGGGTGTGACAAGTCAATATGCAGCTTTTTTCTGCAAGGTCGAGTTCAGGATGATGACATTTGAGAGAGAGCATGTGTTCTCTGCAGAAGATGCTCCTCTAGAATCTGTAGGTGGTTAAGGGTGACAAGAAAATGCCACCCAGGAGTGAGCAATAGAACACTGAAAGGTCCCTTATCTGTCCTGTGTGGCCTCTCAAACACTTCCCCCTGCACTGTCCCATTCCCTGCCCAGCCCCAGAGCTCCTTTGTTGGGGTTAGGGCTGAATGGCAGCTGTCACTCAGTCCCTGCACCCCTGTGACCTCCTCCTGCACTCCCTGTGGTTCCACATTTATTGCTTTCCACAGCAAAAAATCCCCAGAGCAGGGACAGGTGGGCAGTCAGGTAGAAGTGCCTGTGAGAGGAGAGAGCACAGAGCAACTAACTGCTGTGTTAGCATTGTGGTCTCTGAGGAGAAAACAACCAGAAGTGATGCTAAAAAATTTAAGAAGCCAGGGACTGCAAACGTTTTGTGTCAGGATGTTTAGCTTAGAGTGTGCAATATTTAAATCTGCCCAGAGAGGTCTGTGCTGTGGAAATATTTGTGATTCTGCAAAGGCAAGTGCTTTGCATGCTAAATCTCAGGGAGCAACAGGGCACCACAACCTGTTGACTCCCCTTCCCCTCTTCATGAGCTGGGCTGGCACTCCAGGAAAATCCATGTGAAAACACAGGCTGAATTATGCATGGGGTGTGCACAGATAGAGTGTTTCTAATGCATGGCAGCACACAGAGACATTTCACAGTGCACACACAGCACCATCTACATACTCATGGCTCTCAGACCGAGCCAGAAACGCCACAGAGGCACAACCAAATACTCCTGTACAACTGTGCTCATCATTGCTGCAACAGCAGCAACATATTTGTTAATTATCAGACCCTCAGTGCAACATGACAAATGACACGAGATTCAGTTTGACACAGCTAATGGAAAAGTGTTGAAAGAAATATTAATACTTAGTATGTGAACTCATTAGAGGGGTGCTTTAAAATGCATGAAATGGGGGAAAAAATGTGTTCTTTAATGAAGAGAGAAATAAAATCAGTGGTCCTGCAAAGATTGTAGTGTACAAACAGCTTTGTGGATGCAAGTCATTTGTCAGGAGAATGACAATGTTTTTGTGCAGTATCACCCTGCAGAGCAGAGGCACTGCTGGAAATAATGCTGGGTGTCTGCACAGGAGGAACTGGTGCAAGTTTTTTTTACTTAACAGTCATGACAAAGTGGGTGGTGGGTTCATCTTACACTGAGACCTTTTAGGATGATAAGTATACTGTTGGAAAGGGTAACAGAAATAACAAAACTAGTATTAGAGTTTCAAAACTATATCTGATTTTAAAAGTGTTTTAAAAATCATGTATAGCCTATTTTGGGGAAGGATTTTTCTTTCTAGAAACAACAAAAATGAGAAGAAAATTCTGTTGTTTCTAGATGCAGTCTCTTCCCCAGGAGGTTAAGAGTACTGAGCTTGGTAGGGGAAGAAAGTCCTGCACATCCAGAAGGGAGAGGAAGTGGCAGGGGAGCATTTCAGCCCCATTTCCACATTGTTTGCCCTGCTGCGTGGGTGAGCTTTCAAGGGTCTGGCAGCCCTCTGGAGTCAGTAGCAGAATAGCTGGGAAGGATGTTCCCTGGAAAGATTACTTTTCATTGAATTTCTCCTGTGACTCACTTGCAGCAAATCAGCGTTTCCTATCAGAGGAGTTCCACAGGGTTGCTGCAGCTGCATAATCCAGGAGCTGTGGGTGATGACAGTCCATAGGCTGGAGTGACTCAGTGAATTCCCATTATTCACTCCTTGTTTGGAAGGAGGGTTTTGCCAAGAGAACGTGGAGTGTGACTAAGCACCTAAACTGCAGCTCTGTACCTGAAAATGATCTCTTTTGTGGAGAGCCAGAGATCTGTAAACTCTGTGTGGAATAAATGGATGTGCCTGGGAAGGGGAGGACTAATCCCGAGGTGTTTTGATACAGAGCTTGGCTTTAGGATGGTCTAGGCCAAATTTGAACTAACATTATCTTTTAACATTGTAACCAAATCTTGTAACACTGAGTTTGCCGAGTCATGAGGGTGGTAAAAGTTCGTGATTTTTGTTCTTTTTTATTTACTCCCTAAAAGAAATAAAAGAAAAAGCAGTTTTGATGTTCATGTGATAGAAAAAGCCTTCTTTTTAAACTTACTGAGTATGGGACAGAAAATCTCAACCTTGGTTCATTCAATGAACTTTGCAGCTCTCCAGATTAACCCCTGGTTTATTAGAAATGAAGGTTATCACTAAAGAAGGTTATCAGGCTTCATATTACCCTGCTGATAATGCAAGAAGGTCTCTCGGCCTTTTTTATTCCTTTATTCCTTTTATTCCTTTTATTCCTTTTATTCTTTTTAAATTCTTTTTATTTCTCATTTTCTCTGTATCCCCACTTCCTCCCATTTTACCTGCTCTCCTACTTGTCCTTCTCCACCTTGCATTGAGCTTCTTTTCACAGTATGTGGTTTCTTTCTCATAGTCTTTCTATAGACCTTATTTACTTACACCTCTTGTACTCCTTCCTCTTTGCCATCACTTGCTGCTGTTAAATTTCAAGGAGTCTCTACAAGTACCTGTGGGAATGGTGACTCTTTCAGATGAAACAGCACATTTGAAGGAGCAGCCTGAAGGGGAGAGGTGTTAAAGAGCTGCCATGACGTGGTCTGCATATTTGTGAGCTTGACTGGGACCTGAAACCTTCCATCAGATAAAAGAGATGATACTCAGGTTACAAAGATGTATGGAAAATACTCCAGGTGTGGAACACAGCTCCAGTTCCAGAAACAGGGAGCTGCCTAATGCAGAGCAGCCCATTTCAGAGTGCCTGGGTCACTTTCCCACTGCCCAGGAGGCACCCGAGTCTCTTAGGCAGAGTCCAGGCTGAGCATCCTGGGCACAGAAGCACTGGGAAAAGGCTCCCCACTGCTGTGCTTTGGTTTTGAGAGGGCCAAACACACCCAGAGTTTAGAGATTAAAGATTGAATTTCATTGCATACAAAACTTTTTAGCTTATATTTTCAGCATGTCTAAATCTAAACATTTTTATACCAAAACCCTTCACTGTATATTTCCCTTTCAGACCTGATCAACCATTCACACAGTCCTATTCGTTGTCAAAGACAGTCTCCAGTAATATTCTACATTTCCTTTGATTTCTTTCACTTTCGTAAAGCAAGGTGACTACTGACAAGCAATTACATGCCAGTTTTAGTGTAACAAACATCCTTGATTTATACATCAAGGAAGCCCAGACCTCACTTGGCAACAGAAACAGCCCTCAATTAGGATGAGATAAAACGAGGAAAGCTGATTTCTGTGGTACCATAACATCAGCCACTTTCTTTTTCTCTTGCAAAATGTGCTCTGCAAATTCACATTATAGAACAGACAAAACTGTACGTAGGAATGTGCAGATACCTTAAAGCACATCACACCAGCAGTGTTCTACAGTGCATCTGAGAGCCAGTTACACTGATGATTGCATCTTCACGGGTGCTGAATGGGCCCACAGGTTTGTGATCCAAGACACTGGTCCCCACAGAGCAGATAAAATTGTCTTCTGACTTCTGAAGACTCATAAGTGGAGCATAACTTAGGAGCCAAGCTGTTACCTGTAACCTCACTAACCTGGCCAGCATGAATTTTAATCACAGTGTAAGGAAATGGAGTAGGTATAATCCGTTTGTTTATATTGATGAATAAATGTGGTTTTCTATATGTAATAGTAAATATTGGGCTATGTGTGCATATGCACACATGCTCACTAGCTATATTAAGAACATGCATATGCTATAATTTTAGGTTTAGTTTGGTATGTACATTTTGGATGCATCTGTTAAACTGCAGTTATTCACAGCCTTGCAGGATGGAAAATCCACTATCATAAAATTCTGTTAGTGATTTTCAAACTGGCATGATCACCATGTTAATTACTGCGTGATTCAAATCTTTTTTACTTTTTTTCTTTTTTTTCCCCTTGTCCTGTAAAATTGCCTGCTTAATATTCTGGTTCTCTTCTAGACAGATAATAAATAGGGAAAATTTTTTCCTGCCCATTGGGAGCCTTCCTTGGCTGTGAACACACAGAACGGCCCGAGGAAAGGGACCTCAGGCTATCGATGGAAATCAAAGGTTTGGTCAAGAGAAGGCAACACAGAGCACTGAACACGCTTTTCACAGCTCAGGGAGGAGCTGTGCTGGAGCATATCTGGGGTAGCAGCTGATCAGTGATTCATGGGCTCATCTCCTTCCTTTCACCCTGCAGAAAACACAGAGTTATCTGTGTACCAACCTTCCAGCTCCAGTAACAGGAATTACCATCATCCCTGCTCATCTCTTATGAAACTGCCCTAATGCTCCTTGAATTGTATTAAGGATTTGTTAGGTTAAGCACATGGGAGATTTTGAGGTGTTCAGATAATAAAGGGTATATAAATGCAAATTAGACAGTAAATATAAGAGGAAGTCATAGAGGGTTTCACTGAGAATTATCTGCTAGATAAATTCTCTTCTCAGCAAAGTGCAGTGGCTCTTCCCTCCTAGGAGAGGCTCTTTGCAGTGCTTAACAGGTACCTGCTTCTCAGAAAGAGCCCAAACAGATTTATCTCCTCAGCCCAAAGATTAACACATCGTCAGTAGTGACAGATTGCAAAGCAAGGAGATGGATTGGCAGGGGAGAAGACAAGTGAAGCATCAAAATGTCATCCTGCATTCATTATGTCTGCGGCTTCTCAATTAATGCACAGAACCTCTCCTCTTAATGGAATCGTTACCTCTAGAGCTGCATAAACCATTCTGCCTAACACTGTTTATTTCCCCACCCTGTTCATTGTGAAAGCCACGTTATGGCTTGAAAACAAATGTTCCCTTTCTCACCATCGCTTTCCTCTTCCATTTTTCTAACTGGAAATGACGTTTTTAAATTTGCTTTCATGTTTATTATTCCAGCATTTCTCCTTCCTGGGATTATCTAGATGCCTTTGCCTCCTCACCTGCCCCACCTGGGCAGGTGATCACTGAGAGCTCTCCCATCACTGAGAGCTTCTTGTAGCAGAGTTGAGATTAACAGTGATAGTTCCACAGTCCCACACTCTTTGTTGTGTTGATACAGCAATGAAATGCATTTTCTGTTCCTGCACAGAGTTTTCTGCTACATTCTGGTATATCCTGGTAAGCAGTTCCTGCTCCTGCAGTCAAGATGAACTGACTCCTTATTGCCTTAATTGTGCAATTACTCTGTATCCACCATCCCCTGCTCAGCTGTAGGGTTGTGTAAATGCATTTACGGACTGATCAACACCCTCCAGTGATTCGAACTCCTGGGTTTTCCTTTGATTTTAATCTTCTGCTGAAGGGCATTGTCCCAACATTTCTTTACCTTCTTTACACATGGAATACAAAAGCTTTGTAATGATCACCTTGACTGTAATGCTGCTGTGTCAGTGCTCCCCCAGTCACCCTTCCCTCACCGGTTTGGATCAGATTCACTCGCTGCTTGTTGTATCATAAAAAAAATGTAACTTTCTAGCTCAGAAAAATGTCGCATCTAAAGCTGATAACATTGTGAGAAAATACATTTTGTATTGGTTTGTTGGGTTCATTGTCTGCCTGCTTGCAGATGATGTTACTCACTATGCAGAGGGCACTTAGGAATGGCCTTTCTTGCTGATTGTTTTCCACCAAAAGCTGTGTTCTCCAATAACTTTTGTGGTGGCTTTTCAGGTCAAGGCTTCTGTTTTTCCCTCCAAGAGCTGGGCAGCTATTGTCTGGTGCACAGGCCTGTGACAAGATGCAATATTAATAACACAGCAGGGAAAATCAGAAGTGTATTATTCATGTCATGAGAAGAGTCACAGCTTGGCCTGTTTTATATGAAAAGCTGCCTTCAGAGCAGTAACTGATCCCACTCCATCTTTTGCCTTACTAGATTTACATTTTCCTGAGCAAGTACTTGGATAAGATGATCTCTACTATGCCATACTCTGTGCAACACACTCTTGTTGTAGTATGTGAACCACAAATTACCCTTATTTAATAAGAGTTTTCCAGTCTCCCTCTAAGCAGACAGAGGATTCCACAGTATTTCTCAGCTGGCTCTCTCAGTCCTGTTTGCAGCTCTTGCTGCTCTTCCTGCCACTCACACTCAAGTCCTTCATCCACAAACCAGGATTTCCTGGGTGCCTGTGCAGCCCTGACTCATTAGTTACCTCCGGGGTGGCTTTTGAGACACCAACCCTCAGGGGAGCCTTCTCCCAGCATCCCATCAGCTTCCCATCCCAGCTCAGGAGGAAAGGGAGAGATATCCAGCTGCAGTTACACATTATATATTTCTTACTCATTTCACATAATGGCTTTTAAAAATGTTTTAAACACTTGGCAGCTTCTGTTTCACTTACAGGGGTCTTTAATATGCAAGTAGATACAGAATTTGGGGGTTTTGTCTCCTGAGGCTGTTAATTGGTAAAGAAACAAAATTTCTAACCCATCTTTTAAGTGCCTCCTTTAGCTGCCTCCTAACCAACTTTTAACCCACAACTGAATCATGTCTCCTCTCCTTCTTTTTTACCCTGTGTTGCACTTCTGTCTTTGATGCAGAATACAATGTTGGAATTCACACCAAAATGTTGCCCTTGACCTCCCTGTGACTCCTTAATTCCACTGAAATTGCTTACTTGTTGTTGTTGGGTTTCAGTTTCTGTTATCCACCCATAAAAACTTAGGATTCAATTCCCTGGGAATGACATGGGGGATTATTTCTGTGGAGTTATGTTCAGTTATGGCATTGATCCCCAGCAGTTGATTGCACGTTGCAATATTAATACTTGGGATCAGCTTGTGGCCTGAATAGAAAGCAGCCCTTTTTGGGGGCTCACCACTGAGACAGAATGTGGTGGTTTCCCTCTCTCCTTTACCTGCTCTGCAGACATTTCTTTTCCAATGCATTTTCCTGAAGGATTTTGTGTCCCTGGCTTCCTCAGGACACTCAGCCAGAGGCAGCAGTCAGCCCCGATGCCTCAGCGAAGCTGCGGTGCCTCGTTTACAGAGCTCAGAGCAGCCTGAGCTTTCCCTGGATCTCAGCCCATCAGATGAAGTAGTTTCTCTTCTGAGCTGCCAGGAGTCAGGCTTTCCCAGTTTCCACTTTTTCCTTGTCCTTCCCAATTTGTACTTTTTCACTGCCAAGCTCTCTTGGCAGCTCGAGGTGAAGTGCTGTTGAAACACTCTCTGTTGTTACAGGCCCCGTGGAGTGGTTTGGTTTTTCCTCTGTCACAGTTTCACAGCAGAAAAAGTTTCAATCATTTTCAGGGTGTTCTTGACCCCTGCAGCTGGTGCTTCCTGCCATGCAGGGACATGGGGACATAGAGAAATCCACAGGGATTTCTCAAATAACAGTGACAGGGAGGTGCCCACAGGATAAGCAATATGAATGATGAAAAGCTGCTGGAACAAGGAGCCTGGATAAACTGCTCATAAATGGCAACAAGTTCTCCTGGTTTTTCTATATTTACATAGAATATTTGATGGGGAGGTGTTAATTTTTTTATTATTATTCATATTTGGAGATGGAAGTTTTCATTCTTATAAATCACTGATTAAGTGCAATAACTTTCAAGCTGGTATCTGTCTTTTTAATATACTGCACTTTTATATTTGTTGCTTTTGGCTACTGTGCTTTACAAACATTCAACACATCAAATCAGTCCTTTAGAATAATTGGATATTTGTGCTTATTTAGGCTGAAAATTTGGTTTCTAACACCATAAACTAGAGAATATGGTGCATAGTTCACCATGTAGATCATTATGTGGTCAGAAGTGCTTCGTTTTCCTAATGAATCCATCATAGTACAGAGAGCTGTAGAGCTCCTGAACAGAGAAAGGTAAAATTCTAAACTCAATCACCATCTCTGAAGTAGTTCAGTGAGTTATGCCCTTTTGCAAATGTTACCTGTAATGACATCCAGTTTCTCCATCTGGTGTTATCCCATATAGCTTTGTGAATGTTGAATATGCACTCTTTTTATAATTTGAAATTCATCTGGTGTCATTAACAGCGGAAAACTGTGGGCTGTAATCACCCTATTCTGCACTTCTGTAAGGTTTTGTTTCATTTTAGTTAGTGGCTGAAATTATGCCATCCTCTTTTTCTTTGCCTCTTTTTTTTTTTTTCCTTTTTTTTTTTTTTTTTTTTTTTTTTTTTTTTTAATGGTGGCATTCTTGGGGCACTGATAGACATCATCAGAGTCTTTGAAGAAAATTGCTGTTACTTAACCTGGTTTTTTGTGCCAGGGATTCCTTCAGCTTCCTTTCTTGAAAAAAAGACTGCTGCAACATCAGAGACAGACTAAGTTTGAGTATAAAGATAATATTTCACTGCCGCAAGGGGTTTTTGGGTCTCAGTCTCACACTTACATGGAAGTGTAGAGTGTTCTGCAGCTTGTTTGTTAAAGTTTAATGCTGCTGCTAACTGGCAGTGCAAGAGTATTTTCATCCTGGGAATATTGCACCCTTTTCACCTTTTCCTGTGTTTGTGTGGATTTGTGCAAATGTGATGAGTGCCAGCTGAAGAACTGGTTAAGTGGGATGCTCACATTGCGTTTCCTCAGACTTTGCATTTCCAACACTTTTTATCTTTCCACATTGCTGCACTGTTTAATTCACTTGAATTAAATGATGAGTCCTAAAGTGATTTTATATGAATTAAAAGGGCCATGAAATAATGGAGCTGAAGAATACCCCAAGGGCAATAGGGGCAGGAATGGAGGTAAGGCTCATCTGCTCTGAATTTAGATGCCTACAAGAATTCTGGGCAGGTCTCATGTCCTCCAAGGGAAGAAAATGCTAGGAAGCACTTCAGACAACCCATTTTCTGTGCCTCCTCTGCAAGAAGACCAACACAGAACTCACAGAGATTCCAATAGGATCTATGGGACATATTTTGATTAAAAATTAGACTGAGTGTGAGGGGTTTAAATGGTGTCAGCAGAACTGGCCTGAACGTCTCTAATGAAAGAGACAGGCATTACATTTCTGAAGCAAAGGATGAATGCAGATGAACTCTTCTGACAGGTGTGAAGCTTTCTTGATGCATGTGAAAACAAGTATGGGATACCCTCCAAAATGCTGCACCTAATTTTTGTCTGTGAAATGGATCTCTTCAGGAGAATAATTCCTGTGGTTTAGATTAGCTGTCAAAGAAGATTCTTAAATGGCCCTTTATAACAAAAAATGATTTATCTTGGCTTTTTTTTATCACTAAATGAATGTGGTACCACTAGATTGCAGTACTTTCAAGCTTTTCAATAAACCCCACCAAGTCTTGTACAAGGACTCTTTGGAGTCTAAACCTACCCTCAGACTGTGAATGAGGCCCAGTGTGTGTCCTCAGGGAATTTCCTGTCTTTTAACATGGATGGATGGCAAGCACAGCTCTTTGGTCAAACAAGGTTTTAATCCTGTCTAAGGAACAAAGGAAGGCAAATGTTTTTTTAAAAAATGCCTTAGTTCTATTAGAATATATTCTTCAGCTCCCAGGGAAAAGGAAATATTGAGACTAGAAGGAAGGAAGTGCATCAGAGAATGAGGATAGGGACAGTTTGTAGGTGGTGTTGAGGAAAGGAATGCTTGGACAGATGCAGGAAGAAGATGAAAATTGGGAGGCAAATTTTGGTGTTCCATTGCCTGGCAATACAAAGCAGTGCCAAGATGCTCTGGTACAGGCTGTTCCAAGGTAGCTTCAATTCACCTAAACTGGTGAATCTAAAGTTTAAATAAGATTTATGAGTTGCATTGTGTGCCTTCAAATCAGGAGGCATAAACTCTTCCACTATTGCATTCATTGCAGACAGACATATATCTTTATATACATATTTAATAACAAGCAAGGAAAAATTGTAAAAGTTAAGACTAAACATTTTACATATGCATTTCATTAATTCAGGAATGGTTTTGCAAAAACTGAAATTTTAGAAGAGAAATTTAGACTGTAATCATGATATTAAGTTAAAGCCAATCCTCTTTTTTAAAAGTGAAAATTGGCATTTTAGTAACCACTCTTGTACAGAGACAAGAAGTGAACTTTACCTTGTATGGCATCAGATGAAATTATTTTATTTTATAAGAATTACTCTGAGAAGAATGATTCAATTTGCACAAAAGGCTCTTGGATGTATTGAGGTGTTTCCTGACAGACAGGGATTTGTACTACAGATGTATTTTATTTGTTCTCATCTGAGCTTTACTGAAGGGCATTTCTATTGCATTCCTTTAGCATGAAGCAGTTCTGTGTTTTGATCAGTCTGGTATCTCTAATAAGATTTTAAATCTAAAATTTGAATAGTAACTAAGTAAGGGAGAGCAGGTTTTATTGTCAAGAAGAAAGACAGGTTGTATTTAATCTGTGATTTTGCTTGTGAAAACAAATTAAAGCCAGGTATAAATTCAAGTTTTAAATTTTTTAATGCTCTAAGAGCAAAACTGAGTTTCTGTTGCGCATTGTCTGCTTCACCTACAAACTGTTTGAAGAAACTTTTACTCGAAAAAAAAGAAACTCAGGAAAGTATCAATTCCCTTTGCTGGTAATCCATGGAAAATTGGGCGGCATCGCTTTACCAGCAAAGCAAAGAGACAGGCTGAGATGTGGAAGTGTAAAATGGCACATGCACTGGAAAATTGATCCCTCAGAGGTTCAGTTTCCAAGCAGAGCAGGTCATTCCTGGGAAGAGCTGTCCTGCAGCCTGGGTGGTACATTGGACAGCACTGGGAGTGCCGTGGTGCCTCCCCGCAGCTCCCTCCCTGCTGTGCCTGTGGCTGTGCAAAGACCCAAATCAAGGCCATTCTCCTTGGCTTGTGAAGAGAAACATTCCCTGCTTCCCTGAGCAGAGCTGTGCAGGGTGATCCATCACCCCAGCTCACAGCTGATGGGAAATGACAAGGTGTGAGAGGGGAGGGAAGTGTTTTGTGATTAGAGGTGAAACCTGCCTGGCACTGGTGTGTGTAGGGACACAGTCACTGCACTGTCAATTCCCTGGGAACAGCAGAGAGACAAAGCAAGAGGAATCTTAAAGTAGTGCTTATGACTTGAAAAAATCACATGGTAGGCAGGCCACATCTCTTAGTTCTGTAACTGTTACAGAGAGAAGAAAAAACTCCTCCTGTTGATATTCTCCACTTGCCTTTATCTTTCACTATCCTACATTTCTTAAGGATTTTTTGCAGACTCACTAAACCATTCTTTCTCCAGGCACGTGCTCCCAGACACTGGGTTTGATTGTGTCCTTGTTCTCAGTCATTTCCAAATTGGGAACTGTTTGAAATTCCTGCTACTCAGTTATGGGACTTTGGGCACTTTCTTTTCCCCTTTTGGCTTACTCTTCATTACAGCCCTAAAAGCACATCCAAACTTGTGGTCAAGGGAGCAGTTCCGAGCAGAGCTGGCGTCAGGCGTGACAGCTCCGCAGCAGTTGTCACTGGAGTCAGGAATCTGGGAAGAGCTGTTTATCTGCAGTGTGATTAACAGGGTGATGCCGTGGACT
This sequence comes from Illadopsis cleaveri, assembly GCA_013399915.1. Classification (NCBI taxonomy): domain Eukaryota; kingdom Metazoa; phylum Chordata; class Aves; order Passeriformes; family Timaliidae; genus Illadopsis; species Illadopsis cleaveri. The sequence goes on from VXBB01020890.1 coordinate 116,275, forward strand.
GCGTGCCCAAGCAAACGTTTTGGATACCATAAATTTTTTTGCCCCCATGACTTAATTTAGAAATTCCATGTGGCACTTGAAAATAAAGAATTCCCTGGTGCGCCATTATGGAAACAGAGTTTCTTTTGGCCTTTACCCAGTGTTGTACCAAGGGATCACTTTTAAGGACATCTATTGTAGCTATTGCCTAGAAAAAACGGTTCAGCCATAATAGGTTGGTTGTGTACACTTTCAGCAAACCTTTAAATATTTATGCTTTTTAATTTATGGTATGTGTTCCCTTCCTTAAATAAAGAGCTATCCTGAATATTATCCATCTAACTCTTCCAAAAAAACAAACCAGAGCACTAACCCAAACAAAACTCTTCAATTGTATTGCTATTCTTACTTTACTCCAGTTCCATACTATCGAAGAGATTTTTTCCCTTTTGTGATTATTCAGTGCAGGCAGAGCAGTTGCAAACTCCTGTTGGAAGGATCTAAAGAGCTAGCAAGGATGAGTTTTACTAAATTTATCTCTTTCCTTTAGAAGACAGACTTGCCCCCAAAACGACCTTTTTCTTCAAAGTATTGTTAACATAACGGTAGCAGCTTGTATTTTCTATGAAAGATAATTAATTTTTAAGTTGAACCAAAGAGAAAAAAAAAAAAACAAAACCAGTGGATTTGACAGCAGAAGGATCAGGGGATGTAACTTCTAATGAAGCATCTCTGTTTACTTTGTTCTCATTTAAGGAGACTCTCTTCAATTATGTTTGTTTTTTTGTGGCATCTTGCTTATAAACAGCAGAGCAAACAATTTCCCAGCGCACCGCAGTGTCACAGACACCTTGGCCCCTTTCCCACACAACAGCAAATTAAACAGACACTTTTTCCCCTCCACAGACTTTCAAGTCAAAAAACAATCAGACCCAGCAGAGGAGGGGGATGTTCTCTGCTGAGCAGCCCAGGAGAGCCTCTTTGATTCACTCGGCAAGTGCCGTCAGGTCTGGGCTGTGTTCGTGATGCCACTGCTCAGCCCTGATGGACTCAAGGCACTGGGAATTGTTAATGCAGTAAAATGTTATGTATCCTTGCAATAGCACTGGTCCTGCATGAAGGTCAGGTCACCTCTTTGGGCAGCCTCTGTCTCTGCAAAGCCCTGGGAGCTTCGCTGTGGGTTGAGGGCAAGAAGGGACCTTAACTTTGTAACGGGGTCCCTGCCCAAAGCAGGCTCCAGATGTGTGTCTGCATGTGAAGGCTCCAGATGTGTGTCTGCATGTGAAGGCATTCTGTACAAAAAGGTTGATGTGGAACAGGAGCTGTGGAATCAGGTCCTCCAGATGGACACAGTGAGAGTTTACACTTGTGCCACGAGGATCAGCTTTTCCCAGGGTCTGAGGCTGATGTACTGCTCAGGACAAAGACACTTGTGTCTGGTATGACACATTACTCTTAATATTATACTAAACTTCATACAAATACTTGATACAAGTTATTGTTCTATGGATAGTAAAAGCTCCAATTTACCTGTAAAAGTTTGGCTTAAAATCTATGTTTGAATCTCCTTTGGTCTAAAAGGAAGAAGGGATTTCTCTGATTTTTCTTTTTCAAAAGTGGTGCTTGGTATTTTTTCCAGAACTGTTGTGCTTTCCTCAATAATGACATAAACACTATTTTTTGCTACTTCCTTTGGATTATTTTCTGTCTCCAAACTTAATTTATGGCAAAGGAACAGAACTTTAAGATGTACTGCTTTCCATGTAGATCTTTTCTATCAAGCATAAAAGAGGAAGTAATAGATACAAACTCATGAGCTTCTTTTTTCTGTTTGATTGTTTTGATTGTAAAATACTTCTGTTTTCTGTTCCACCCACAACTGGAATATCCTTTCTAGTCATCTTCCTAGTCCTGGGAACTTCTTGCTGGAGATAACACCATGTGTGGCACACAGATAATGTAATGATATATCCTGAGTGTAGCCCTGCAAATCTTTATTCAGTAATAAAACCTTTGGGCTTTTTTTTTAGTCAATGTCCTGCCAATTTTTTTTCACTTACTCTGCCACCTATAATCACCTCATTAGCAGTGTCTACATTATGATACAACTGCTTTTCCCTGTGTTTGGCTTGCCCTTCTCATTTTCCCGCAAATAAATAGTATTAATATGTGACGGGATGGTTTCCAACCAGGATCTGTCACCTCCTCTTCAGTGTAAAATATAGTGTCAGACTTGCTTCTCGGCAGGCTTTTTAGGTTCTGTTTTCTCATGGCCTGAAGGATTTGTGCTTTAACAAGCATTCTGTTTTCATTTAGGAGAGTTACTGAGTTGTGTGTGCCCAGATTCACACACCACTGAACTCTCTGAGGGTCTGGTGGTGAACTTTCACAAGAGAAGCTGCTGAACACTTGAGACTTTTAGCAGTTTTTATTGGTGCCAAACCCTTGAAAGATCTGTGAAAAGCTGAGGAGATTCAAAATGGGAGTGGAGACCACTTCAGAAATTAAATGTTTTCAGCATTGAAGTTCTTGTTGACTAAAACTTTGACAGGAACTAAAACTTTACTGAAATTTGAATTGCAGGACTTAGGCCAGTGTTTGAGAGATCAGGACCAGGAAGGCATGCTCGAGGGTGGGAATTGTTTTATCTCTGTGTGCTCTAGAACTCTTTCTCCTTTGGACAGCACCTGGTACCAGCCAAGGGCAGAGGCAGAGCACAGATCTCAGTCAGCCGTGGGTCTGAGCCAGCCTGGCAATCATGGCTCTCCTCAAGCAATTTGGGGAATCTGGCCTACAGTGACCAGATGTCACTTCCATTATTCTCACATACCTTCATACTGGAGTTAATTATTGCAGAAATTCTCTTGTCCTGCTGATCCTGTAAATATATCTGTGACTTTGAGAGTGGACAGAGAGTTTCCCCATGACTTTGCACGGATTTGATTAGGAACCCTGCATGAATTTTGTCTGTATTGTGTCTTTATTCCCATTCTCTAGAGCAGACACATTACTGTCGTCACTATTTCTTTGTGTGCTGCCAGTGTGAGAGTGCCTGGCTCTTCATTAGCTGTCCATATGTAAACCAATAACTTGTAATTACTTTTGAGAGTGCCTTTAGCAAATAAGGAAGTGACACTCAGACATTCACAGGCCCTGTTTCAGAAGGAAGTCGGAGGCATCACGCGATGCCCTGCTGGAGCAGATGTATCTGGGATGCAAAATGTACATGCCACACGTGGGCCAAATATGAAACAAAATTAAAATTTTAATCAAAGTCTCCATGCATTTCCCAAGTATTAGGCAGCAGATTGTTGGGAGTGTAAGTAGGTCACACGTTGTGTTGAGCGATTGTGCTTTGTCCTTTGCCATCTGGCAGCATGAATCAATGTCAGCTGGATGCAAATAGAACTCTGCAAAGGTGACCTTGGCAACAGGAGTGGCCTGCTGAGCTGGGACTGCAGGAGGCTCACCTGCACTCACAGCAATCCTGGCGGGGAAAACCCAAAGGGAAGAGGGATTTGAGTCTAGGAACCCTTATGGCCACCGCTGCCAGTTTGGGAGTCAGCTGTTTGTCAGTCTATGGAGTTTCAAGTCATGGATTGCTTTAATCTCTCCGTGGATACTCACATTTCAGTGAATGGCCAAGAATCCACTGGAGTTCAGAGCAGGTGTAAATGAAATGTAAGATGCCAAAAAATCCCTGGTCATTATGGTCAATTGTTCCTAGAAAGAGAGATTCCAGATATTTATTACCCTAGGATATGTTTTTGAGGAAACCTAGCTTTTGAAGCAGCCTGCATTTAAAAGTGTCAGAAGCTTAACCTAGCAAATAGAAGATATTTGTAGCTCAGTTGAAATGACACTGTCAAGACAAATTTAGCTGTGAGTTTTAAATGTGTGAGTCTCAAAAAAAAAATCAATAGACAATTTGAAAAAGGAAAATGATGTGTGATAAAACTTCCTTGTGGTGCTTCCAACTCAAACCAGTACAGTGTTCTTTGTGTATTGAAAGCTTTGCTTGGCTAACTTGCATTTTGCTGCCTCACTTTAGGTGTCAATGTTTGAAATCTTTGGCTCAAGCATCTTTCAGAGTGAATTATCTACATGACAGAGTTAGAATCCAGCTCTGATGGTTCCCAGTCCTGTTCTGAAACCACCAATCCCAGAAAGGAGTTTTGTGGTCTACTCAAGTTTTCCTAGTTGACTGCATTAACAATGAAGTCAGAGATTCCCCTGTATGGAAAACAAGAAAGGGGAAAGGCAGATTTATGGATTCCCAGGTTCCATGCTATCTGCAAAATGGATTTAACACATGCCAAACCTCCAGCAGAGAGGTTCCCTTGTACCTTGTGCTGGACAGAAGCAGCATTTTTCCCCTGACACAAGGAAATGCTGTGGAGCATGGAAGCCATCAGGTTTCCTCAGCTGCCTTCCCAAGCTGTGACTCATGTGGTTAAAAACACCACGACAAAATCAGAATACAATGCTGCTGTCTGCACACAAGCACAATAATTTAAAACGTGTGGGGACTAATTGTCTTCAAAATCCAGAGGCATTTCGTTTCTCCAGTTACAGCCAGGCCCTACTGGAGTTTATGGCTTTTTTTCATTATTTTTATTATTATTACCATCATTATTATTTCTGAAAGCATTTTATGGGAACATAGAAACTACTCTTCTTGCATAGCAAATACATCAACGCATGTTTATCTGTTTCTCTAGTACTAAAGCAGGGAAAGTGCTGCTTAGAAGTGTGTGTGAAGCTGTTGCAAGATGATCAGGATGTGAGCAGGGGGTAGCCAGGTGTTTATACCTGCTAAATATATGTGAAATATATTCCCATGTACTTTCAGTAGATGAGAAAAAAAATTGTATTTTTAGTACTGAAACTGCTAAAAAGTACATTCATCTGAATTAGTGTGTCTCAGAGAAAGTTTGCCATAACTCATGGCATATGTCCACGATATATGGAGCAAGTAGAACATCTAATTTTGCTTTAAGCTTATTTTATTTTTTATTTTACGTAAGTATTATAAATTGATCTGTGACTTCAGGCTGCCTTGGGTATATCTAGATTTGTGATCAGTGCTGAGTGTAAGTTATTTTTAGATGTGAAATGCTCTTGCATCCACAAAGAGTGTGGTTATTCACTGCCATAAATGCGCTGGGGAAATAAGTAATTTCAGGGCTTTAAAGTGGTTTGCAACCATCTTCTTTGACTTTATTGGATTTAAATATTTTCCCAGTTCTTGTGAACTATTCAGTGGGGTGAGTCTGTTTCTAATTGATCACCAAGTCAGACATGACAATGTGACCTCTAGGTTCCAACTCCTGTGTCTGGTTTAAGTTCAAAGGATTTGAACGCCTTACACAAACTTCATTAAGGGGACTCAAGACAAAATCGTGGTCCCTGCTGAAATTGTGAATTCTTTCTAAAGTTCTCAGTCTGAATGGCAGAGGTTTGAATCAGTGCAGCAGCAGGCATTTCCTGGGATATTACTGGATTCTTGCAGAAATTCATGGAGTTGGATTGTGGCTGGTTACAGATTCATACTCAGAGCAGAGCTCAAAACTCATTAAAGCCCATAGCTGGAAGTGCAAACTTCCATGTGAACGCTGTCTAACAGGAACCAAAGGGAGCAGCAATTCCCTAATAATGTTACAGACTTTGGGAGCAAATGTCATTGTTTCCACATTAGGCAGGAAAGGAGCAGACGTCCAGAATGCCAGACAACGTCTGTAACACCTGGAGAGGGAAAATTTCTGATCATGCTTGTGTAGGTGTATTTTCAATCATTTCCCAGAATCTATTCATTTTGGAGGATTTAAATAATGCTATCTACAAACCAATTGAGTCTAACTTTTACCTTTAATTAGGAAAGTTAATTGGAAAATGTCCTCAGAAATTAGGTTTCTCCCTTGACATGCTGTAAATAAATAAGGTATGTTGGAAAACAAGATGAAGATAAACAAAGGGCTGTTTCAAGCCAGCAGAAAAAAGGGAGCAGCTTAGTTCTCTGAACAACAAAACTACATTTTATCATCTGAATATCAACACATTAATATTTATATTTATCATTATTAATTTGATTGCATTCTTTTAATAAGAAATGCAGATAGAATAAGCGTTATTGCAAGTATTTGTTTGCATTCACATCACTTCCCATTATTACTGCATGTTGTCAATGGTTTGTGCTGCTGAGCAGCTCAGAACTGACCCCAGCTGGGGCAGCTCCCCAGAGCCTGGGGGAAGTTGTCACTAAACAGTTTCAGACTTCCAGCCCTTCTCCAGCAGGACTCGGGTTTGCCCCAGGGGGAGGGAACTGCCCCTGTCACTTGGTAATTCCCTTTTTGACAGTATCAGCACTGCTGGTTTTATCAGCTTGCCAGGCAAGCAGGTTGAACTGCTGAAATAAATGAGACTGAAGGGAACCAAAGTGTTGCTTTTTGGTCAGAAGTGGGCAGCAATCTGCAGGTTCTGGTTGTCTGATCATCAGAGAACTGTGTCCCAAGTAGGCTGGGTCCAGCACTCACCTCAGCTTTCTGCCTTTCCCTCCCTCCAGTGAAATAAGTAACCCCAACTTTTTTCCTTATTTGTGGTCCTGCCTGTTAATGTAAATTCCACTTGGCAGCAGATTACATTTATGCATTTAATTAATTTAAGCTACGGCAGCTAACAAGCAGATGCAGAATTTGCTCAGCCATGCCTGCAAGAATGGTATCATCTTGGGGAGTGAAAGGGAGGATTGCTAAGGATGCTGTCTACTTTAGCTGCACCAATTTAAGTCATCCATAAATTTGAACTGAAGTCCTCCATCTGTAAAAAATCTGGGCCTTGAGTCAATTTGAAATACAGGAGCATTTCAGCCTCCTTGGATTTTTCCAGGTATTAGTAGGACTCCATCTCTTCAAGAAATGACAATGTTCATGAATTTGCAGTTCATGAATTTGCAGTAGCTCAGTGCAGGAACAGAGGCTCTAAAACCCTTGGATGGTTCTGCAGGGCCTCTCACAAATAGACAGTCCCTGCCCAGTTGCTTCTAAAACACAGTTTTCAACCAAAAGAATTATATAAATATTTGAGCAGGAATTAGGCACTTGTACAAGGAAAGACAACTTGAAGTACTTCTCACTTACTAAATGTAGTGAATGTACATTCAACACAATTATGCATTATACACCTATTTTATTTTTTGCAATGTTATTACTATCACCAAGAACTGTTTAAAAACAAACAGTCTAACTAAGAAATTAATAAGATTCAGACTGGGAAAGCTGTTTGAATAAGTATTTTTGGAATGTCAAAGAAAATGCTAGTAACAAAGCTGGACACTAATAATTGCTTTTGAATGTTACCTCCAGACCAGACCTTCCAGAATGATCTTTGACATCTCTCAAAAAATCAAAAAACAAAGGATAACATTAACAAAAGTGAGAGTTCTTTTTCATAGTAATTAATGGTTGGAGTTTAAAACTGTGCACATGTGCAGTGCTCAGGCAACTAACTTATCTGGGGGGGGTGAAATATAACTTTAAAGGAGGTGTATCTGTCTCACTTAGGCTTTGGTGGATTTGGTGCCAATAAAGAAGCATTTGTTGGCATCTTGTTTGCCAAAGCTCTGGAGAGATGCCTGTCCTGAAGTCTGCAGGGATCCTTCCTAGAGGGCTTTTACCTTTCTGGGTCACTTTTGACATGGTGTCCTAAACTCAGACTGCTGGCTGGAAACATGGTCCAGGCTGCTGTGATTGATTAAATCACCCTAAGATGAGCCTGAACAGATTTTAGGTTTTTGATGTGAGAATGAGGCAAAGATTTTTGGAGGAATAAAAAAGAAAAGTTGATTTATTAGTAAGCATTTTCCTGCTGTAAGTGCATCGTCTGTCAGTACATGTGGATTAGGGAGACAGGGATGGCACAATCCTCTGTACCCTCTGGAAGTTTGGTATCATCACAATGGAGCTCAGCAGGTGCTGCTTTCCTGGGAACTCAGCAGTTCAAGCAGTCTCAAACCTCAGGGACGTGAATGCTCTGGAGCAATGTACTGAAAGCATTGGGTGGGATCATCCTTAATTCAAGATCACTCCAATATTTCCATTTTTCATAGCTGTTCCCAAGCTTGTGTGCTTTCCTGGCTGAACTGTGTTCCAGAAGAGAAAGAATTGACCTGTTTCTGCCCAGCCCAATCAGTTGAAAACATTTCTGTATGGACCTGACAAGAGAAGTGTGGGTGGATAAGGTTAAGCCCAGCTGGCACCTGCAGATATCCCCTTGGCACACAGCTGGAGTATTATTCTCTGCAAGGCCGGAAAGGGCTGGGATTGAGGCAGAAAGGCTGTGGCTGGTCCTCACATTTAATGTGGCAAGGGAGAGTTCCAGTCTGTGGGCTCTTGGTGCCTCAGGCTAGGGAGAAAACACAGCTGAGCCATTCTGCACTCCAGAACCTTAAGAAGACAAATCTTAGCCATTGCCTCCTGGTTTCCCTCCATACCTGACCTCCCTCTGGCTGCTTTGTCATTCCTGAGAGTAGCTGTTCTTATAAACCTTGGAATGAGGTGGTAAATCTAGATGAAATGCCCCAGCTGAGTCAATACCACACTGGGTTGGAGCTAATTTTTCAGGCTTATATGCTGTTTGGAACAGGAAATCCGTGATTTTAATTAGCAATAAATAGGAAATAGTCTGCTGCAAATTGATGTTAAACAGGTACTGCTGTACTACATTAGTTCAAAATAAGCAAGATTTTCCATTCAGCAAATTGATGTTAGGACATCTTGGGTTTATTTGCAGCAACTCCATTATCTGTCTGAGGCTAACTTTGGTTTAGAAAGGAATGAAGCTGACAGTCCATTCTTAAAAGCAAACAAATGAGCTTATCACAGAGTGCAGAGCATCAGGACAGAAAGGATTTCCCCCGTATAGTCATTTGAAGAATTAATTGTCATATGTACTCTGTCTTAGCGAGTAAATGGAATTAATAACAATTTGTCAAAAAATACCAACTTTTTTGTTTATTAATTCACAGTCATTTAATATTTAATGAAATTTTGGGAGATGACGTTTGCTTGATGTGTTTTTATTCATCTGACACTTCATTAGAGAATTTTATTATTTATTTTAGGAAATAAAGCTCTGTTTACTGCAGAGAGAAGTGCAGTCTGCTATATTTAATACAGAGAAGGCCCTAAAATTGCCTAAGCTATCATGCTTGTCTGTAAGACAAGACCATGCTATTGCTTTCAACTTCTAATAGTATTAAAATCCGAACCAGTAACTTGTATTTCATGCAGTATTTCAGATGGGAGAGTTGAGACCTTGAGAGTGAAATGAATTGGGGAAAGTTGCAAAGGAAATCAGTTTGTGGGATAAGACAACTAAATTATTTCATTTGTATGAGGTGCTGAATCAATGAGATGTCCATTCTTAGCCTGAGGCTTATCTCAGTTTCTCTGGCATTTGTACACAATCTTTCCAGAGATGTTACTGGAATCCTTTTGAAGAGGTACTGGTGTGATTTAGAACAACATTTTGGGAAAGTACGAGAATTCTTTTTAGTTTGCAGTCTTCCCATTTGGAGTATCATTTCCAGAAAGGCAATTTCTGAGACAAGGAGCAACTGGAGAGGGTCCAGTGGAGGCCACAAAGATGATATGGGGTTTGTTTTGAGGAGAGACTGAGTCTGTTTAGTCTGGAGAGAAGAGGACTGAGAGGGGATCACATGAATCTGTGTAAATATCTCAGAGAGGTGCCAAGGAAGGTGCCAGACTCTCTTCAGCGGTGCCCACTGACAGGATGAGGAGCGATGGCCATGAACTGAAACACGAGAAGCTTCACCTCAGTGTGAGGCAGAACTTCTTTACATTGATGATGGCAGAGCACTGGAACAGCTGCCCAGAGGGGCTGTGGAGTCTCCCTCTCTGGAGACATCCCAAATCCACCTGGACACATTCCTGTGTCACCTGCCCCAGGTGCCCCTGCCTGGGCAGGGGGTTGGACTGGGTGATCTCCACAGGTACCTTCAAACTTGAACTATTCTGTGATTCTGTCTCACCATCAGGATCAGAGGAGCAGGTCCTTTACATCCCCTGAAAATAATTTACTTTCACAATCCATATTCCCACTCTACACTCTAAAGCAATGAAATGCACTGGAACATTTGCTGAACTGGGGCAATGAACACATTTGACTGGAAAGCTTTCAGGCTTTGCTCCCAGTGACCTGTTTACTCTGAGGACACAGGGAAGGGGGAGCCATGGCAGGACACTGCTGCAGGCTGTGTTCTTGCAGAAATAACTGGGTTAGCTCATGCTTAGCTCAGTCATCAGACAAGCAGCTCCAGCTTTGGGTACTAGAGATCTTATTTTAAATTGATGCACTGTGTGGACAGAAGGCTGAGTTTAAAGTGGAGCTAAGCTGATTTCTCTTTATTTTACAGTTCACCTCAGAGAACAGAAGTCCTCCCTGGTCCTTGCTATGATTTTGTACATATACATATATAAATGTCTCTGTAACATTTAAAGTTTAAAGGCTGAGTGAGAATTCAGCACTGCTTACCTCATTCTGTCACTGCTTACCATGAAATATTGAGAGCCTTCATCTGTATCAGAGGAATATTGGAATGTGTGCCTTAGACATTCCAAGGCTTTCCAAGGGGAGTGGTGTCCTCAGTAGTGCAGATTCCTGCAGGAAGTCTGAGACAGCTGAGTGCTGTGCTGTGATGAAGCAGCTCTGGGGAACACTGAGGGTTTTCTGCACAGCAGCCTTGGCACTCGAGCTTTACAGTAACGTGGCCATTGTAGGATAACAAAAATGTTTCATTGTCACATGAGGGAGCAGTCAGTAAGTTTCTGAAGCTCTCGGTGGCCGTGTCACCATGGCCAGGGAGAGAACTCTTGACTTCACTTATTTTAGTGCTTACTGAATAATAACAGAAGTTTTTTTCTGCCTAGTAAAAATACAAAATGCTTCAATGGTGCCTTTCTTTCTTTAGCCTGCTCCCAGTGGTAATCTTAAGTCCCTCTGATTTCTTCATTCCCTTTAGCTGACCAGATTGCAATGCCTGCTTTCAAAACTGCCCTAAAATCATGCCTTGCCAACCTGCTGCTCTGGATTAGCTGCAGAAATATTGGCTCCCCTTGCATTCTTTCAATTTTTAAAGTAATTTTTACTCCTTTGATGAGTAGCTGATTCACAAGGGTTGCTGAGCTACCTCTCAGACTAAGACAATGTGCCAGAAGCACTCTTGGAATGGGGAGGGAACTTTTTATGGGCTTTGACTGGTATCAATAGCAAAATTCAGACTGACTTAAGTGAAATAAACCTGTCTTCAAAATGAGTAAACCTTTGAGACTTGCAATTCACATCCTGCAATGAGATATTCACAAAAATCTGGTGGCCTCAGAACCACAAGGCATTAATTCTTCCTGCTGGACCAGAGGAACACGAACTCTGGGTAAGAGTCCCAGACTGGACTTTTTGTGTCTAACATTCATTGTATTAATGGAAATACATTTCTGAGAAATAAAGCCCATTCTCTTGATCGCTGTTTAGCTTGCAAGTTAGTAAATGTTATGCCACATATGGTAAAGGTGATAAATAAAATGATTTGTACAGACAGAATTTCAGTGGTGCTCTGCTGGGACCTTGTGTTGAAGTTTGGGGGTTTTGTTTTGACCTGAAGGATGGATATTCTGACTTAATCTTCTGGCATTCATGGAGCTGCTCTGTAATTGCAGTTGATTCTTTTTAAAAGGTTACATCTAAAGTAATCAGCAGGAAACAGGAATGGGAATGTTCTTTGCCCAGAATGAGAAACAGGAGTGCATCTGAAGACTGTTCTTGCTGCAGTTGGATTCTGTGTGTGTAACTTAAGCGTGGAATTGCACAGGGGTGGGTTCCACACATGCTGCTGTTAAACCTGTGATTTTCACTGACATGCAGTAGAATTAATCTGAATAATTTTTTTTTACTGTTTTACTGAGTGAGATCAAAGCCAGGACCAAGCTCTTCCCCCTGCATTTCTTCCTCTGCCTACTACACAGTCAATCCTGGATCAATTAATAAACAAACCTAGATCCATGCTGTCTCTGTGATGGGGATGTGAAGGATCTTTTCTGGTTCAGGGAAGATGAGACTAAAACTGCCTTAAATGTTCTGTGCTCTTTCTGTGTTGCCATGAGGTAGATTTTGTCCTAATTGTCTGTTTGTGCCACCCTGCTATAGATGACACCATAGGAAGGCACATCCCCTGCCCCTGGCTTTTCTGTTTTCTTGGTCTGGTAATTCATCTTCTGTTTGTAGATATCTACAGAAAAAGAGCCTATAGACATCTGGCACATTATATTGAAGATGAACTCCACAGCACACAACACAGCTGGAAACAAAGTTTGAAAAGGAGTCATGGCTTAGGAATTTAGGCCAGGGCTGCTTCCATAAAGAGCAAAAAAGTTTTGCTTGGTCCATTGGAGAGAATGTGCTGTTTTCCAGGGGGCTTGGGCTTTTCCCCAGTTTAGTGGCCAGTGAACACTTGCTTCTCCTTCAGCTGGTCAGAGTTTCAGAAGATTTCCACCCAGAGAAGAAGTATCCTTTAGTTAGCTGGATCTTTGGTGAGAGCAATACAGCACAGAAAAAGGAGAAGGCACTAAGGAGGAATGTTTCATTTCTAAAAATCTTAGGTCACTTTGATTGCACCATTGCTTAAAACTTTTTTATTTCCCCTCAAACTGCTCTTACAAATCTTTCCTGCTCTCTTTAGCATGGTAGCTTAGTGCTGCTGTGGTCTCAGAAAACCCTGCAAAAGTCTGCCAAAGGCAGAGCCAGAGCACCATGTGTGAGTCACTGGACAGGTGTGTGAATTATTGAGGGAACTAAACCATGTGCTGTGAGGCAGCTCTTATGGATAAGCACTGTTTCCTTTTTCTTCTCCCTGAGACACATTTCTTCATTGTGGTTTTAAAGGTTCATTAATGGATAATTGTGAGGAACAGTCACGTTAACAAGAGTTGATTGGAGTTGTTAGATCAGCACAATTTATTGTGGGGGCTGACAAGATTCTGTGCCCCGTTTCTATGTGCCAGCAAGAAGAGAAATCCCAACTAATTATGGCAGTAGTTCTTTACAGTAGTGGCCCAATAACTGAGGACACAACACAGCTTTTCATGACAGCTTAGAAATCAGAAATTGAAAGTGCAGCTTTTTTGTGGCCATTTGCACAGGTGAGGACACATCCAGGAGCATCAGATAAATCAGATTATATTCAGTTTCAATATTTTAAAAGCTTAAACATTTACTGAATTGATTTCTGGACTTTCTGATGTCTCCAGAAGACTTCTGGGAAACCAGCATTAGGTAGATAGTGACTATGAATAGCAGATAGTGTTTTAACACTCCCCTTGTCATCAGTGTTCTTCTACAGTCTGGTTTCTGTGTGTGTCTTCCCTAAATTGTTGTCTCAGCACTAATAAAAGCACTAATAAACAGATATATGGCTGCTTTATAATTTGGGCAAGTGTATGTATTTTCTGTGTTTTATTACCTCTGTGTTAGAGATTTCACAAAGAGCTGCTTAATGCAATGTCTGTACAAACAGAAAGGTTCTGCTCACACCGGAATCAAGAAGTTGCTCAGGCATTTTCCAAACCAGGCAATTTTGCAAGTACAGTCATGAATAGAAAAAAGCTTGAATAATTCAGTGCTTGTTTTAATCCCTGTGTTTCTCTCTGACTTTCTCTTTCTTACACTGCAAGGCCATGCCTGGAGCTCCCAAACTAGTGAGCACCCCTGTGGCAAATATCTGATATAAGTCTGCTGCACTACCATCACCTGGATCAGGAGCATCCCAGTGGTGCAAGTGCACAGACTATATTGTTAAAAGCTCAGGGAAAAAAAAAGAGGTTTTGAGTGGTGCATACCCTGTACCCTGCTCACAGCTAAGTGGTTGTATCTGGTAAACCTGTCATTTCCTCTGCCTGTGGAATTCATGCTACCCAGATATCTCTGTTACTTTCCGTGGACTGTGTTTTGGTAAATAATCAAGGGGAAAATTCCTCAGTTTGGTTAAGTAGAGGGGGAGTTGTTACCATTTTTGAATGTTGCTTTTGTTGAAATGTTTACTTATTTCTGATGTTCATCCTGCAGGTAGGTAAAGTCTGGATATTGGCAAATGCGTGCCTCACCCAAATCCTGGTGTGTGAGCACAACACACAAAGTACACAGACATTTTCCCAAACCAAAATGTTCCCTTTAACAGGGAGGCTGCCTAAAAATGGTGTCAAAAAGTATTAATGTTGCACAAATGAAGAAATTTAGCAAGAGGATGCTTAGCAATGTTTTCCAAGACTGGTTTTAAGGGAATTTTTAATCAAATCTTAACCTGCTTTCAGTAGTTACAAACCTCACTGAAGTAACTAGGCTAACATCCCTAGCAACAAAATGTTTGTGTGCTGCAAACTTACATGTAATTTTGTAAAAATTGCCAATTTTCTGTGAGTTGCTTTATCTGATTTGTCTGTCAGTGGGAGCACAGAACCAGTGAAGTACATAGATGAAAGGGGCAGAAAAATGAAGTTTAACAGGAGGAGCTATAAGGAACTGTGCAAAACAAAATAGCTTTCTTATTTCACTTTACATTTCACCTTCTTTGCTGCTATGTTTTTTTTTTCTGCTACAAACTGTCACCTTCTGCTTCCTCAGCTAATATTTTAGGTTCCTTTTGCATGTCAAGATGGTGCAAGCTGCCACAGTCACTGGCACCCATTTCCTGAGCATCTTATGCCCCAAATGTATCTCCTAACACCCTTTGTGTCAGTGTTAATGCTGTAGCTTTACAGCCCACTGCTGCCACGGTGAGAAAGACTTCAAGGAGAAAATAAACAGAATTCATTTCATTCATTTGCTGCAATGCAACATAAGAAGGTGGCATAGGTTCCCTTACACAGCATTTCAATCAAATCCAGCCAGTTGTTAGCTAATGGTATTTTCTGCCTGCATTGTGGCTCAATTAGAAGGCATTTATAAATCTGCATGGAAGTAAAATGAGGACACAGTGCTCAGACATATTGTTCTGCTTCTTCACCCATTACCAAGGAAGTGACTCAGTAATTGTATTTAGTTTAAGAAAATGCTTTGAGAGGAAATGTTTTGTAACAAATATTAAAAGTACTACCTCTGTTTCTAAGCTATTTCATCTTTACATTTAAATGAGAAGCTTTATTTTGTGTTATTGTCTGTTTGTATTTCTTTTTAAAGGTTTCCATTTTCCGTTTCATTCATAACAAACCTGACACCTAAGACAAAGCACAGGTTACCTCAGTGAGCTCACATGCAATTATCCCGTGGCTGGCTGTCATCTATGTGTGACAGAGGATGCCACTGCAGCTCTGGCTCCTGGACAGTGCAAATACAATACTCTCCAAAATACATGATAAAATATAAAGTATATGATGTGGGAAGTGTCAAGATTTTGATGGCACCAACCCTGTCATGCCAGAGCTGTGATTTAACTTGTGCAAGCAGAACAAGTTCAGTGATAGACTCATGCAATTGCTGCCATATGGAGCAGTAAATCACTTAATGCTGAAATAACACTGATTTTAAAGTAAGACAAGACAGTTACCACAATGATTTAACACAACAGAAAAGGGAGCATGCTGCAGCCACTTGAAAATGACAGGACAGCGCTGTTTAAGGACTGCACTTAGCAACAACCAAAAAGTCACCCATTTTTTTCACTTCCTACAATTTCATAGCCATCTTCTAGTAACTGCAAAAACCAAGGAACAAACGTCTTTTTGGTTGCTGCTGGATTACCTTCAGGACTTCTCTGCTCCAGACCTTAGACCCCTCCAAGAGAGAGAGGATGCTCAGAGTGGTGCGTGATGCTGTCCCAATGAGTCAGCACCCGAGCAGCTCAGAGCACGTCAGGAGCTTCAGGACAATCTGACAGTCCTGCTCCTCCTTGAACTGCCAAACACAAGTTTCAGCTCCAGAGATAAACACCAGCTTGAGATGAAGGTGAGAGAACAGTGGTAACACCTCCATGATCAGCGTGTCCCACACATTTGCTGCGCAGGCACTCGTGCAAGACTCACTCCAAGGGAATATGCGGGAGCAGCACCAATCCTGTAAGCTCCTGGGGATGTCCTTGGAGGTTTTCCATCCAAACTGCCCTGAGTTCATGACATTAGGCATGATCACAGTCTAAGGCCAAGGATGTCTCGTCCAGCACATACTTCAGGTGGCATGGCTGATGCTCATTTTTCCCTTCAGACACACTTCCTTCCCTTTCCCAGAAAAAAGTGACACTTCTTGCAACCTGCTTAAGCTGCAACTTCAACTAAAGCTGGATCTCCCTCGTAACACAGTTGGAATTTTGTCCTCTTGTAGCATGGAGTGACAGGTTGTGATGAATAGACTGTTTCTCTGACTAATATGTACCTAGTCAAATATTAATGAGCCGGCACACAGAAGCATGAAGTAATCTTTTGTTTTTCATTAAGTGCATAGATTAAAGAGATGTTGCTTTACTGTAATGCACAGAATTATGTCATTTCAGCTTAGAGTAATTGTTAATCACCTCAAATTAAAATGATCCTTGGTTTTGTTTTAAAGAGCATAGAAGAACAAGAAGTAGAGGAAAAACAGAAGTAGAAATGGAATATGAGACTATAGTGAAAGTGAGTGAAAAATTCCCCTTTTTATCCAGTAATGCTGATGTTGTTTTCATTTTACATGTCAAGACCAAGTCAGGATCATCCACAATTAACTGCCTGGTGGTTTTTCTGAAATCTTGGAGCAACTCTAGCCCTGATTATTACCTGCTAGCTGCATAACATGAGCTGCCACTGACCATTACATCCCTTCGATACCACGAAAGCGATTTGTGCCTTCTTCGGATCATACCCCACCCCATTGTCTCCCTGCCTGTTTTATTTATTGCTGCTTCTGCCCCACCTCAGTGCAGCCATCAGGGGCTGTGTGTAACAGCATGATTGTACCAGCTTTCTTGCCACAGCCCTTTGGGTCATGGGAATATCCTCTGTTCTCTGCTCACAGTAGCTGCAGTACTCTCAGATCAGAACACCTAGCACTGTGAAATTTCTCTCTGAAGAGGTAAAGAGGATTGATGAATGTGGGGGTAGGAACTGAGAGCATTTGAATGTAGAAGTGGGAGGTGGGGAAAGGTGTTGAAGGTAGGAATTCTGGCTAGCTCTGAAGATTAAGCTTTCCAATTAAATAAATGAAGAATTTGTCATCTGGGACACCAGAGTACGGGATAAAGAAGAATTAACCAGGGCATCACAGCAGAAGGAAGAGATGGGGTACAAAGAGAAAGAATTGATGAATGGGGATCAGTAAAACAGGATTAGTGAAGCTAAAGAGGAAGACTTAAAGGTAAGAGAGTGAGTTTTTTCAGGGAGGAGGAAGAGAACAGAAGACAGTTGAGGAAAGGCAGGAAAGATTAAAGTAAGGGAGTTTTCTTCGTTGCTTTATGGAAGGGCTAATGGATAAAGATGGTGATGGAATGAAGTATTATTTCAGGTGTGTCTATCAGGATGTCTTCTGATGATTATGTATTCTCCTGCAAACACAGCCATGCCAGGAGGGCTTGGGTTTTCACTGCCAAGGGGGTAGCAATAAGCCACACAACTTTGTCACTAAATCAGGGGATCCCGCTTGCTTTGTGGTTTTATTTACTATTTCACCTTCTACTGCTTTCTTCTGGATTGCTTTGATATGCTTTGCTTGTTTGGGGAGAGAACTGCCATGGTTCTCAGCGAGGGCTGTATTTGTTCTTTTAGCCTGTTGTTTGGTTTTTAAAATACTGATCATGTCCCTTTCTATGGGCATGCACTGGCAAGGAAGAAGGAACCAACTCTGGGTGTTTGATCTGGGCCTTGCACAATACAGATTGAGTCCTATGCTTTACAGAAAGGCAAGTGCTAAGTTTGATTTATGAAGTGACTGTAATTTGATTTGTCAGGCTTTTCTTTCTGTGAATCACCTGCCTCTGCTCACACAGACCCAAACATATTTCTCATGTATCTATTCACATCATTACAGTTTATTTAAAGGTTTTGACTGTTGCATAAGAAGTGAACAATTTTCTCAAATGCTTGTTAAAAATAACACAATTGCCAGTATTGTTTAGTTCTCTTATTGTGGCAGGGTTAGAGATTAAAACCGTGAGGTGGGGCCTTGATTTCATGGGTGCTGTTTTCCTCTTGGACACAGGCAAGGGAACCAAACGTGTTTCCTGAGCACAGTGGTTGTGACAAAAGAAAGCAGAACCCATAATGAATATGTTGGCACCTCCACAGTATTCAAAGGAGTGACTTACTGAAGATGGCAAAATTAAACTGGCAATTGCTCACTAGGGGACTGGGATTTCTTTGTTGTTTGTGTTTAAGTGACGGGAGAATATTGATTTCCGTTCCTGAGGGATGTGCTGTCTTCCTTTCCTGAAAAGCAGGAGGATGGGAATAGAGATGAGCTGCCTTGAAACAGCTCACTGAACATTTGAAAAAAACAGAACTTGTTTTAACTCTGTTTTTGTCATAGCTCACATTTTAAATAATCTGAGGCCAACCTCATATCACCTGCCTAGGTCAAGTTAGGATATCTTAGGAGGATACTGGGAACCCAGGCAAATCCAATTGCTCCTGCAGAGTTAAAAGGAAAGCAGGCCCCAGAGAAAAACCTCCTCTAGTGAGAAGTAACTCCTCATTACACCACTGGAGTTACTCTTTCCTTGGCTTCATCCTGCTCTCAGGACTTCAGCCTCATAGACTGTGTAAAGGATTAAGAGAAGCTCTGCATGGTGGAATTGTCATTTAGTGCACCCTACCTGTGCATGAAAAATGGAAAGCAAAATGGATTGGCACCGAGTAGTCAGGGAGCTCCAAAATGGGGCGAAGGAATCCATCACACCAAAGCAAACATGAGAATGATGTGATGTGAAGAAACATTTTTTTCACCCCTTTCTGTTTGAAGCTCTCACTGTTACATACACAGCACAAGGCATTTGGGATGCTGTGAAGTACCAGGATAAGGGAGGCCAGGCAGGGCAGAAAAAGGGAGGAAATTTTTCCTGCAGGCCAGAAAGGAATATCTGAGCTCCTGCTCTGGTGGAATAAACCACTGGCTTTGGGCTGAACAAAACTGATCACCTTAGAGAATATTTCTGTGCAGGAGAGGCACAGAATCCTTCTAAGCCACGCTAATAGCTATGCAGAAATCTAGAGAAATTACCTAAATTACAGCATCATTCAGGAGCTGTTTGTGTCCTCAAGTGACTAAATGTTAGACAGCTACAGAAAGAACTCCCAGATAGTTCACTATTTTGTTTGTCAGCAGTAGATAAAATTTTGAAACAAAAAGAAAAGAATGTGGACTTACAAGTCTGATCTGAACCTGCAGCCTTTTTTTTTATTATTCTATACTTTTGCACTAGGATTTTTTGCTGGATAGGAATGGTTTTTAAGAAGTCTAAAAAGTAGGATCTAAAAGCTACTGCTGCACTTTTCTTATCCTTTAAGCTGTGTTTCAAATGGTCACTTAAGTGCATGGGAGAGTTTTTCAGTGAGGCTTCAGCCATATGCAAGTGTTGTC
The DNA here is from genome assembly GCA_013399915.1 of Illadopsis cleaveri. NCBI lineage: Eukaryota > Metazoa > Chordata > Aves > Passeriformes > Timaliidae > Illadopsis > Illadopsis cleaveri. The sequence goes on from VXBB01020890.1 coordinate 135,859, forward strand.
TAGGATCAAGCTGTCCTTTTTCCTAAGCCTGGAATTTTGTAAGTCTTTTGGCAGCTGTTGCACACATCCAGAATTCTGCACAGTACAACTTCAGCCTCCAGGTTCAGCTACTGCAGGGCCTGTGGGGATGGTACTGCACCATGCTGCCTCTTATCCTGACAGCTTTATTTTCACAAAGGAGGTGTTAATGCCTGAACAAAACATACGGTGTGGAGCTTATAGGGCAAAAATTATTTCACAGCCTGCTGATACTGAAGGTTAGCATTTCTAGAAACAGCTTACAGTCACTCATCTGTGGTCCTCCTTGAGGTTATTTCTGTTAGTAAATGTAGAAGTGCCTGTTTGGATCAGGTTTATTCTGCAGGGTGTTACGTAGGTCGGTGAGACCTCAGTGTAGTCTTTTTGCTCTCAAAATGCTCCTTTCTGCTGAAAATTTTGCAGGTTCAGTTTCCACAGCAGAGGTCAAGTTTCAGAAATCCGGGTTCCTGATGGAATTGACTCGCAGCAATGAAATGTTTCCCTGTTATTTCAGTAATCCACTTCACACCACATAGCTTGGATGCTGCTGGAGGTGGGAGAGAGCAGCCTGTAATGCCAAGCAGCATGGAAACAGTAGGAGCTCCTGGGAATGATAACTCACTGTCAGTCTTGCTGTCAGGGAATCATTGAAATTCCAAGCAGGGGCTCGTGCTTTCCATGCCATGAAGGAATAAATTCTGCAGTGACTTCTCCCCAGTTCCATGTCAGTGTTAACGCCTCCTCTTGGCCTGGAGTACCCTTCATTCCCATTTGTATTCAGACAGCCACTACTGCAGCTCCCACTTGAAAATACTAATTGGTTGAAAATGAATTCCAATTTTTAAATTATTGCTTAGCTTTTTTACTTTTGAAGTGATCTTTTTTTTGAAGATTGGAGTTAATTTCTTGTAATATCAGCTGCCATGTAATGGTAGCAACTCATAAGCATATTTAATTCCGTCACAAAAAACATGTTTGAGGATTTACACAGGCCAAGGTCTTCTCTGTTGGCTACTGCAGGAATTGATTGAATGTGGAAAAGCAGTAAGCCTGCTCACAGGTCCACATCCTTTGTGGGAAGAGTGTCTGTTTTCCCACCCAATCACCAGTAGAGAGGACATACTGCAAATATGGATGTTGCCTGCTCAGGAGTTGAAATATTCTGTGCCCTCCTGCATTCCTTCTTGAAAAGTTTTCTGGGCAAGTAAGTAAAGCTTCACCACCCAGCTGTCTGTCAGAGTGCCCACAGAGTGTTCTCATGTGCAATTCTGACATTGCCCAGAGACCCTGAGCAGGTCTCTCTCCACAGCGTGCTGGTGATCACAAAAGAAATACAGATCTTTGATAAATATCTCACCAAAGATCCTCTTTGTACCTGTCCTCCCTGAACAAACTGCATCTTTTGTATGGATATTTCAGTAACATGATTTTTTTTCCAACAAAACCTGTGTTTATGCCAGTGGAGTCATTATATTGATGGACTTAAAAATATTCAGATGTCTTCCCTTTTTTATGTGTGTCTATGCATCCACATGCACACAGACCTGCCACAAGAGGATTCACTCAGTATTCACCCTTGTTTCCTCCCTATAGCTCATTAATATTAGTAGGAGGATGCTCTGCCTGTCCTTATTTAAAAGTACAATTAACTGTAGGATGCAGGAGACAGAACTGCTGGTGGAGCAGGTAGAGGCTCACATGGAATGAGTGAGCTGCAGTGGCTGGTCTCATTTAAAGAAGTTTCTTTCCCAGGTGTGGTTCCCTCCATCAGAATATTTCAGCTGCTTTTATTCTAATTTCTGTGGCAGGAAGATGCCATTCCCAAGATTTGTTTGAACCAGCTGGGCATTGTCTTTGATTCATCTGTGCTGCAGGCATAGAGGATTTGGGAAAATAACACCTACCAAGGAATGGCTGCACTTTTTAAACTCCCTTGCTTGGTCAGTGCTGCTGTGCCAGACATGGCAGTCCCTGCTGTGCCTCTGACAGGTGCCAGCAGGAACCAGCCTGAAGGGAATGGGACAAATGCCAAAGTGTAGCTTCAGTGTATCTGTGAAGCAAAATATGACCAGACAGGAGAAATTCAGTTGTCCTTAGATCTGCTCTGCAAAGACAGGAAGACTTAAAAGCGTGGGTTGGAGGTTTCTTGGAGAGCCTCAAGCTGTAACAGCAGGAGAAATTAAAATTGGTGTCTTCTCCTGATGTATGGACCAGATACTCCTCTGCAAACAGCCTCCCCCTGACTTTTGAAGAAGTAACTTAACAATTTAAATTCCCCATCCGTTGCATTTGTTGTTATCCTGTGCAGGATCTCCTGAAGCAGGTCTCCTCCAGGTTCTGCATGGTGCTGCCTTTCCTGTGCATTAATCACAGCAGCTCTTTTCCCTTTTGCCTGAGAGCAGCCGTGCCAATGGATGGGAAGGAAAATGGATGCACTGGAAAAGCAACACTGCAAGTTAAACATGGGGATTCTTAAGCTGGTGTCTTCCACAGTGTCAGCGTGTGACAGGAGAGAATTGTAAACTGAGAAAGAGTTCTCCTGTGAATTCAGTGCCCCCATTATCTCTCCTTCTCTATCCGAAGGGCTGAGGAAATCTTTTTTGTTAGCCAAGACAGCTTGGTGCTTCAGCTTAATTTTCGTTGCATAATTTTAAATACAGATCATGCCAACAGTGCTGCAATTAATGGATAGCCTAAAGACTTATTATTTCAAACTAATTGATATGTAAGAAAGTTTAAATAACATAAGTGATAAGAATTTTTTAGGAAGAACTTCTGTAACTAACTCAGAATAATCTTTTTACTGTTATTTAGAGTAGCAGATTATTATTCGCTCACCATCACTAAATCTAATGTCTGTCTGTATTTCTCTAATACTAAATAGATTTCCATGTGATGGGAAAAAGATGACATTTTATAGTCATTGTTCTAAAAGGTGTTTTTGCAAGTTAATAATCTCATTCATTTCTGATGCTTGTCTACCATCATTTGAAATAAATACTCACTAAGTTCCGTATGAATTTCTGTTATCCTCAAAAGACGTGTACTCTACACGTTTTAAGATAGGGCTCTAAAACAAGAAACACATGTTTTTAAAGTACTCTTTTGCTTCTTCAAATTATTTGATCACTTATGAAAGGCCTTTATTTTTCTAGGGTTCATTAAACTTATCTTCAGCTAGATTGTGATCAGAATTGGCATCAGAGAATACACTGTAAAGCTGTAAGACCTCTCAAGAACTTTTTAATGCTTTTGGAAGATGTCAAGTACTGAAATAATAATAAAATACTGATGGAGCATTAAAAAGATAAGTTCTTGTAATGGAAAAAGGTTTTGTTCTAGTGCTAGTGGTTTTTTTTCTTAAATGAGGTTTTGTATGGTGCAAAGCCTTTCCAAGAGAGAAGCTACCAATAGTGATACACATCAATGAAATCAGATTAAAAACAAAGTGGAGCTCTAGGGGGATCATGTTAGGCATTTTGATGGCATGCCTCTCAGTGGAAAAAAAAGCAAAGGGCTTAGTGAAGTTCCATGAGATTCATCTCAGTTCAGGCTTGACCCTCTAGTGAACTGAACTTTGATGAACTGTATTAACTCCAGGAGGAGAGAAGCCAGGGACCGGATCCAGCTCACAGTGATGTCAGTGAAAAGCTCACGGTTCCTGTAGTGAACTTGAGGTGTGGGGGAGGCCCCAGAGGAACAGATTCTCAGGAAGTTTAAAGTCGTGGTGTCCCTTGTCCTCCTGTCTCTGCTGGCTTCTAAGGAGTTAGTGTATCCCTTTTCCTGGCAACAGCAAGGTCTGACCAGAGAAGTCAATGGCAATCTCTTTAAGAGATGTGCTCAAGAGGGCTTTCAGATGCCCGGCTGCTTGGCAAGATGGAAAATGTTCCATGGCACAGACTCACACACAGGCCCTGTGACACACATTTTGTCACAGTTCCTCACTGAACATATCCCACCACACCTGAGACAGGGGTGTGAGGCTGCTTGGGCTGCAGCATGAGCAGGATGGCAGTTCCTCACCCAGAATTAAGCATTAGCAGGGAAAAACACCCTCCCTCAGCAGTTTCCTTTCCTCATGGAGCTCAGGTGCTGGACAGAAACCCAGATCAGATTGTGCACAGAGAGAGCAAGATCTGGATGTGAGAAAGGCATCTGCCCTTCTCTGTGGGAAGTTGTTCCCTCTTGTCTCTTGGAGCAGGCTTGGAATCTAAGCAGCAACCTGACTCCTTCATGCTTTGCAGTTTGCTTAAATTGAAAAAGGGAGTGATTTTCAGGTGAAAACCCTGAGCCACTGAAACATAACTTTTGCACCCCACCTTTGTCAGGCAGATTACGATTACCCCCAGATCTCTGCTGGGTCAGAAACAAGCATTTCATGGCCTTTTGTGCCAGCAGTTTCTTTGCTTGATCTGCTCTGATCTGCTGTTTGCATCTGTACTGGTGTGGTTGTGGATCCAAACTGTAGATCCAAACCCCATTAAAGCCAGTCACTGTTCTGTGGACTGGAGTGAACTTTGGGTATGTGCTTTACCAGCCATGAGTTCAAGCTGCTCTGGGCAGCAGTTGGACGGGCTTTGTCCTGTTGATCTGGCTTGATGAAATTACCTTATATCTCAATTTTTGCATTGTGGGATGCTTGCTGAACATCACTGAAATAAAGTTTTCTTGCATGGTCATTTAAACTTGATGGGTAATTAGAGAGTTGCCTAAGTTTGCAGCAGTCAGCATTAATATGAACCTGGGAGAAAATGTTTAAATGAAAAACAACTGAACTGAAATATTAATCCCTTGAACTTAATCATGAGGATGGCTCAGTCAACCTCCTATTGCATAGTACTGCTTAATCCAGCAACAGCAGTACAGACAGCAAGAGGAGGGTATTTCCTTTAAAGCTCACTGTAGTATCAGGAAGTAAAAACCTTCAGGCTATTTTTTAATTAGGCTGAACCATTGGGCAGTGTTGCTCTTACATTAAGCTCTAAAGTTTTTAATAGTTGCAGTTAAAATTTGACACTAATTTTGCTTCTCAAGTTAAAAAAACCAAACAAGTGTGTTGTGTAACACAGCATGAAACGATGAGAAGTGTGGATGTATGGATGAACTCATGGTGGAAGTAGAGGGATGTGAAGATAATCATAGGATATAAACACAGAGCAGCCATAAACTTACCAGACTCAGTCCCCAGTAGCAATGATCCATCTCCATTAGATAATAATGAACATATACATCAGCACGTAAGTTTGAACCACGTCCCAGCTTTTTGTCATTGTTAAACCCAGCCTCAAAACTTCCCTGACACTTGGAAGTACAAAGGCCAAAATACTGAGCCATCATTTCTGGAAGATGGAAAATGAGACATAGCGGCTCTGTCTCCACTGTTAAATTTCTGCCAGGTTCTGAATGGATTCTGTTTCACTAGCCTGTTATGTTAAAAAATAATGGGTCTGTCACTAAACTGGCTCATTATTTGGGAACAGTCAATGCAAACTTTCTGCTAATAGTAAAGAGGAAGCCAGATTCATGTTGTTGATGAGTTAGGAAATATTTTGGAATAGCCTTTGCTGTTACAAGGGATTATAGAACTGCAACTACTTGAAAATATTTTCAAAGAAACTTCGAAGGCTTTGATCTTTATTCAGAGTGTGCTTGCTTTCTAGTCTAAAACATTCATTTTTAACAAGGTATTAGGAGAAGGACTGAGTGCTCAGTAATTTTCCAAGCAGACTTTTCAATGGGACTCCATCCTGCAGAGTCTCTCTGGTGTGGAGAGCTACAGTCAGAGCAGGTAAACTTCAAAGTGCAGCAGAGGCTTTATCAATGTGATTATTTCTGAGCTAAGGATGGCTGGCTTCTAAACCTCCATGCAGCTCCCTGACAATTACCAGTGACATGGAAATCACAGTGAGTGTGTACCTTAAGAAAGGTGCTGTCTCAAGATGCACAGCCCTCAGTGTGTGTTTGGAGATCTTATTACTCGAAACAGGCTCAAGAGTCAGGGCAGAGCGTGGTATGACAGTGAAAGGTGTGATAATCACAGGGTGAGCTATTCCTTTTGCTCTGAAGAGCACAGTGATGCCACTGGAGAGACACAGAGCAGGAGATTATTTACTTCCTTTTCATTGTAGTATTGGAGGAGAGATCTCTGTGCTCAGAGGGAATTTTCTGTGACACTGATGGAGCCTGTTAGAGATGTCTTGCCAAGAGTCAGACACAGGCAACACTGTAGTTACCTATTAGCAAGGTGGATATGAGAGATTGGACAGTGCTTTGTTAAACTGAATCCAGAGTTCAATTTAGGTGAGGCCCAAAAGCTGTGCTGTGGGTTCCACCACCTTTTTTCAGTATCTGTACTTCATGAGCTCCTGAGCCGTCACACTGGAGGCCTTAAGCACATGAAACTTTCTTTTCTTGTCCCTCCTCTTTCAAAAATTGCCAGAATCTCTCACTTTGTGGGGCAACACCACTTTCAGGCAAAACACAATAAATATTAAGTGGCCCTGCAGATTCCGTGGCCCACTGGGGACATCCTGCTCTGCTGCCTTGGTGCTGCCTGAGTCCTGTGTTCCCTGGTCCATCTGGGGTTTGGAATATTTCTGGAATATATTGTTGCTGTTGTAACCTCAAGATGTCATTTTAAATGAGTTTCCAAGGGACTGTCATGACCTTGAGATGAGAATTACAATACTGCTACTCTTGGAAGGCCTATGCTGTTGGACAGTCAGCTGCCTGTTTACAGGCTGCCTTGGAGGCATCATGGATGGGAAAAAACATCATTTATTAGAAGGTAATGGCTGCACTGACTCTTTTTGTCGTTTGTTTTGCAGTATCCAAAATATGGACAGCACTTTAAAAAAGGATCAGCTAAGAAGCTCTATTTGAGCTCTGTCACTCAAGTTATTTATCCTGGATCCACCCCAATAAACTAAGGCAGTATCTGCTGATAGATGAGACTTCAGGGGAGTTTCTCTGGATTTATTGCATTGAAACTGAGCAGATTCTCCTTTGCTTACAGTGAAGATAGCTTACTCTAGTGAGGATGAAAAAGAACAGAATCTCAGAATCTACCATTAAAATGCCCATAGAAAGGGGATGTTTTTTCCTGTTCATTCTAGCTTGAATTCTTTTATTCATATGCATCATGAGGTGCACGGGTCATGTTTTTATGGAGTTATCTAAGAGCCTCTTGACAGCTTAAGAAAGCATTTTATCCACAAAAGCAAATTGTTACACGAAATAATCATCAGAAAGAGGAGTAATTCCAAGTATGCAGCTTACAAGGCACAGAGCAGGGCTTTGCATGAGAATAAACTTTTGAAGAAACAGGAAACAAGTTACTGTGAAGAAAATCCTCCCACAGAATTCAGTGCAAACTCTTTCTTTAAATAATTTCTTTAAAGAAAATGCAAGAGATCTGAAATTGCTGCTAATAATACAATTGCCAGTAGGAAAAGATCACCAGTTCAGGCGTTTGCTGTAAGGACTTTGTCTAACCCAGAAGGTTTCAGCAGAGATATTGTACAGATGTATGTGTGTCTAATATGTGTGTAACCTGGGCAGCACTGATGGCAATCTCAGCACCCAAACATTTATTTTTAATCACTTATTGGAGCAAATGTTGGTTTATTACACAGAAGGTAGATATGAGTTGCCTCATAAATGTTAAAATCCAGGTCCCAGGTTTCCTTGTGGTCCCATTGGTTTAATTGAGGTTGCAGTTAATAAAGGTGGAGACACAGATTGATGGAGGCCCCAAGGTTGCAGTCTAGTGCCTTGAGACAGCAGATATTAAAGGGACTCATTTATGTGGGGACTTGTTGTACCCTGGGGGAGGCAGAGCAAATCACCTTTGCTTCAATAGGAAGAGACACTGAGCTGAAACGCGGTAGATAAGAGAGGCAGTGGGAGGGGAAGCGTCTGTACAAGGGGAGATAACATGGCATGTGTAACCCACTCCGTGCCTTGGGGTGCACTTCAGGTGATTGTTGGTGATGTTTTTCAAGGAGAGTGTTTGGACTGTGCAGCCTGTTGGCATGGGAAAGCAGAGGGGCAAGAGTGGAGCAAAACTAGAGCTGAGCCAGCGTCTCTGCTCTCAAGAAAACAGCGTGGAAACTTTTTCTGGTGGTGAGATTGGCCTGATGACTTTGTGTGAAGGACTAGGAGAGCATCACCTTCAGGCAGGGAGGCAGAGAAGGAGTCTGGGAATTGGTATGCCTGGTGTCTCTCATGGTCTGGAAAGTAACCATTGTCTGAAAATGCAGAGATGTCCTTGTCTGAGAACAGGAGTCATTAACGGGAGCTTTCCAGTCAGCATGAAGACACTTCCCACTGTTGTTTACCTGTGCTGTTCCTCGTGCCACCTCAGATACCAAGTGCCCTTAGGCTCTCCCTAATGATTCCACACTCCCACATCTTCTAAAAGAAAACCTTGTCTACCTGATTTGATTAGCTTCATCTCAGAGTTAGCAATGCTGTCCTTAACCTGTATTAAGCCCAAATGTTAACATTGTTGGCACATCCCTTGATGTCACTGGGATTAAAAAAGGAGCATTTAGGTGCTCTGCACATGTAGAGTTAACTCCTTTCCCAGGCCTGGGCAAACAGCTTCCCGAGAACCTGCTGTTCCCAGCTGCTGTCTTAGGGCCATTCTGACAGAGGGCAGGGAGGTCTCCAGCCGAGTGCTGCAGAGGGACTGTGGCCTTGAGGCATGAGGACATCTGAGCAGTGCTTACTCCTTTGCCTTCCCAGCAGAAATCTGCTTAGTGGGGGAATAACATGGTCCTTAATAAGGAACTCCTACTGTTTCCAATTAAACAAAAATTGCTGCCTATAAATCACTTGATCCCTGAGCTCTGTTCCTCAATTTCACTCTCCCTGTTACTGAGCCTCCATCTGCTTTTAACAGTTCTTGCTACTCATGTGTCTTTTAATGCTGTATCCCTTCAGAATGGCTTTCTAATTAAGTAAGCTCAGAAAATGAAAAGCAGAGGAACAGCAGCCTTCTTGCTCTCTGTACCCTTAATCTGGGAGTCCTCTGTGTGCTATTTTGGAAACGAAATTGAGGTCGCTGACATTATGCATATTTGTTGTCTGATGCAGGCTTAAAAGCCCCAAATCCTCTATTTAAAATTATCTTTAGGCACATGGGTCAAATATTTGCAGGAAGAAAAATAAGTATTTGTAGCTTTAGCAGATTTAGAGAAGGAGGGGAGGAGAGAGAAAGGGGCCCCAGTCCCAGCCCAGTGTTGCTGTTGCAATCTGGTTTCACTGAGCACTGAAAATATCAGTGTTGCTGGTGTTAACAAAATAAACATTTCCAATGACACGTGATAAGGAAAACGGGAGCTTTGCTGAACAGAAATTCCCTGGAGAGATTGCAGCCCCCCTTTGGTTACAAATGGTGCAGTGACCAGTTACTGCCTCTTGTCAAAATACATTCTGCTGAAATTGCACAGAAGAAACGAATGCTGTTGAGCTTCTCATCAGTAAAACAAAAAGAACAGACACTGTCCATGTGGAATTAAATAATATCCTGCATGTGGGCAGTGCCACGGTAATTATGGATACAAATGAGTATCCCATTTCAGCTGGTGAGTAAATGCAACAATCAGATACCAAAAAAGTAATTTTTAATATATTTTGCTGCACTGTGCCTCAAGGAGAAATAAAACAACTTTAAAATGTCTCGCATTTGAAATCTTAACTCAAAATTTGTGAAAAAAGCTTGAGAATAAAGAGTTTATTGTTGGAAATGTCAGAGATTGTTGGAGATACTGAACTATTTCGTTCTCTGTCTATTTTTACCTAAATTGTTGAGCCAGGATAGTCAAATAATTTTCCATTCATAATTCACTGCATCATTCAGGGAAAGAGAGTCATTGGGAAAACAAAATAAGATAAATTTAAAAGGAGATCTAACAGAAACACCAAACTGAAAAAGCTGCCCTAAGAGAAAAATTCCCAGTGGAATAGAAAAACCTGAGACTTAAAAAAGTGGCTTATTTGGAGTCATATCAAATTTTTGCAGTGGAAGAACTTCATCAAAACAAATATGCCCAAAAATAATGTTTTTGTTTCAACAAAACTGTGTTTTGGTGGGCGTTTTTCCACCAAAATATGTAATTGGTTGTATTTCATACATAACTTTCTCAAAATGTTTTTGGCCGCAGATTAATTCTTGAGATGACTTTTAAGTAGTGCCCTTACGTTATTTTTGAGTTGCAAATATATTTTTAAAAACCCATGTGAGCTGGAATGAATCCCAGTGCGAATGGAAGTGGGTTGGTTTTGCATCAGATAAGATGTTACAGCAGGAGAAGGATGCTGTGAGGTCACAGGCCAAGCCTGCGGTGTCCCCAAGCCATGTGGGGACGGAAGACATGGGAAGCGGTTTGGAAAGCCCTTGGCTTCCCAAAGGCCACTCTCAGGGTACAAGGGGAAGTAGCAACAATGTTCGCATCCAGGACTTCAAAGGTGTTGCAGGAAGGGAGACGGGCTGGACGTGTTTCCCCTCAGTTTCCTTTTCCCTTGGGCTGCTGGAGTGCGGGGAGGGGTGAGGTGGAAGCGGGGCTGTGTGGGACAGCTGTGTCCACCTCCTGTCTCCAAGGCCTCCTGGTCACTTGTGCTGGCAGCACAGCACGTTTCCTATGTGACCGCTTTGTTTTGGTTCTTGGTAGGAACAGGAGTTCATTAGATCACTTTGCTAACATGCAAGAGTCTACAGGGGCATCCTTCTCCTGCAGGAGCATTTAAACCCACAACCTCTGCTTCTGTAATCTTTTATTGATCACAGTCACTGCTTTTAGTGCTGTTCATTTGGGAGTTCTAATAGTAACAGCTAGGTATAAATATAAATGTAAGTAGTTTTAATAATACCATCTGTTTCCTTTTCTGAGTGTGTTTCCCTTGCTTTAAGCTGAACAACCATAATCATTGTCCCCTCCCACCTTCCAAGGAAGGGCTGGTAGGCCTTTCCCTGACTGATGACCTTTTTGGAAAGTAGTTGTAGCCGAGGATGCCAAAGAGCCCTTTGAACTGGGAGGGAACATGAGCCCACGAGCTGGGCAGCTGGCTGGCCACCAGGAGCGCAAAAGCACTGTAAAGCCCTGCTTGTGTCCTGCCCCTCAGCTCAGGGCTGTGTTGGTTGGACTCGAGGTGCAGATGGTGCTGTTTGTCCAGGGCAGTTTTTGTGTAAAGCTGAGGTGAGCATCAGCTGGCATTTTTTAACTTGCATTTGTAGGGTAAAAAAAGTAAGAGGTAGGAGATGGAAGCACACATTCAAGAGCTTCTGGCCCCAGCCATCAAGAGTGACTAACACATTCATCTCCTGTCCCCAAGGACCCCATTGCAAACATCTCACGATGGCTCTGAATTTTAAAGTTTTAACTCACTGCCTGTCAGTAAAGTACATGGGAGTGAGATCTACCTGAACAAGAAATAGTGTCCAGCTGTGGGACACTAAAGCTACATGGAGGTGACATTCATGTTGTTTTTGTTGTGGATTAAGGAGAGGACAGAGGATCTATAAGAGGGCAGGTAGTGAGATAACAGAAGGGAGAAGGTAGTTACATGTTAATGAGGACAGTGGTCCAGATAATGATCTGCCCGTCTAATCATCGGTCTCATTCCTCGCCCTTGTCTGACTCCAATATCCTAACATCAAGTGTAGGTCACCTTGTTTAGTAGCTACAGAGCAGAGAAATTGGGGTAGGTGGACTTGTGATGGGAAGCAACCCAAGGGGATAGCAAACTGAGTGGGAAGGCCACCCTGGGGTGGAGTCTGGTGAAGTGCTGGTTGAGCAGAGAGGTTTTTACTCCTGCACTGATGTGGCACCTTGTCTTGCCATCAGCCAGCCAAAGGGGGGATGTGTGTGGCTACTGCTGCTGCTGGGAGAGCAGCTTTCCATTCATTGCCATGAACTATAATGTCTCTGTAAAGGTACGGAATAAATAGAAGGACAGTGAGGCTTTTAAAAGAAAAACAGCTGGATTTCTTTAGGCCAGCTGGTTTTAACCTTGTGTGGTAGCTCAGGGACCAAGGAATGGATGGGATCTGAGGGGCTTGTCAGACACTGAGCAAGGGGAAGAACTGATAGTGCCTTTGGACCCAAAAAGAAAACTAATTTTTACTGATGCAGTTTTAATCAACCCTCCTTGTCTGCTGTCTGCTCCTTCTCAACTAATGTCAACCTTCTCATGATTAGATATCTATATAGACTGTCTCTAGAGACAGAGAGGTAGCTCCAGATTGATGTCATTTCTATTAAACACTCGACTTAAGGGGGATTAGCCACTGGAGGCGCTTTAGGAGAATATTAGACACAATTGTTACCTAACAACATGCTTATGGTTGCACTGGGTTCAGATAACGTTCAGTTTCTGAGGGATTTCAAATATTTCTTTTGCTTTTAAACCTAATTAAGCAAATCAAGGTTCTGAAGCAAGTTAAGAGCCAGGAGACTTTTCCCTGACTTATGAGCCTACACACCTTCTTCTATACATGAGGTGCCCAAAATTCACAAATGCCGTGTATGACAATGAGGTGGGGGAAATGCAGCAGCGCATCTCTGCCTTGGACACTCCTGTGTTTTTAAGTAGTGCAGGTATTTAGCCATGAACTGTAACCCAAGCATGACTGCACCATGAAGGAAGACCTTTAGCCTAGAATTTAATCTTTGGTTTTGCAGTGTGAACCTACGTGAGTGCTGTGCTGCCGACACTCCAGCCAGTGCAGATGTGATCTCTCAGGGGCTGAGGAGCTCCCTGGGCAGCAGGAGTGGAGTCCTGGGGCTGTGGTGAGCAGGGCAGAGAGGGAGGATCAGCATCATTTCCCGGTTTTCTCCACCAGCCACCCTATGGCACTATTCATCTGATGATGCCTGTACTTGTGGAAGTGTTTGCAAAATGGAGACAAAAGGAGGAGCCTTTCAGAAAATTTGTATCTAGACATAAAGCTAGAAAACAAAGGGGTTCAGGAAAAGAATAAGGGTGTTATGATAATGATTAACTACTGCAGTGACAACTATATATTTCTAGCTGATAGAAATATATATTTTAGAGGCAGGGTGTGTTTTAATGGAACCGTTTGTGCCTCAGACTTGGTTCTTGCCCTAGGTGGAAAACCGAGGCCAGGACATCAGGAAAATTGCCAGAAAGAAGGCAGGAAAAGAGTTTAGCAGGGAAACACAAAAGGAAAAAGAACAGATCTTAGATCTTGAGGAAGAAAAACTGCAGAATTTGTCTAATTAAGGAATGTAGAACTAGACCGGGTGAGCTAAGGACATTGATTTGCACATCAGGAGAAAGGAGAAGAGGCCTCACAAAAATAAAGTCAGAGATACAGGATGAAAACCAGGACAGAAGCATGGGGAATGGGATTGGAAGGGCTCAGAGGGAAGGGTAGTGATAGAATCACATGGTGTGTGTGGACAGGTCAAGGATGGTAAGACTAGGATAGGCCATAACGTTCAAGTGAAAGTTTGCATTGCCTATTGAAAGCGGTTGCAGTGGGGTGAAGGAGACCTGAAATTACACAGGATAGACTCAGGCCTAGAGCTGAAGGATCAGAATTCCTAGCACCTTTATCCTGGAAATCCTGGGAAAATACATAGCTGAAAACACAAATGCCTAAGAAACTATTGCAAAACTGCTGCAGCTACAGTTAGCAGAACCTGACTCCCTCTTTTTAAGAAGGTGGGTAGATGGATGGATGGACAGATGGTGCGGGTCTGGCTTTGGAACTCACCCCTTTTGCTTCCTGCTGTGCTCATATTGGTCATGATGAAAAAATTGGCTTTGTCTTCAGTTGAAACTTTGATACACATTAATGTTTTTTAAATAATGGATCATGCAGATCCTAATATGGGCACTAAAAACAAAGGCTGTACTAATAAATACTGGGAAAGGACCCACTGCTTCCTGAAGACTGATAGCCAGATTTCTTTCTGCATGCCTTTTGCATCCTGTTGATGATATGACACTTTTTCCCCAGTAATGTCCAAGACATTCTGCATTAATCTGATAATGCAACTTTCCATGATCTAGCCCTAAGAAATGTAATTTAACTTGTTTTCCCTCCCTCTCTGACTCCCTTTGACAACTGACTTTTTCCTAATGGTTTCTCCAACCCAAGAAATCTGGCAAAAGCTGTTTTATTGTTCTCAGAGCAACGTTTGTGGTGTGTTTGATGTGTGATTAACTACCTGAAGCTCAATGAAGGCCTTGCTCTTTCAAAGGCTTATCTGTGATCCATACTGCACCTGAATGGGGTCTTGTCAAAGCAAGTGGGAGTATGGACATCAGTACAGTTAAATCCACATGTATTTGAAGGATTTGGGTACCCAAGGATGGTACCCAAAACCAGCCCTATGACTGCACGTTCCTCCAGCTTTGCAATGACTGCATGGAAATTAATAGGCACTTTGGATGCGTGGTGCTAATACGGGAAAGAAGGGAATACGTTTTTGAATTGTGCAAAAATGCCTTGTTAATTCCCCTTCTGCCTGGTGTGGTACTTTCCCTATCCTGTAGCACTGGTCACATCAGATACACCTGAAGACAGCTTGTCTTTTTTATTGTAGTTGCAGGTGGAACTTGATCAGGAATATCAAGACAAATTCAAAAGACTGCCTTTGGAAATTCTGGAGTTCGTACAGGAAGCCATGAAAGGGAAAATCAGTGAAGATGGAGACCACAGTTCTGCCCCCTCTTCCCTGGCATCTGACAGTGGAAAATCAAATCATAAACCTCCACAAAGTGAAGAGGAATTGGAAGAAGATAATCAAGAAAAAGTGTTTGATACTACTTTTTAACTGCCCAAGAAACAATCAGTGCGCCGGGGCGCAACATTCCTGACTGCCCGTCTCCGCTCTCCCGGGGTGAGCTGCCGCCAGAGCGCTTCGGGAGGCAGGAGGAATCTGCATTCAAGTGCACATTTTCCCAAAGGAACATTTTATAAAAAGTATTCTGCAAAGGTCTTCATTCTCATTCTTCATCTGATTATTATTCTAAAGCTTAGTGCAGTTGTAATGGGAAAATTAATATGTTAACCTCCCCTTTCTCTTTATTTTTCTTTTTTTTTATTTTTTGGCCAATTTACAATGGGTAATTTTCTGGCCACATTCACTGTTAAGAATGTTTAATGAAGACCAGTGTATTGTACAGAGACAAATGTGTGCAGATTTCCTTTTGGAGTGCTAGTGCAAAGTGCTCCAAACTAACAGAGTTCCTGGCGAATATTACAACAGTACTTAATCATATTTGTTTCCTTCTTTATAACTGCACCTTGACAGCTGTACCATCCTTTTACATTTGCACTGAAACATTGGATCCTTTTTAGCTCTGCAAGCACTGGTGGCTTGCTGTCTTGATATTATGTTTATCCCATGGAGAGACATATATTTGCTGCTGAAAGTTCTTAGAACTGTGGGGACGAGAGGAAAACGGAGAGAAGAATCCGCGTGGAGATTGTCAGTGTCTGTGTCCGTCTGTGTTTGTTACACCGTGTGAGTGCATATATGTTTGTATATATAAATATATATAGCTATATGTGCACACACATCTGTCTATATACACACACAGCATGTTGCTATTTGAAGTTGATGTGGTCTCTTGGCCAAATGAAATATTTCAGGGATCTGTGAGTAGGGAGAATCTTTCCGAGAGCTAACATCTGGGTTATACTGCTGTAGAATAATCATAGAGAATCATAGAATTCTTTTTGTGGTGTTAGTGTTGTAAATCAAAGTAGTTTTAGAATATAAATTTGATATATATTTTGCAGACTCAAAAGTATTGATTTTAAGTATCATATTTTAAGCTTACTGAATTTGATAGGATGATAAAATGTTTAGGACTACAGTATTTGAAATCTAACAGAATCTTCCATTATTTTTAAGACCGAGGCTCAGTTTTACTAAGGTCTAAAATTTAAAAGCAAAGTATAAAAACCTGACCACTGTTATTTAAAAATGTATATTAATCTGTTTAACTGACTTGTTAAAATAAGAACAATCAAAGTTAGTGTACTGTATGATATGCATGAGAGAAGTAACAGCACATTCTGAGAAATTTCTATCAGACGACAGAGAGACGTTGTGAAAGTCAGGACATTTGAAAAGGTAAAGAAATGCTGTTCTCTGGATTCCCATCCTAACAGAAATCAGAATTACCAAACACCTCAGACAGACTGGGATTTGTACCTGGGCCAGTGCGCGATCCTTCCCTCCTTGGCAGCGGTGTCTTGGGGCAAAGGAGAAACCAGCTCAGAAGCCCCAGATTGGCCTCGAGACACTTGATCCTGCAAATTTGTGTTTTCCTGCACTGCTGGGCTCAGAAGCTGGGCTGGGAATAATATTCACATTCACATTTGCAAGATCAGGGCCTTACTTAGGATTAAACAGCAATCGGAGAAAGCAATCAATTAATAGGGAGGCATTTTAACACATCGTAACAGTTAAGTTACCTTTACTTCCATTCCCTCAGGAGTTTAGTACTTAAAGTAACTTATTTTATTTAAATTTAAGCAATAAAATACAAATCAAGGTTAAGTTTTTAGTTAAATAATGGTGTGTATATATATATAAGTTCAAATCTTGGAAAACAAACAGTATTTTGATGTTTCCTTTTTAAACTTAGAGCAGAAAGAAAGAAAAATTGCACATTGTTTGGAGATCATATTTTGAATCAAACTGTCCTGGTTTATGATGATGAAATCAGTGCACATGAAATTCAAAAATCTGACTTTCATCTTAATGCTAGGAAAGGTGACTCCTCTGCTAATCCTAGTTTTGCACTTTGAAATCAATCTTAATCACTCATTGAAAATATAGAGTCAAGATATAATGCTGCATTTTATAAAGTTAAAACAACATATTGTCTAAATTATTACAAGGATAAACTGATAGCAGTGTTCATACTAAAACTGAAACTGTTGCATTATAGAAACCGTTGTACAGCGCAGGCTTTTTGGGAAAATCCTGCCTCCTCTGAATCTGTGACATTCCCGGGGACTTCAGGGGAGCCAGGACTTCGCCGCAGTCTTCAGAGAAACTCGGGCAAATACCAATTAACCTTTTGTTTATATTTAACAAGAAATAAATAGACTGGTTGGGTTAAATATACTATCAGCTGTAGTCATTTTACAGTACGTTTGTATTTGACCATTTCCTGTACTCACATTTTTTTATATCTGTACAGTGCCACTTTCTGCAGGTGTAAGGTCGTGTGGAATCCTGTACATCTTGCATCGTTCAAACTATTTCAGTGAAACCGATATCATTTAATATTGATATTACTTGAACTAGAGTAAGATAATGAAAAAAGGGTCTTTATGATGTGCAAGTCTTGTGCCTTTTATGTATTTGCCTTGTTCCGTGTTGAATGTGTGGAAATGCTGTATCGTGGACTTTCTGCTGTATAGAATAGAGCTGTCTATATTAAATTAGGTCGTGCACTTCAGATATCTTTACACTACTGAAAATAGCTTGGTTTTGGCAGTACAAACAGAATTTTAAAAATTCTAATGAAGGCCAGACATTTTAGACTTAACATGTTCATAATTATGTTAATTAATGCTCATGTATTAGCTAAACATTCACTGACAGATAACTAAAGGGACATCATTGCTTGCCTTTCTTTGAAATCAGTGTTGCTCTTGTACATTGTATTAATAGTGTCTGTGATTGATTAGTCCTTGATGATTTGCTTTCAGAGTAGGATGAAATACTCCAGTTAACATGTACATATTTTTTCGGTTCCTCAATCTATGATTGTTTCAGAGGCATAATTCACATTTTTGTAAAAATTCTATGCAATTTTGTGGCATGATGTTTCTTCCACTTGTAATTTTATGTGCTTACATTACAGATCCAAAGGACAAATAAAAATTTCTTAACACAAGCCTAGCTTTCTCTGTTCATTGACTTGAGAGCCTCAGTTGACTCAAGAGACCTTACCCTGACCCCTTCACTGATAGGAGGGGCAGTGCCAGGAGAAGGCAGGGAAATTTCCCTGCAGGCTTTTGTGTTCACACCAAGAACAAGAAATTGCACATGCCTGTGCTTCCAGCCCCTGTCCCTCCCAGCACAATGTGCATTTGCTGCTACTCTGAAACAATGGGAAACAAAAAGCAGTGTGCAGGGAGCCAATGAACTGGTAAGAAAATGGGTTGGTTTACAGGAAGGCTTTTGCAGAAGAGCTGGGACATGATTTCCAGCCTTACCAATAAACTGCCTCGACAAATTACAGCACCTCTATTTCTGTTCCACTGCCCCAGCTGTTTCACTAATCATCTATTCAATTATATATGTGCTGTGAAATGTACCTTTGCAGGCCTTCCACTGAGAGCCTTGAAAAATAAATCTATTCCTTTGGCTTCTGACTTCCCTTCCCCTATTTAATTTACAATGTACAAAATTATCTCTGGGAGAAGAGATAAGCAGGTATATTAATCCAATGTACTGAGGGATATATACCTGTTAAGATAAATAGTCTCTGAGGCAGCTGGAGTCAAATCACTCACTAGAAGGGAAACGGGGTCTGAGACATGGGATGGACACGGCACGGAATGAGGCCAGGCAGGGAAGGGAGGAACAGAGCTGAAAGCAGAGCCATGAGTCTGACAGACAGGAATAAGACTGGGATGGAAATGGAGAAGTGGAAGGAATAAAAAAATAAATAAATAAATAAATGGATACATTTCCTTCCCCAAAGAGGAGCAGTGGGGTGTGAAATCAAGAGCAGGGTTTGTGGAGGTCCCCTTAGCCAGTCCCACTGCGAAGTGACACAGGTGAGAGGAGGTAAATGGAACCACAGGGTAGGAGGGCAGCCTGGCACCAAGAAATTCGGGGACAAGATGGAGGTGGTGATGGTGAGCATAGAGAGAAAAGCCAGGAGGCCATGAGGAGGATTGACAAACAACACTTGGCTCCTGCAGGGCTTGATGAGACAGGATTTTCACAGCCAGCTGAGCAGGTGATCTTGGTGCTTGTACTTGGGCCACAGGAGACTGACTTGGCTGCTGCGGGGAGAGAGGAGCAGGTTGGGATGTGTGGAAAAGCTGTTTGGAGGCTGAGCACAGGGAGGTTGGTGTTGCAGAGGCCTGGCAGTGGGACCTGACTTTCTTTGAGAAGCCCAGTGGGTTGTTGAGCTTCAAGTGCGTTCTGCAAATGCTCCTGGTGATGGCCAGAAGAAATCCAGTCCCACCACAGCAGCTTCCTGAGCCTTACACTGTTTCCTTCACTGTGGGGCAGCTTCCAGGAAAGGGCTGGAGAGTACATGGATCCAGCTGAGATGTTTGGATGAGCACTGGGGAACACTGCTGAGGGGGACAGAAAGAGTTTGGAGTGGATGAGCAGGCTGAAGGGGTGGACAACCAGGCCTCCTAAAACCTGGGTGTGCACTTGAACACAAGGAAGTAAATTTGAGGTAAGCAGCTGTGCATTTGAATGACATGAATGGGGGTTTAAACCCCCAAGGACTGTATCATACCCTTGGATTTTGGGAGAGCTCTGTGTGAAGGAGCTGCACATCAAATCTGCCAGCCTAAGCTCACACAGAGCAGGATCCTCTTGTCCATCATCAGACCTGGTCCCTTCCTGCCCTTGCTCTTTTCTTTGAAGGCTCAGTAGAAGGAAGAGCTGCTCAGCAAAAGGGCCAATGCAGGAAATCAAAGGCACATTCAAAAAGCAGCAGGTGATGGTCACTAGTGAAGCCGACTACAACAAGGAATTCAGGGCTTAAAAATGGTCCTCTAGAGAGAAGGTATCTGCTGGACAGACAGCTGGAAAGGCTTGGGGCTTGTGCTGCTTTCCCAAGTGTAGTTCCATTGTACTTTTTCTCAGTGGGAGGGTTTAGAGACTCAATTTACATGTTCCTATCACAGGGGTAGCATGATCAAAAGGAGGATCTGAGGGGAAAAACACTGAAGAAATGAGAAATCCAAGTGTTCAGCCTGCAGACAGTAAAGAAGAAAACATTGGAGGTAATCTATTAACTACTGTGTAATTCATATGATAATATAGGGTGATGGGTTTTGGAATGGTGGGCTGAATACCATGGTGGGAAGACTGTGGTAAGAAGTGCTAATCCTTATGGCTGGATTCCCCTCCAGGTAGAAGGGCTTTAAGTAGCACTGGGGAAGCCAAGCTCTAATTCAGAACAAATTGAAGCCAGCCTGATGAATGTGAAGAGAAGAAATGTAAAGCCTGCTGCTGTATCAATGGGGGAAGCCTGGCTGATGAGCAGAAGAGCTTGGCAACTTCCACTGCTGAGAACTGAAATGTAATTAGTGTCACGAGCTGCTGTGGGATGATTGGCCTGTTCAAATAAGTGATTACAGGCTGGGTAAGGGGGATTAAATAATTAAATAATTAAATAATTAAATAATAAGAGGGATTAAAAAAAAGGGGGGGCAGGGGAAGGTGTGAATCAAACTTTTCTCTGTTGTTGGGAAAGATGAAATTTAGCTGGCAAGTGTTGCTGCACTGATCTGACCCACAGATGGCAGGAGCTGTGAGCAGGACAGGTGAGTTGTCTTCAGCTGGGAAAGAGGTTCAGCTGGGAAACACCCTGTCCAGGTTTTGTACCACATTTTCAGGAAAATGCAGAGAAAAACTGGCCCTGTGCAGTCCCTGGGCTATAGACCAATAGCTGAAATCTGGGCTTCACAGGAAAACCACCAGAGGCTGGTGGAAAGGCAAAACACCAGCTGCCAGATGGAAGCTGGAGGCAAGAGAGTGAGAGACACACTAAAATCTTTATTTTCTTTTCTGCATACACATAGCAGAGAAGAGGGATTGTAAGCACTGACAGGAAGAGGGGATGATGCAGTGCAGGGGATGCTGCGCACCAGGTACTTGCACCATGTGGTCGGTGTGGATGCAGCAGAGGGGACCGTGATGGACAGGCCAGACCAGATGATCTCACAGCATCTCCTGGCCTTAAGATCTGTTGCTCTTAGTATAATCTTCTTTTCTTCGAGGGTTTTTTTCCCCCAGGAGGGCACTTTCACATGTGATCACCCTAAGGCTGTGATTCCCCTTGGAAAGGCTTTCTAATGTCCTCTTAATTGCCAGGGTCAGTAAAATAACCCTGAATGGTGATTCAGCCATATGGGATGCCTCCCAGAAAACGAGTCACCTCTCTCCAAGGGTGTAAATCAGTAAAATTGTGGCATCCCAGGAGCCCTCAGCAATAAATAAACTCAACCCAAGTGCTCTTGCAGCTCGCCACCAGCTGAGCAGAGCAGATGAACTCCGTGGCTGGAAGCAAACCCAGGCTGTAGAGCCTGTGGTAAGATGCATCTCTGACTCACAGAGTGCAGCCTGTCAGCCTCGGGGAAGCAGCTGGAGACAGAGCTCCAGCAAGGAGGAGGCAGTGGCTGCGGTGTGCCACAATTTCCATCCCAGAGTGCAATGATCTCAGCAGAGAGCTCAGCTCCTCGAGCTAGGTGAAAAGCTTCTCCTGATGAGAAGGGACTTGTAGAGGTAGGAAACAGCCTGTATTCCTTTCAGTGAATAAATGTTCCACTCTGCTTTCACTTTGCGGCCGCAGAGTGCTCCCTCTGATCGTTAAGCCCGAGACCGCAGCCCGGCCGTCAGCAGGGCCTGTAAGAGCCCTGATTTATGGGCTGGGAGCACCACAGAGCCCCTTCATGCCACTGCTGCCTTCTGTGCCCTGCTCAGAAACCTGCAGGCAGCTGCCAAGCCTGGCTGGAGAGGAGGGAATGAGAGAAGTCCTTTCCTGCTCCCAAGGGAGGGTTTTCCTGCGCCTGTGGAAGTGCTGGGCTGGGAGAGGGGTTGGGGACCCCTGGGCAGGGCTGGAGGTGGTGCAGAGTGGCACAGGCTGTCCAGTATCACCTGTGCTGGTACCACACATGGAGTGATGGCATGAAATGCCACTGTGCTGTGGCACCCCAGGCCTCTGCTCTGCACTGCTCAGAAACCCTGTGCTGCCTCTGGCACAGGACCCAGCTTAGCTCAGTGCATTAGAGCGTTCACCAGTGCGTGTCTCCTACATCTTGCTGCTATTAGCTCCTTTTATTATACTAGAGGTCTTGAAATAGGAAGAAAACACCCTGGTATTGCCTTGGTAGCAACAAAATAACTGCTGTGCTTTCCCTGAGGAAATCCAGCTTTGGGTGTTCGCTCTCTCTTTCCATGAAAAGCAACTGTTTTCTATTGCCATAATTTAAAACCCATATCTGTTTTAAATTTCCTGTTCTCTCAGACCAGTGACAGACTGGGAGCTGTGATAACTTTCTCGTGTCAAGGTAACTAATGAGAGGGAGATTATCTGGCTCTCCATAGAAATGCTGCTGTTCTCAGCTATTTGAGAAAAGCTGCAACTCCTCACCTGTTCTCATACTGGGACTGGTTGTGGACAGGGATGCCAGTGGTGCCAGATGAAGTCCAAGGCACAGGGACAGGCAGTTGCTGATGTTATACACAGTGGTAAAAACCTTGGGGTTTAATTGGCCCTGCTTCACTATGGGTTAAGGTGAATTTGACACAAATATAATTATCTTGCTTCATGGAGTTGAGTAAAATATCTCTTTTGTCCATATTCCAATCACTTGCAAGCATTGAGATCATTGCAGCAAAGCCCTCTCTGTCAAAACACAGCACTACCTTAAGAACAGTTGTATGAAAACCAGCACATGACCTGCATGTGAAATGAGGAGTTTGTTTCTATACAAACTGATTCCTCCTGCAGGTTGCTGCCTTCCCCTCGGGTTGCACTTTCATTTTCCCAGCCTTTCCCATCTGCTGGCACTAGCTGCCGCTCTGCAGCAGCCTCGGCAGACACCAGGCTGGAGGAAACAAGGGGCAGCCTGGCTGTCCCCAGCAGAGGACAATCATCAGGCAAGACCAGGCAGATCCAGTGGTCCCTGGAATCCCACTCATGCCCTCTGCCTGAGTGTCTGTTTTCAGCTCAGACCCAAAATGCACGAGAACTGTCTGATGTTTGATCTCCTCTGTTTGCAATGCTGATGCACAGTGCACGTCCTGTTTTTTCCCTGTTCACTTGGTTTTTCAGTACTCTGGAGCATTGCCAGAAGTAAAGAACCAGCTCTACAAAATAACACTTAGAGCCTTTTGTTCCAGAAGGCAAGTTCTGAAATATTTCTTAGAGAAATACAAATGATATTTCTTGAGCAGTCTGTCTAATCCAATGCACATATCACGGTGCTCTCGATCCCCTCGTTAGCCCCACAGCAATTAGCATCCAGTCTTGTGAGCTCTGTGCCACAAACTTCTTTAAGTGTCAGAATTCACTAGCCAGGTATTAATATTGATTTTAGCCTATGTGGAATAAAGAGTGAAAAATCCAATTTTTTTTTTTTATGAAGAGTCATTTCATACTTTCATAATAGATGTCATAAAATTCCATCAATTACTGGGGTCTCTTCAGGGGACCTAATTATTGTGCTATGCATACCTAGTCTGAAAACTTAATAATATCTCCAGATGCTGCCAAAAGCCCTTTGGAGGTCTTACATTCCACAAGGGAACCCTCTGCTCTGTTTGGGTTTTTTCTTTCTTTTAAATGAACTATCAAATGTTCAGCGAGGGAGACGAACTCGAAAGCCTGCATACACACAAATTCAGGGTGGTATTGTTCCTGTAAGACAGGGAGGGAGGGGGGTATTTATTTTATTTTTTAATAATTAGATCATCTTGGGTTTGCCTTAGGTCAGCTCTTTAATGGTGACTGCCCAGTGTCACACACAGATAGAACTGCAGATAGTTCCCTTCATTCCTGTAGGAATTGTCAGTGCTGTAGCAATTAATGGGCAGCTTTGGGGTTGCTTTTTGCGGGGGAGAGGTTATCGTAGCAGAAGGTGAATGCCAACAGAGGCAAAGCTATTTTAGTGACTCCTTGTGTGAAAGCAACAAGATCCTGGTGGAGCACTGGGAATTTTATACATTTGTCTGCTTGACAAATGCCCAACAGAAGAGCAGGTTCCACCCCAGCACAAAAAAATTCTGGATGATTGTGACCACACTGGGTGAGGTGTTCCTGGAGTATTTGCCCTCTTTCAGAGCTACAGGCACCAAGGCCTGTAGCAGTCTATGGCACTGTGTGTCAAAGGGAAACAGGAATGGTGCAAGGCCTAGCACAAAAGGAAGCACTCAGCCCTCTGCAAAAGCCCAAGGCAACGTTTGGCCCATGGAAAGACAAACCAGAGCCATAGAACAAGCTGCCATCTTCACATTTTCACATCCAGATGGCTGTTATGAAACAAGCAGACATTATGTGCCTGAGTCCGTCTGAGATGACAAAACCACACTGGTGGATCATGCTAATCCCTTCATGTCTGAACCCCAGCTCCTCTTGGGTGCATTACTCATCCCTGTGGCTCTCCAAAGAACTAGATTTTCCTTTAGATGTCTGATTTTGCTGAAAGATCTGAGAAATGCTCAAGGGCATAAATTATTCTTTTCATAGCCTGTGATAATATATGATTCTTAAATTGCCACCAGATCTGCCTCCTTCAGATAGCGGAATGAAAATAATGCTGTGCTTGCCCTGAGCCAGGAGGAGGATCTGGTCCAAACCACGTAGCCTTTCAGCAACACAGCAGCATCATGGATGCAGATGGTGGATGATGCCTGGAGAAATGCAAGTGTTGGAGGATCAGAATTAAATATCAGCCACTCAAATTAATTTGTTATAACAGTCCTCAGAATTGGGACCAGATTTGTAGGGATGCTAAGTCTGTCTCTATGGTATGAATCAGTGTGGCATGTACACTGCAGGGTAATGGAGCACTGGTGTGGAGCAGGGCAGGAGTTGGTTTCTTACTCTGTACTACCACCCACTCAAAATCTAAACTGGGACATTCATAAAGGCTCCTTTAAATAAAAAATTCATTTTCATTTGTAATTATAAGAATTATTTCCACTAATATTACTGGTGCTTACAGCAGTTACCGGTTGCATGCTTGCAACCTTCCTTGACCAGCAGCAGATGTGGGACCATTCCTGAGCTGTGAAATGGAAACTGTTTTCACATGACTCAAGGAGGTGATACTTCCAAAAAAATCCAAAAACATCACGGCACCTGCAGTAAAATCAGATTTAGCAACCTTAAATCAGTGAAAGCTGCAAAACCACTAGCACAGGGAGCTGTAGAAGACAGGTAATTGATTTAAAGCACGCAGTATTTATATGAAATGGGGGGAAAACCTGTCAGAGGATGTTTCTATACAACAATTTTGGGTTTTCTGGCTAGCATTCCTTACCAGCAGAAATACAGGCATCAGCCAACAGTGCCTGATTCTGTTTTTTCTGGCAAAATTGCAATTTGCCACAAGTTACAGCGGGAGCGGGACTCCTCTTACAATAAAACACATCCATTTCCCAGGCAGCTTTCTATGGGAGCCACACTGTGGCTTTGATTGCAGATGGAGTCCATCCAGGCACGCTGACAGCCAGGAACTCGTGATCATGGTGGCTGCATTTGGGCTAAATCCCTGCTCTCCCTACAGGAGACTTGTAAGGCAAGAAGCACAGGCATCAACACAGTTTAGGCACAGGTCTGCCAAGACCCTTCCTATTGCCACAAGGATATTTCTGCCATACATGAGCCAAAAAAAAACCAACAAAACAAACGCAGAAGCATATTAATTTAATAGTGGAGAAGAGATTCTACCACACTTGTTTATTGTAACTGATGAAAAGGCTGTAATGCAAATTGTTGTGCCAAGTTGCCTGTGCTAGCCAACATTTTGGCATGTTACATTCTTATCTAGGCAGCTTTTAATTATTAATCATTTCAAGTGTTTTGAGAGTTGAATTTCAGTGGATTTTAACTGATGGGTTATCATGGATATTAAACACTGAGCCAAAGTCTCAATGTGAGGGTGTTGGCGGTGATCTCGCACTGTTACTTCTGGCTGTGGGTGGCTGCAGAGGATGAGAGCTGAAACTGCAAATGTGAGAAACTCTCAAATGTGTATCCATATGAGACAGGCCCTGTGGGTTCACATTTTTGCATTGCTATCCATTACAGTGATTGATTCTTAGCCAGTGTCCTAGGTTAAAACAAAACTAAAGCTTCTGCTTTTCCCACGTTCACTTGTAGAGGTTTCAGGATGTGTGCGATCATTTCCAAGAATTTATTGTTGTTGGCCAAGTAGGACTTTCCATGGATAAGAGAAGATACAACTGGAAACAGAGAGCTCCTCATTCAACACTAAGTCATTCCAACCAAATGGGATAATTTCAAATGGATCTCAGTGTGAGTGAGCCAATGATCATGTGCCCATATCCTGAGACAGTGACTGATCTGAAAAATGACACATCCATGTAACCCTGGGATCAGAAGTGTTTGTTTCTTAAAATTTGAACTATTTGCCAAAGCTGAACAACTCCAGCTCTGGAAACTATTGATAGAATATGATCATTTCAAAAGAGAAAGATTTTGCAAGTTTTTATACATGCATTAATATTAAACCCTCTGGAAAATTCCAAAATGTGACTTTGCACCGAGTCCCCTGTGACAGGACATCCCCCATGAGAAAGAATGAGAGGGGAGAATGTAGCTCAGAAAAGCTGACAGTTTAAACATCCCCAGAGAAAAATATAACCAAGGAAATTATTTTTGTGTATGTGCTGGGCTTGGGGGTGGAGGCTGGATTTGTTTTATTAAGCAAATGACCCATGGCTCTTCTGCAAAGAAGAAGGCAGATTTTAGATAGCAAAACTGTGCATCTCATTTGGAATTAGTGGTCTATCAAAACTGTTGGAAGTTACCACTTTTAAAAGATGCCTTGGTCCTGTGTTCAGTCCAGTTAAATAACTTGGGCAGTCAACCCTGCGACTTTAATGGATGGATGGATGTCGTGAGGAAGAAAAAAGCCTGGACTTATCTACAGACATGGAACATTTGGGGCAAGTGTTCCAAATTAAGAAAGAAAACATTCCATGATTTACGTCAAAACTATAAAAATAAGCATTTTGCACAGCTCATGCTCTGACCAAAGTCAGCATCCAAAACATGCAAAAATTACTTTTAATTACTCCAGCTCATGACAAATTAAATTCTCCTTGCTGTTCCATGGCTGAAAGATGTCTTGTCTTGCCTTTTTTCCTGTAACCAGCCCCAGACACAAGAGGTGCTGTGTAGAGGTTCAGAACAATGCCATGATATCCATGACAGAGGACACAGGAGACGGGGAGGGAGAAATCAAAAGGCATTATCTGTAGTTCTTACAATATTAATATAGTAATATTAATATATACTATGAGCCTGCCACAAAGCTCCAGCTAAGCTTGTGGCCCTAGAGGACTGGTGCTGCCTTAGATATATGTGAACAAAAAAGGCAAGGAAGGGATAAGGGCTGTTCCTGTGATAATGCCCACACATCCGTGTGGTTTTCAAATAAATGAGGGTACAAATGAATGAAAGTGTGTTTTGTTTTAAATTCAAGTCAGGTTCTGCTGGCACTCTGAGTTGCTACAGTAGGATGCAATGTTGCTCCCTACACCTGATCTCCTGTGCAAGCGTTTCATGGTGTCATTGCTTTGTAAAGGGATGAAAGAGGGTGGATATGTCAGTCTGTGTGGTACTTACAGCTCCTCTAAGCTGCCTGTGAGGATTCTCCTGCCAGCAGCACTTGGGTGTTGCTCCTCAGGCTGAAACTTTCCTTTTTCTGCAAGGGCTCCTCTACAAGAAGTGCCAGGTGCAGAGTGAAGCTCTTGAAGGCATTCCTTTGACAGAAGGGAGATGCTGATTGAGAGTACAGCACCAATTTGCAGTTCACTGCCTAAGAGAAAAGGCACTTCAGCTGGGGGAATAATTTGCAGTAATGAGGGTTACAGCTAAACTTTGCAGCAGAGCTCTTGTCAAACAAAAATGTACCAAAGTCACAATGAATTTCTGGAATACCCGACAGGCATTTCTTCTGGGTAGGGCTCCATAAACACACACTCACTTCAGGAGCCATTTGTTTTGCCTTACAAACTGTAACTGTTGAGCTGATTCCACCAGAAGCTGGAAGGAAATGTGACTGGAGCTCCTCCATCAGCACTTCTAATTTCCTTCCCCAAGGTGGGAGGAGTGGCACATAAAGAGAAAATTTGTGTGTGTGTCACTATGGAGAACGCCAACGAGGCAACACAAATGAGCAGGATTGTTTATGCTGGGTTATCAGATGGTGTTGCTACCAAGTACTATGTGTAATTAGAAGAAAAAATAAAATAAAAAAAAGAAATGTATACTGAATTTTTGGTGCTAGAGTGCCTGGGTGTATCTGCTCTTGGTGTGTTGTTGGATTAGGAAGATGCATTCCTAGCACCCACAGGCGTGCAGAGCAAAGACCTCTCCTGGTGACCAAGGCCTCCAGGTGATGCTGCAGCTCCTGAAGGAGCAGAGCAGTGGGAATATGTGGCTGGGGTCCCAGCAGAGCTGCACTGCTGCAGCTTGAGTGCACAACTCTATTTGCTGTAGCAGAGGTGACTCCAGAAGTCTCATGTTCTTCTGAGGGCTGCTGTGTTTTCATGTGAGATAAACCTTGGTCTATACAAGATCTGACACTTCATTAAACCAAGAAATGCACCTGCATACCCAAAATCCCTCACTGAAATCCTGGCATGGACATGCACAGCAAGAAGCAGCTTGGGTTTTGTGTCAATGGCCCCTGGGGTAGGTAATCACTGTGGTATCTCCACAATCTGTACTGCTTTGTGTGGATGCAGAGTCACACTTTAACTCTGAGCACAGCTAGTGATTCCTGGGATAAGTGTCTTTGGCTTTTCCCTAAGAAAGGCAGCTTGAGAAAGGGCTGTTGATCCCTTCACCTCAGCTGCAGCTGAGATCTTCATGCTTGTATGAAAAATGAATTAATCTTCTGGGGGAGAGGGCTGCTATGAAATAAACATTAGACGTGTCAACCCCACAGACTTAAGAGGAGAAATAGTGGTTTGGGGGTGAACAATAACCGACTGTGGCCAAAGAAAGAGCCAGGGAAAGAACCCATCAGATCTTCATTGGCATCCCATCCACCCTCTTCTGCAGTGAAAGCTGGCATATTGCAGGACAGATGATTTGCCTGCCTGGTTTTTTTATAGTGCTTTACACTTCCCAGGAGTTGTTTCTATATGACTGTAATAGAGCTGTCAAAATAACAGCTTGTGGTGGAGGATGCAGTCACACCTCTCAGCTCCTGCAGCACCTGCTTCCAATGAATGGCTGGAGGACGAGGCCAAATGAAGGTGACACTGGCTGTGAGTACAGGACATGGCTCAGTGCTCATTTGGCTGACCTTCTCAGCAGAGCCATGGCCTCAGGCCTCTCCAGCCTTTTGCACTGTAAGCCTGGCCCCAGTGAAGGTCTCCTTTGACCTGTAGAAGGCCTTTTGCACCTTCCAGCCTCACTGTCTGCATCCTGCCCTTCCTGCCCAGCGTTTCTGATCTAACCACACTGTGCAGGCAACACACGGAGCACAGTCACAGGAGCAGCCAGCTGATGATCTGGGGTTTTGTCAAGTATTATTCTACTGCAGCTTGACAGGGCAATGAGGGTGGAGGTGGGACAAGATCTAGTCCCTATCCACTCCAAAATGGCTGTTGAATATGCTATGGAATATATCTCAAGGAGGAATAGCCTTAGGACTACCTGGCAATGACTGCCTGGAGGGAGGCAGCATCTTGGTGCTGGGGTAGTGATGACTCTCCCACGCCTGGGGAAAAGAGTGTTAGGAAGTGTCCAGACCTGCTCCATCTGGAAATAATTGTGTAAAGTCAAACAAGTGACAATATCAGAGCAAAACATTAATGAAGGGACTGGAGTAGCCATCCATCAATGTCCATTTGCTTGGAGACATCAGGCTTTTTCTCCCTTCTTTTATCAGACATCTTCAGTAACCTACAGGTGCCTGCTTGCAAGGTCAGCGTTTCCTATGCATGAGAGCAGTGGCTCTGCAGGCTGAAGCTGAAGGCTGCATAGATCCAATGTACCAGCTCAATCAGATGTTTAAGTATCTCTGCAGGAATGATCACTGTCATTTAATTTGCTGATTAGTGTTGTCATATCTATTTGTAGAATACAGTATAATTTATGGTGAGATCCCTGGAGGATCTTCAGCAAATGCTACAAGTAATTGAATCTGCTGATTTCTAAAGGTCAGGTGGAAACCGAGCATTATTATAACACAGATGAGGTGATGATGACACCAGGTAGCTTTACATTTCAAATGTAAAAATTTGTATTTACTGATCCTTGCTGTATGCTATCACTGTGGAAGATGAGTGAATAAGACAGTCAAGAACCATAATGTCCATTTTCAACCCTGCCAGTAACGCAATGTAGTTTCTGAAAAGAAGAAAAACGGATTCATTTTTCCAAATCAGCGGGGGAGGGGGGGAGAAGAATTTCAGAGAGGCGTGATTAGGGAAGCATCAGGAAATTGTTTGGGTGATTTTACTGAAGAAGTGGCTCACTGATGAACTCTGAGGCTGAGTGCTGCTATTTCCACTCCTGGCTGAGTAAGATCCCCCAAGCTGGCACAGCTACTTTCCGTCTCTCTTCCAGCAAACAAGCGGATTTCCCTTATCAGCAAAACTAATTTTGTCTGGCTGACAAGTTATAAAAATGAAGTCTTTTAATTTGGATTGTACAGTCTGGAGTTCACTTCTGCAGAAATGAGGGAGAAATGGAGGGAAGGTGGTCTGGAAAGCCGCAGGGACAATCAGCTTTTGAGGGCACCAGACTAGAGCAGCTCACTGAAGAAATGGTTTGGCCAAAGAACAAAGCTGATGGAGGGTACCAGCAACACAAAGCTCAAGCTGGGGTGCTGGTTTGCACTAAAAAATCTGCATGCTGATAATCAGCTGAGATTTTTTTCTCCCAATAGAACTTTTTTTTGTTTAAAGAAGAAAAGCATTTCTTTAGGACTAGATTTTTGTTGTCAAACTTCTCTGGGCCCATTAGAAACTCCCCCAGCCTTCTGGAATACCACTAGTTCCCATCTGCTTCCCTCAAGGTAACAAAGTCAGTGGAGAGCTTGGCAGGAACCAAATTGGCAAGACAAGGAGTGGGTTGAAACAGTGACTAAATGTGGGATCAGTCTATCCCCAGGAAGCTGCTGCTAACCCCAGCACCCTGTGTGGTATCTAACAGGCATTTATAGGCCATGCACCACTGACTTCTCCTGCAGCAACTCCTGCCTACAGGTGCTCTGCACAGTGCAAAACTGTGCTGAGGTCATAAATTTTGTGGCTGAAATGCCTAATAAAAAGAGTAAATGCATGTTTGCTTGTAAAAGCCCTTCCCCAGAATGGATTAAACAAGTTATCCTGTGCTTTTCACTGCAGAAATGTGTGTATGCTGCAAACTTTCTCCTTTAGCTGCTCTGTAAATCATCAACCTAGAACACTGCAGGCTACAAGAGCTGCCAGGACAATAAACTGAAGCTTTAAGCCCAGGGAAAGACTTAAATACCCACCTTACTTTACATAGCCTGGTGACAGCAATATGGATGTGCCTAAGGCTGAGTGGTCCCATGCTCCGATGGATCAGGGCCTAAATACACATGGACACTTCAAACAGAGGCATCTGTCAGCAAAAACTTCTCTCCTTGGGAGGAGGCTTTTCTCACAGCTCCTGCGTGGGTGTCGGGGCACATAAATCCCCCAGACTTTGTTGTTCTGCCAGCAAGCAGGACAGAAGAGCAATAAAAACCTGCCAGGTCAGTTAGAAACCAGCTGAGTCACAATGCTGCAACAGGGCCACCTGAAAATAAACAGGCCAATGATAAAAGCTGCACAAGGGCCAAGTCAGAAGCCTGACTCTGTGGGTGGGTGCGGGTTTGTCTGCTGCAGTGGCTCTGGGACTGTGGGTGCTCCCTCCTGCTTTCCTGCATGCCTCCCTTTGTGCTAACCCAGGGCACTGGCAGAGCTGGGTACCCCATCACCTGCTGTCCAGCACACGAGTGGAGTTGAATATTTGGAAAAACAACACCAGAGCAAGGACCCTACATGATACCTTCAGCATGAACCCTTTTTCTCTGTCCCCAGCATCGTTCCCCTTAGGGTGACAGCGGGCACCACTGATTACAAGGGTATGCCAGCCCACGTGCACCAAATGGGGACCTGTTAGGTTATTTTGGTGCTCTCCGGGGAGAAAGCGAGGGCACGCAAACATGGATAAATAACCGCTCCTGGTTCTGGGTCTCTTATATAAGGTGATGATTATAGAAACTGCGGTGTACGAGGGGGTGGAAAGGGATGCAAAGATCAGAGTTTTTAAAGGAAAGTAGGTCTGGGTGTTGAGGGGGGAAATGGAAATTACCAGCCTTCCTTGAGGTTTGATAAAACCAAAGAAAGTGGTGCTGTATTGTACCGATGTCTTGGCCGCAGACAAGGCACGAGTGTCCTGTGCTGGGGAAGAGCCGCTCAAAGACTTTATATAGATCTTCTCCTCAGGATGAGCTGATGTACGGGACTGTCGGCTGAGCACAGGGCTGGAAATAAATGATTTAATAGCACAAATGGTTTCCAAAGGGAGCTGGGAGAGTATTGTTCCAAAGCAACCAACACTTCATGTTCCTTTGCAAGCTCAAATGGTAATTCAATTATCGCAGACATGTAGAAAGCAATTTTGTAGCCATCCTGACACTAATGTTGGTTGGTTGATTGGTTAGTGAAGACTTTTTCACTATATATTTTCCTTTCTTTTAAGATTATGAAGAATGCAGGATTGAGACTCAGGATACTTTTTAATCCTAAGCAGAAATAAAGCTGCTTACAAACTAGGTTTAAGCATCTTTAAATCCTTATCATAGAGGAGCTAGGTTTGGGCTGCGTGAAGAGAGGCTGCTATTTTATTCATAATTGTTTAGAGAAAAAGAGAGGAGGGTTTCATAAAGCACTAAACATTACACACAGCTATTTGCCATCTCCTCCTCTTTTAAACATAGACTGTAACTCACTGGTTCCCTGTGCTGCAATTTATTTTCTTACAGCCAGGTTGTGAAAGCTGTGGGAATGGAAGTGATCCGTTGTTCTAATCTGTAACGAGAGCACCAAACTCCCCCATGCCTTCAACCTGATTGTGGTGGCAACATGTACATTTATGGATTCATTGGTGTGTGTCTGGAGGTTACTCTTCAATGCGTGCTCCTTATGATCTGATCAGAGTCACACACTAAAGAGTAGCCATCTCACAGCAATGTAATTCTGAGTTACACTGCCTGAGCTGTGTTTCTCTCCCCATTGGGTTTCTGATTGCTGTACCAGAAGCAGCACCACAACTTCTTTCATGAAGTAGGTTTTTGTGCACAGTCACTGGAAAGTCTCCTTTGGAAAAATCATTGTACTAATGTAAGGCATTGGTTTGAAGCAGGGCTGTAACACAGTGGGCTGGATCTAGGAAGATAATCAGTGTACTGCATGATAGGGATATTGCCTGGATGCCATTCAAGCTTCTGTATCTCTCATTCCTAGTACACATCTATGTTTGGCATGTACTCCACAGGTGAATTCATGCAAGGACACAGAGAGAATCCTCTTGGATGTTTTTGGTACATCCCTTTCTTGGGGTCAAGTCTGCTCCCACTGCAATTAGCTGGAGCTTGTGTTGAACATAAGCCTTGCTCAGCTGAGCAGTCTCTCTGACTTCAGCAGGGCTTCTTGTGTGCCTAATTTAGGCTGGAATTTGCCAGCAGGTCAGCACCCACTGGGATGCTGATAAGACCTACTCAGTCTATAGACCTGCTATTTTAGATCACCCCAAAGACTGCCCCTGATGGGCATTGCCAGCAGGAGCCCACAACACAGACCAAATCCAGATCTGCTGGGTTGTCCCAGCTGTGTGGTGTGCCCCAACCTGTGGGCATTTAATGGGTCGAAGGGACATTCATGCTTCTAGTGACAGTATATAATGACTGAGAGATGAACATGTGCTTATGGCACAGCGTTTTCATGAGGCAGGATTGATAAATGAGAAGCAAAAGTCTCTCTGGGGCACAGGTAATGGTGCACTGACACTGGTTTTACAAGTTATGGGTTGCAAGGACCCTGATTGTCTCCCTTCTGTCCTGCAAGGCTGCAAAGGGAAGAGCTAAGGCAGCAAATCCTGCTGTCTTTTTGGCTTCCTTCATGTGCCTGCTAAGGCATTGCTATGTGAAAATCCTGGCAGGGGGTAGGAAATGCTGTGTCTGTTGGAGCTGAACAAGTTCCTGTGTGTTCAGTAATTGTGGTGTCCTTGTTTGCTCTTTCTTGTGAGGTGTGTGAAAGGAGACCTTTGTACATCAGGACATGTGGTAGTGCCCAGGTACACCTTGGATATAAAGGAATATTTGTGCAGTGGCAGCTGAGCCATGGAGATGGTAGAAGCAGGTGCCTTGTCTACATTTCATAGGAAAATGGAGTATGTTCTATTGAATAAATCAAGGCTTTGTTAGCTAGGCCACCTTATTCCTGCAGGGAATCCGTAGGAAGAATTTATATTAAGTGTTCTCTGATGATAATGATGCTTTTAAAATAGAATTCAGAATATTATGCCACCTAAATCTTGATAGCCCATTCCTTCAGCTCAGAAATACTAATGCAAGGTGTATCTTGTACTCCATATTTCATGGCTGTTCCAATTTCTTTTCTTTTTGAGCTATATACTAATGTGGAGTTAGAGGCTTTATCTCCACAGCTACACAGTCCCCCTCACAAGCCTCTCCAGACATGCAATTTAGCAAAAAAAAAGCTTGCTTTGTTCCTTAGCATGATATGGTGTAATCAGGACAATGAATAGAGATGCCAGAAAGATTTATGACTTGAATTTTTTCAGAGGTGGAGAGGACAACTAATACACAATACTGATTTCATGAGAAACTGGGGATCCTCACATCAGAGAAGCATTTTTTCAATATCCACTTCAGAAATATCCCCCTAAATGAAGTGGGTTTTTTGAAAAATTAAAGGATGAATAGGAAAAATTTTCAAGATAGACTGCTTTTTTTTCTTTTCCAAAACATGAAGCTATGCTTGGATAATCTAGAATACAGTAGGATTTGGCATTCGTGGGAAGTCCTACCTGATGTTAATCCACCCTTCAGAAAATAACCTCACTAGCCCTGAAGCATCATTTCACTGAAAATGTTGCAAAAAGCTTTGCTAGATTTCACCAACTTTTTTGTTTTAAAAGTCACCTTAAAGTGCAGCGTTTTTGGACATCCATAAAACAAACCAGAACACAGCATTTCAGTTACAAATCAAACTCTTAGCTGGTTTAAACTCTCTCTTTCAACAGTGCAGCTGAATACAGTTCTGTCTTTTTAACTATCCTAAATACAAATGCAACCCCTTAGTGACATCTATTTTTTTGGCTGGGTTTATGATATTTCTTGAGATCAGATTTGGGTCCAAGGGGGTGGTGAGCTGCTCTGCTCCCACCCTGAGACACTGAGCCTGAAGTCTAATTATGCTCTTTCCATCTTTCTTGGTTGTTCCCTGTGACAAATTTACTAAAAAACCTCCAGCTGTGCTGAGACTGTGGAAGGAGTTGAGGCTTGGGGTTAAAGCTTGAATAGCATGTAACCTTTTATTTCCTACCCTGTCTGGCTCTGAATGGCAGCCATGCAGATTATACATACACTTTCTACTGTAGGTTGGTTTTATGGAGGCTTTCACTGCAGTAGATGAACTTTGAACAAATAATTTTAAGCTGGTAACCTAAATCAGTGCAATTTTTTCACTTTTTTTTTCTTGCAAAACCAGGTTCTTCTATGTCACTTGTAGTTCGGCACTAATTAAATACCGTTGGTTTCCTAGGGAAGATGTGCTATTGTTTAAATCAGAGAAGTGAATACAAATATAATTCAATATCCTGTCTACCAAGTGGATGGGACCTGCAGAAGAACAACTTGTAGTTAAGCTTCAAATGCAACTCAGTTTCCATTTGAATTCCTGGAAAGAAAGATCTGCCCAAAGAATGGGGCTCTTAAAATCCCAGTCTGAAACCACTTGTGATGAAAGTCAGCTACTGTACCTCTGTAACTCTGCATCTCTGTGCCTTTAGAAATTAAAAGCCCTGTTCCTTGTGATTTTTTAAAATTAATATTTAGTAATAGTAAAAGCATGATTTCCATGTCAGAAGAGTGTTTCTTCCCAACAAAATCTTTATTTTGATTTTCAGCTCAGAGGACTTGGCTGTCACTGTTGCATGCTGCCCAGAGCCATGGCCAGACCACAGGATCCTATAGCATCTCTTGGCTTCTGGAGTCAAGTGACCCACTTGTTCTTTCCCTGGTGTGTGTGTCCTGCATATCCCTTATCCAGCCTCATATCCCAAATCCTGGGGCACCCAGCACCACACACCTCTGGGGGCCAACACACCTTTGTCTCCCAGTCTAAGCACAATTGTAATAATTTCTGGTGTTTATACCTACTTTCTACAAGTATAAATAACTGCTATAAGCTCCTGGGTCTATGGGCCAGCACAGCAGAGTGCTAATGAGACCTGCTCCTTGCTACCAGCTCAGCTCTGTGTGGGCAAATAGGTGTTAAACTGAATTTTAATCTGCTGGCAATGAACATCTTATTATATAGCTGTGCCTAAGGGCTCGGCAGGTTTCTGCACCACACACAGCATGTTCAGGTGGAAACTGAGCTTGTGGGTGAGGATTTAGGAGAGAAAAGACAGTTCTCAGTTTCTGCTGATGGCCAGCAATACAGTGGAGACTGAAGCTCTTTTTCTCTATCATCTACACATAGATGTGTTACTATTATTCTTGCTGGGATGAGCACTAGCTGGAGGATATCTGTGTTTGGATGGAGAAATGGAGAGAAAAAGAAAGAAGTGTCAGCCCCCAAAATGGACTTCATAAAATCGTGCATACAGCACGCACACCAGATACTTGTACCACAAACTGGTGGTCCTGCCCGCTCTCCTTTGCCATCCCAAGAATATTGGTTTGAAAGGAAGACACAAGGCACACAAATCTTTCCTTTTGTTGCATTTATCAGGCTTATTTTAATCTGCTTGTCTGAATTAGCCAGAGGTGCTGTTAGTCAGCAGCACAACGCCAATTTCTGTGAGCAGGGCCTTAGGGCTTTCTGTCCTTTATCTAAAGAAAGCCACATTAGCATGAGAGATACAGGGAGTTTATTAGATATTGATACTTCGTCGTTCTCTCCCAGCTCTATTAGTAATCCAGTCACCAGCTCCTGTCTCTCCCCTTGTTCTACAATTTCACACATATCCTGCTATTGTGTCTGCTGCTGCATCTCTGATTCATAAAGCTTCTTCCATCAACTTCAGATCACTTTTGGAGAGTAACTCCTGGTAAGAAAGTCTTTTAAACCTATTTAATAAGACTATGGCCAATGCAAGTGTGGGGCAACTGATGTTTAAGGGGAAAGGAATAAAGAAAGTTTTAATATAAAGAGAACTCATCAAAGGTTCATAAAAATAAATTTCTAAAGGTGTTGCACAAGTGACTTACTGCAGACATCTGTGGTTTTTTAAATTGTCTTTTAAGTTTTTCAACAACATTTTAATTAAAGCCTTTATTAGCAAGTGCCTCATTATAAAAGACTGACATTTTTTATTATTTTCTACTCCATAATTTTTACAAGTGACTTTCTACAAATGTTTGTCTCTAAAAAGGTCATTCTGGGAGAAAGCAAGAAGGAAGTAACAATGTTAAATCAGTCATGCAAAAGGTGTGATGTGAGGCATCGCTTGTTTTAATGAATTTTGTTCACTAAGTGAGTCTAATTTCTGGTCACAGCAATTTCGGTGTATTGATTTCCAGCCCCACGCTTGCCTGGTAAACAAGATCTCATCACAGGCTCTGGTTTGTGTCAGTAAGTCCTTTCTGCTCAAGCAAATCAAATGTTTTAATCTCCAGGTCCTCACAGCTTTTGTGCTCAATTGCACGCAAGCCTCTGAACGAGGAGGCTCCGCGGTGCAGCTGCAGGGCTGGGCAGGGCAGAGCCTGAAGGTGCTCACGTCCCCATTAACACTCCTGAGCTGCTGGCTCCTTGTCCCAGGTGTGCCAGCTGTTTGCAGCTGCACAGTTTCTCCCTTTGCACCTGGGCAGTGTCAGCCCTGATTGTGCCTGGGCTGTGGCACAGGGGGCAGGAGGAAGGCTGGCTGCAGCAGGAAGCTCAGGGCAGGACAAGCTGTGTCCTGGTTCCCAGGCTGCTCCATGGATGTCTCTCCTACCTCGAGGTTGCTCTGTGCCCACACCTAGGCTGCGGGGCTGATGAAGAGCTAGCCTTTGATTTTTCACAACACTCTGAAGACTTTATATAATTCTCAGATATCACAATCCAGCCACTGAGCAATTGGAATGGAAATCTTAAATTTAGATCTGATGGGGAAGCAAAATTCTGAATACAGACTGCTGCTGCTCTGTTGCTTGTGGATTTCGATTGCTGCCTTTAAGTGCCTTTGCAGGTTGCTCACAAAGTAACATAAGCTATAAGAAAAACCTCCATACAACTTCAAAAAAATAAGAATAAGCTCATGTTCCCCCCACTTTAGCCCACCAGTCCCTGCCCTTCACCATTCTTATGGCCAGCTGTCCCAAAGACTATACTGTGTGTACTGAGCCAGTGCTGATGTCTCAGCTGTAAGTAACACCCAGGAAGGGAGTAGTGCATATATTTAAAGTGTGTGAGGACCCAGCAGATATTGTGCCAAGATTGGTATATAACATTTTTGTGCCTATCTGAAACCTCCTCCTTGGAGGATTTGTTCTTGAGTGTTGTATAACACCTTTCCTTCTGCACTGACCTCTGAGATAATGTGCATCAGGAACGTCATATTGTCAAGAGAGCCAGGCAGCAGCCTTGGGAGTTAGTACAAGGGCACATGAATAATGGCATTATTTCCAATCAGAAAATTGCTAAATTTAAGTCTATTACTGAATCCAACAGAACACTGTGCAGCTTGGCACCTTGTGCAGGGTGTGCACCTACATAAGATTATGTTCATAACAGGAATCAATAAGATTCAAAGAAAAAGCTGGGAAAAAAAATCTCCATGAGCATGTGGAAGGGAATACTAAATGTTTAGTGATATTTTTAGGTCATCTCTTGATTTCAAAGTTCTTTTTATTCCAAATACCCTTCCCTAACAGAGTGAAATAGTGAGCTACAACCTGAAAAAAACCCACAGGGCTGGGAAAAATTCATACAAGGTTGGAGCTTGTTTTGCCTTTAGCTGAGTTTCATGCAGGGCAAGCTGAACTCCTTACACCTGCTAGATCCATAGACCCATAACAGAAAGGGAGAGACACAGTCTTTTATTTAAAACTAACCCCTGTGAGGCTGTCGGTGCAAGCACAAGATTGTGGAGCAATCATGTGCAGCCGAACATAAAAGTCCTTAAAATAATCCTTCCTCACACAACTGCCACCAAAAGTACTGTCAATAAAGGAAAGTGCTCTGCTGAGTGGGGATGGTTCCCTCTTCCAGCACCTATGAGTAAATGTGGCATCACTGGGTCTGTTGTAAGCAAGCCTGTCAGTACCTGTAAGGTGACTGTCTGTGCCTTAGAACACAGAAGTAATAACCTGCAAAATTAAGACAGTGCAAATTCTAACATTTCCCAGGAGTGTCTGGCTTTGCACCTTTAGCAGTGCTGGTGCAAGGGAGGGCTTTTTCTTCCCTTTATGCTAATATATTTGATTCAGCATTTACAATCAGGAAGTTTTAAAAGTAATGATGCCAATTCACTACCAGAAAAAAAAGAAATTCAAATGGGGCTTTCCTATCCAAATAGCAGGAAGATGAGCCAAAACTAATAATGGCAGTGGTGGTTTCTATCTTGTGTTTCTATGGTCAAAAACAGGAAGCTGTCTGACATTGATAAAACTGCTCTTGAAAAGTTGTCATCACAGGTCTAAATTATTCATTTGAATGCATCGTTACTAAACGCATACTAAACAGGAGCCAGGCTCCTAAAAGACAAGCTAAAAAATACTGGGTTTGCATGTTTTCTCTTTGTTGATTTTTTTCTACAGTGGAGAGAGGAAGAGTAATGATGCGCTCGTTTTTATGCTGCATTAACTAATTATAGACATTAAAGGCAAAAAAACACCTATTATTTTATTTAAATCTTCCCCTAGCTGTTGTCATGGCTGACAAACCCAGTTCTTTTGAAACACAGTTTTGCAAACTGCTCTTTCCTTGTACGAGCATGCTTCACAGCACAAAACCACCGTAAAAATAATGAGTAATGCAATTCCCTTACCTGTCTAGGCCATGTGTCCTTGCAACTTCAAAGGTCACTGAGTTGAGAGATCCTCTGTGGGTGATGCTTTTATTTACTGTAAATGTAGTTTTCTCTTGCTCTCATCTGCAAGCCCCTCTCCATCAGGCTTCTCCCGTAGCGTCTGCAAACACAATGCATCCAGCGTGAGCACATGCTGGGTTGCAAAGGTAGAATCACATGGAATCACCTGGATTTTATTAAAAGAGGAGTCCAAGCAGGCTCACTGTGATAGAACGCTGCATATGTGAATGTTTTTGCGTTCGTACTTTACACACTGTGCCAATATTTGGGAGTGGGAGGTGACAAGTAATGTATTTTTCACTATCCCAACCGTTTTAGCTCTAAAGGGAAATCATGCAAAAAGCAGGCTAGCAGAAGTCACTCATTGCATGAAAGGTATGGAATAAATAATATACTTAATTACAGCATCAAGAAAGGGCTTTTTATATGCTAAAATCAAAAGAGTATTTGACCTCAGTCTAGGGTTATGAAACATGAGCACAGATCTCACTATAACTGAGATCACCAATGTGTGCCCATTTATATGTTCTTAGGACACCTATGACCTGATTCCTGCATTGTATTCCTTGCCTGAGGTAGCAGGACAAGGTGGCTGAGAGCACCAAGGTCACCCAAGGCAGCGAGGGAGATGATTTCTCAGATTACAGGATTAAATCCTGACTGAGAGAAGGGTTTCCCAGTTTTGAGAGAAGGGTTTCCCAGTTTTCAGAGAAGGGTTTCCCAGTTCCCCCCTTCCTTTTCAAGTCCCAGAGGATGAGTTTCTTTCTAAGGGTCAATAACACCCTGAGAGCAGTTCAGACAAAACACCAAAGCGGACAGCTCACATAGCCTGAGGACTCATTGTTCCTTTTAGCAGTGTCAGTGTGATCTTTTGCATGCATGACTTTGGGTGAGGAAGGGCTGAGATTCACCCCGTAACTGAGGCATCTGACTGCTTGCAGCCTTTGGGACTAGAC
Source organism: Illadopsis cleaveri (assembly GCA_013399915.1). Classification (NCBI taxonomy): domain Eukaryota; kingdom Metazoa; phylum Chordata; class Aves; order Passeriformes; family Timaliidae; genus Illadopsis; species Illadopsis cleaveri. Next base: position 177,078 of record VXBB01020890.1, read on the forward strand.
GCAGGGAGCGTGAACAGAAAGCTTCAATAAATGCAAACAGGTCTGCTCTTCTCTGATGGGAAAAAGAAATCTCTGAAGTATTATTGCACCTGAGGTTGCTGAAAATAGTTCTTGAAACTATTTATTTGGGCAAGCATGTGGTTGCTTAAGTGAAGATGACACATCAAAGCCTAATTTTGTCAGTTCTTGACTTTTTAGTACCTAAGAGTCCAGGATGAATTAATACTGTAGTAGAGGAATATGGCTTCTCCACCTCTATGTTTCATTATGTTAGCATAGCATTAAAAGGAATTATTTTCTGGTTTTGATTTTGAGTGTATTCCCTTGTTCCTATGTAAATGTGAGGCACAATTGCACTCTTTAATGGCTAAGAAAAGAAAGGCAATGCCAGGAAAGCTGGTTTCTCACCTATGCCTGATTGCCTGGAGTTCTAAATTAATTATCCCTCTTAAGGGAAAATGGATGCTGAATGGGGAATAAAGCACAGCTGTTGAAGCAGGGTATAAATAGGAAAAGGTTTTAGAGGGGGAAAAAAAGAAGGTGCACTTTCAGGTAGACAGATTTGTAAGGCAACATTGCTCTTGGATTTGGACTATTGGGATAAATTCAGCAGTGACATAATGGACATATCAGGGCTTGGGTGAGATGCCATGGGACAGCTCTGCTCTGCAGCCCATGGGATTTCAGAGAGCAATATCCCATATAAACAAATTTATGTGCTTAGACAGACCATTACTTTGATAATATTCTTGGACAATACTTCTGGCACTGCATTGCTCCTGTTTAATCTCAGTCAGCACCAACCACTTAAAAAGTCTGTATAGTTTACCTGAACTGAATTAAAACAAGCCTTTTTCATTCTGGGAAAATAGTTTTTGTTTCTCTCTCAGTGTATCACTAGTCACAGCATCCGAATCACCACTTGAAAAGAGAATCAAATGTCGGCCAAGTAATTAGCAGAGTCCAGCAACACTGGATTCTTCAATTTATGGCTCCCCAGATATGATAAAAGGAGAGGGGAAGTCTCACAAAGAAGGTAAAGCTATATATATTTTTTAAGCATGCAAAGTTTGGAAAAAATAATCTTTTAAGGCTTAAAATTGTCTGTGAATATTGTACCACTGAGTTTCATGCTAACTTCAGAAGCAAATAGAGTTTCCAAAACTGGAAAAGTTCACATTGTTTACATACAAGTGTGTCCCTTCCTCTCTGCCTCTCTAATGTTTGTTAATCTATTACCCACCTTAAAGAAAGCTTCCTGTTCCTCCTTGGAATCTGAGCAGAAAATCAATTAGCTATACTATTAATGAGGCCTGATTACAGGTTTTCCCTTGCCTGTAGTTGTCTTTACCTCCCTTTTCTGCCATTATTTAACTAGGCATATGAAAAATCTTATCTATTCCTTTCTTTCATCAAACACTGCTGATTGTAGTTCCTGCTTTTATGACTTCCCTGATAAACATAATTTTAGATTAGAGTGTTTGGAACAGGCCATCTTAACGAGGAACTACTGGGACAGAATTTTGCACTAGCATTGCCAGTGCTCACTAATGTTGTTTATTCAGGATTATTTGTGATGGAGGTAAATTCTAGATTCAGGGGGTTCCTTCTTCCTTATTGGCACACAAAACATCTCCTGTGATATTCCTTTGTGGGCTATGTGAAGAAGGATAAGGTTTCTCTCCTTAGTGTCTTATGAATCCAGCACAATGCAAAGTTGTCTCCTGGGGTCAGATATCCAAGTCATTCCTTTACTCCATAACGTAGTGGTACCACTTGGCCTTTCAATGCCAGATTGGGAGCCTTGTGGCTTGTGCTTGGGAGGGAGCTGGCCAAGGCTGCAGTCTGTGCTTGGGGTAAGGGCTTTGTACCTGGATACAGCCCTGCAGCTGTTCCATCTGCTCCAGGCTGTCATTGATCAGCTGCAGCTGAATTACATTCCTGGCTCAGGAGGTGCAAATCTCGCTGCTTGACCTCAGGTCTGGCATCTGGACAGGAAATTGTCTCCCATGTAAAAGATTGTATTGGGATGATTTGGGTTATCTGTCCTAATATACAGCTCCCAGCCTGACTAATATGAATTATCCCCACTTTATGCCTCTGGCAGTCTTTCTTCTGCTGAAGGCACAACAGAGTGCCAGCAGATCTATACAGGTTGGTCAATTAAGGCTTTTGGCACATGAACATGCTCTGGAGAAAGGAAGGAGAATATTTCTGCTTGAGGCAAAGCCTCCTCTTCCAAACTTTGTGCATGAACCCAGGTCTTTGACTGAAAAAGTGCTAAAGCCTGGACTAACAGGAGGCATTGGGACACATTTGGACCCAAAACTTTGGATTTTTGAAAGAGATGAATGAAGCATGAAGAGGAGCAGGGATGGAGAAAGAAGGGGGCAGAGGAATATGTACCAGTACATGAAGATTTTGGGGAGGCCAGCCAAGCCAGCCTGCTCCTGCTCCTCAGTTGTGAGCTGAAAACCCATGGCATGTCCAAGGCCTCGGGCTGGAAAAGGGTGGTTACAGGATTGAAGAAAACCCCAGTGTGAGCAGTATTCTTCTGGCTTTTTGGGACAGGGACATCTCTCAAGGCTGTAATACTGTCACTATTCAAGAACTGAAGCAAAGGGCAAGGAAATAGGGAAAATATCAGAGACCAGGGATGCTGGAGGAGGAGGAGGCTTAAGTCTGATGCTGCAAGATTGCAGCACAGGGAATTGAGCTGGGAGAGCTCAGCTTGGGCAGGAATGACAAAAAGTCCATGCACTTCCAGAGCACACAGAAATACAATTGCCATCACCCATGAATACATGCACTTTTTTCCTTCCCGCATGGTATAAAGACTTTTTGGAACTCTTTAATTTAAACCAGTGAAATTGGAGCAACATAAAATTCATTTCTCTGGGTCCTGTTCTGTAAGCATCAATTAAAATGTCTAATCTACATGAAGTGCTGCTAAGTTTAGTAACCAGCTCTTTATTATGCAGCACCCAAAAGCATTCAAATATATTCACATTAAGATGTAAGATCATACAAACATTAATTGTAGAAACATCCAAATGCTAACAGTTGTTTTTTTGCCTCCTAAGGCTGTAAACAGCTATTTTGATTGGATTGCCATGTTCCTCTAAAATACACACTTTCAAAGAGAAATTTCTCATTTGGACAGTGGGCACAAAACAATATGCTGTCAGAAAGGAGAGAAAGCTTAGAGGACTAGCTTTTATTTATGACAATGACATTGGAAATCAAGGTTTGATGATTGCTGTGAAAGAGTTTCACTTGGTGGCAGAGGAAGGAGGGATGCATTGCTGTGAACGTGTAAATCATTTATGCTCTCAATTAAAAATTTATCCAACACCTCCAGTTTTTGCCTGAGATATGGCAGGGAAAAAAAACCCAACCTGAAAACTGCTGCCTCTCCTCCAAGGTCATGTATCTTGTCATTTAAAGGATTATTTGATTTTGTTCTATATTTGACACTTTATTGGCCTCTCAATTGGTTTTGGAATAAAATTGTGTATTCTTCTGACTTCCTTTTGAATTTTCTCTGCAGCCTAATGGTTTTCTTTCCCCTATAGCATATTATTGTGTACCTTTTTCTTCAGTATTACAAATTTTGTCACCTCTTGTGTTTTACTGTGTCTTCTCTTTCTCTCTTGTCATCATTTCTTCCTCTGTGTCCATTCATTCCTCTGCTTGTGCTGATTTCTTTCCCCCAAAAGTAATCTTTGCTTTCATAGCTCACTTGTGTTAGTCTCTCTCTTCCTTCACTTTAATTCATGTTCAATTCACTTGACTCTATTTTCTTGTTTAGGGGCCTCAAAAGTAGCACTGAAACAAATCATAACAATAACAGAAAATGCCATCCAGAAAATAAAAGGGATAATATGGTACATAAACTCATGTCAGCAAGGATAAATAATTAAAAAAAAAAAAGGTGTGAATATGGAAGAGATAATCTAATCACTTACTTAAAGCAGTTTTGATTTTGTATGAAAGCAGAGCTGGCACATATTGTAATACATAATTTCATAAGGTACAGTGCACCTGGGCCAGGATCATGGCATACTGCAAAGGATGTTTTCAGAAGGCATTTTGTATCACTGTCTCTTTTTCTTTTGATGATTTGACCTTTCAATAGGTCATGGCTGGTGAGGCTGCTTCTGTCTTTTCTTTTGTACCTAAGTTTATGACCCTACCCTTCTCTTACAACTCGGAGGCAAGAGAAAAATGACATTACAAGAAACTGTTATGCAAAGATCATCAGGAAGTAATGAGTTTTAACAGTATGGACCATACCTTGGCATAACTACAAACCTCATTCATCATTCAGGAATCATTTACTTTTCATAGTGGTGAATTATCCCTGCTTGAGTTGTGCCTTCATCTATTAGTTAAAACTCATGTTGTAACCTAAAAACTTTAAAATTAAATAAATAACTAAATTACCCTTACAGTACTGGAGTAGCTGAATTGCAAACAAACAAATGAGCAAAAAAAGACTCCAAAGCTTTCCAGATGGCTGGTTCCCACTGATGTACATTTTTTCTCTGGAGCTTCAAAACATGTTTAAATTATGAAATTTGGTGTGATTACAAGAACTTGGCAAGTACTCATTAAGGTTTTAGTCTGAGGAGTGATACTACAGAGCTGGAGAACAGAAGATGAGCAGTTGTGGTGCTGCATGGCTGTTCTTGTGTGTGCACAGCCTCGTCAATGTGGCTTGTGGAGCTCAGCTCTCTGGTCCCCAGGGTGTGACTTTTTCATGTGCTGCCCTCCTGCTGTTTCCTTGGGCCAAATCCATCCTCAGCAGAGCTGGGGAAACTGGTGAAATTGCATCAATAATTTACTTGACTTGGTTTGCTCAGAACTGCTTGCTTGGCATGGCCTGTGCTCTGTCCCCAGCTTCTGCTGAGCCCAGGTGACTCAGTACCTGTCTCTACTCCTCACAGCCAGTGAGTGCCTGGTCTTGCTGCTGCAAATCCCTTTGTGCTGCTGGGGCAGAGCCACTGTTCCACAGGGAGAGCCCCTGCCTTTGCTGGGAGAGCAGAATGTGGGGAAAGACTTGTGGGAGGCAGCAGAAGCAACAGATGATGGGAAGGAAAGTGAGGGGGAGTGGAGGATGACAGAAAAAGAAAGACAGAAACAATGTATTTACTATCTGTTTTGAATATGTTCTGAGACTGGAAATGATGAATTTTAATGAGTGTATCCCACCCTCCAGCCTGGGTTCAAGCTGACAAGCAGGATCAGGTCTTGTGCTCCAAGTGCAGAGGAAACACAAACCGCTGGGGCAATGGCAAGGATGAAGACTGGTGAAGATTGTGCCTCTCCCAGAAATTCGTACTTGAGACAAGTGGGAACCTCCCTTTGCATGTCAGGTCCTCCTGGCTGCAACCACAGAGCCCCTTTCCAGCTCCTTCAAGGCCATCCACTGTCAGCTCTTTAAGGCCCTGTCACACAGCCTGAGGAGAAATCCAGCACCCCACCATTGCATGCCTGAACAAGGCTGCTAGTAAGGCCACCACATTGTTTTTCTGATGCAGCTTGTTGTCCAAGTGATGTTTGAAGGAAGTTCTTTACCATTCTGATACTGAGATTGCTCCCCTCTTTATGGCAAGAGCAGATTGATAACTGATACCCCAAATCCATGGTTGTGGGCAATATTAGGATAGAGAAGGGAGGGAGCAAAAAACCCCAAACCAACCAGACAAAGAAAACTCCAAAGGTGGCTTTGTAGTAAAAAAAGTTATCCTTGGAGTTAGCAAGAATATTTTGTTACAGCACTGTTGTGTATGCTGTGTTGCTGCAGTCATCCCTTGCTCAGCACCAGACAATAGACAATCTGAATAGACTCTGAATAGACTCTGAATTATTCAGCTGTAGTTTAATTATTCAAGAAGAGGATGTGGCAACAATTCATGTCAAAAAGAGGGAGGAGGAGAGTAAATACAGTTCCCCTGTGCTAACTTGTGGACCTTGTGTGATCCTCACCTCACTGGTCTCCAGGGACTGACTGCTTTGGCAGGGCTCTGATGTTGCATTCGTGCTGCCTGAGTAAGTGCATGCCCTGCAGCAAGCAGGTAGGTAAGCATTCAAGTGACCAACCTGCTCTGTACCTATCAAAGCGTGGTTTGCTGTCTGCTCCTCGGAGTTATTGCCAAAAGACAGTTCCTTTGGGGCACAACCAGCTGCTGTCTTATGCATTTGTGGACTCCCGCCATGTGTCACTGTCAGTATATGAATTAAAAACAAATGCTGCAAGTACAGGGAGGAGATAAATAGCATAGCAGGAGGAGATGTGCTTAAGCCCACGCAGTGGACTTGGTGTGACTCCTTTCTAATAACTGACTGTCTGTCAAGTCATGTAATAACCTGCAGATGGCTCAGCAGTGGGTGGCATTAATATCCTTGGGCCCCTCTGGCACACAGGTGCCCTGCCCTGTCCTTCCACCCTCTCCTTTCACCAGCAGACAGCCTTGCCCCTTGTTGCTGTCAGGTGAAGTGCACAACAGGGGCTTGCTGTCACACAACACACGGCTGGCTGGCTCCCAGGGGGCTTGTCCCACCCCCCTGGGTGGGGAGCAAAGACAGGCTAGTCCACCTGACTTTTTGCAATGGTACCAGACCAGAAACATGACAAGTGGTAGAAGAATGGACATATCACAGCTATTCAGACATGTGCTGACATGATTTTGTTTGTTTATTCGCTGTTCTATCCAGAACCACAGCCTGACTACACACACCACCATGTTCAAGGGCCATTTCTGATGTTGAAGCAGTATGGAAAGCCTCTGGATACTCCACAAGCACTTGAACTTGCAGTGTACAAATACAGACTCAGGTGACATCTAAGTGCTCTCTGCACCTTAGTAAGATCAATGACATCATCCAACAACGCAGAGAAGTTTTAAGAGAAAACAACCTGAGCCCAGGAAAAGGAAGAACAGGAACATGTCTATAGGAGGGGAAACATACAGAGTAATGTTGTTGGTTAAGTTACTTTTCCTAGAAGATCTAATGAAAAATACAGAGAAGCAGATACAGAAAATGTTTACAGACATCTGGAAGGGATCTTCCACTGCAAGCACTGTGTCATACGACATGAAAAAATGATAAAAGCCACGATAAAAACACAAACCCCACACCTGAAGAGTCCCTAGACTTCACTGTTTACATTGGAGGGCTAATGCAAAAACTTAGAGAGCAACTTTGGATGCCCCACTGAAATTCACTGATGGTGAATTTACCTCCATCATTATGAGCAAATCACAAGTGGTTAGATACTAGGCAAATGGGTTTCAAAAAGCAGCTGATGGGACTGAAAACAAAGGACTGTCAACTATAGAACTAAAAGTCCCACAGGAAGGTTCATGGGTTGGACTGCTTTTGCCTTCTGCTACTTCTTTAAAGTCTTTCTTTAGATAGCAAAATCCTGAACTGAAAAATTCTTGCATTTTACATTAATATTTAAAGCAGAATGCTTCTGAGTGAGCACAGATTTGTTACAGTTTATTAATAAGTTTTCCTTTATGATTTTCAAAGAGCATTTTTTACGTAACCTGCTTGTCTTTCTATACATCATTTACAACACTGATGCTGTTGTTTCAGCCTGATTGTGATGATACTCTCATGATTTGCTTGCAGGCAATGCCAACCCCTTTCAGCTCTCCTGAACACTTAGGCAAAAGTCAACTTGATTTGCACCCCTGCAGATCCTCAGCTGAGGAGGGGGAGCAGAAGCAGGTTTGAGAGCTCAACAGGCAGCCTGAGTCTCATTGGCCATGTAAATATACAGAGGGTGAGACTGGAGTGAAATGCACTCTCTCATACACTGGGGCAGTGGAGCTTTGTTCCTCTACAGATAGGAATGAGCTCTCAAAAGTGAGAAAGGAGCCACAGGGCTCCCTCCTTGGGCTGCAGAACCTGGCACGAAGCAAAGTCTGGCAGCAACAAATCTTGCTCAGGTCATGGTGGATGGGGACAGGGAGGCTGATGAAGGACAGAGCCCCTTGTCTTGCACACATAAACCCTGACTGGCTCCTTGTCTGAAAGGCTGAATAGTACTGTTCTATTTTTGATACTAATGCCATTTCTTTGGAAGGTGGAGATACCTTACTGGTACCTTGAAAGAAACAAAAAGTATTGTTCAATGCTAAATTTAATTTCTTGTCATTAAATCAGACAAAGAAACTCAACCCATTTTTTCCCCTAACATCCAAACGGAAAGCCACAATCTCATTAGCAGCATTACCCTGAAAGCTCTGTTTTCCTCCCTGCTGCATTATGCAGCTTCTGGAGGAACTCTTCTCAAGCCCTGTGCTTCTGTAGTGCTGCATTCAGAAGACATGGAGCACAAGCCTAAAGATAAATGTATCCCAGCACAATGAAGAGTCTAATTAGCATCCCAAATAGATCCACTATGGCACTCATGATTAGTAATATTCATTCCTTTTAATAAGAAAGACCTCAAAAATAGTAATTGCAATGTCTGTCATTAATATTATATTGTGGGCAGAGGAAAAACATTCCCTTTGTTCCCACTTGCTCCTATTATATCAATCTTTGTATGTGTAGCTCCCTGAAAAGCTGAGGAGGAAGCTAACAGTCTTTTTGAAAAATGATCACAGATAATTTTATTTTATAATAAATCAAAGATCTGATACTGGAGGAAATTTTGCTTCTTCAGAGAGCCAGCCTTCAGTAAAGTAACCTCAGCTTTTTCTAAATCAAAGCATTTGATGGGATATGGGTGCACAAAACAAAGGGATCACAGCTGATACAAATGATTGGGACCAAGAAGGTCTGGTATTTACAGGTGTGGAAAGTTAACAATCTTGAGCAAAAAACCTACAAAAAAGGACAGTTTCAAGACTGAAATCTCTTTCATTTTGCTCTGTCCTGCCTAACCAAAATATTTGTGTAGCTGAACGTTTTGCAAGGGAGAGCTGGTAGAGACATCTACAGTTAAAACTGCCAAGACTTCCAGTATTTTGCCAAAATTTTAACTACCAGACTAAAATATTCCAAGCTTGCTGTCTGCAACAAAATGGCCCAGCAACATTCTCAAAAACAGTTATGAAAAAAATCAAAAGTATTTTTAATCAAAATCATTCATCCCAGCTCTTTTTTTTTTTTTTTTTTTTTTTTTTCAGCAGACCTTG
>VXBB01020890.1:186255-205101 GCA_013399915.1 Illadopsis cleaveri
TTTTTTTTGAAGCAGACCTGAAATTAAGTGTCTGTCTACTTCAGCCTGCAATTTGCCCCTCGAGTGACCATTTGATTACCCTTTTTGCATTGCAGACGCTCAGACCTGGCTGCAGTGTGAGACCTGGAAAATGACTGCTCTAAGTGGATGCTTTGCTATCGACTCTGCAGAGCAAGTGTTTTCCCCATCAATACCAACCGCAGCACCATTAGTGGCCGATGATAACACTGTGGCAGCAGGGGCAGCAGCCAAGCTCTCCCTGGGGAGAGTGTGGATGTAAATCCATGTAGCTACATGCACTGGAGCTGCTGTGTACAGCACTGAGCCCAGGTTAATAAACCACACTTATAATGGCAATTAATTATGCATGTGAAACTTACCTTGGTATTCAGTGTCAACATTTAAACTAGAACCATCCATGTTGAGAAATAAAATTATCAATGGTCTGACCAAGAGGTGGCATGAACCAGTGAGAAGCACACACGGGTTAGGTCAACACAGGATCTGTCAGATATTGACTGGGAACTAATGGCATAGAACCACATCTTCAACATTCTCACTGAATTTTTGAGGTTCAGACTCCAATACCTACCATGTTTCTATGCCTATTGCCTGCTTCCCATTGCTGCATGTGCTGATGTCCAAGGAAAATTTTGCCTTACACAGCCCAAAAATAAACTACTGAGAATGAACTCCTTTGGGTGTATATTGTAAGACCTAGTGGGGCTGTGATTATAGAACATCCTGCACCCTTGTATCAGAGAAGAAATAACATTAGAAGATCATGCTACTTTACAAAAATTTCTTTGTGTCTTTGGAAAAATATTTTTCACTCTTAATATGCTGCAGCTTGAGTGGGTTCCTGTGAAGGCACCTCTAGTTTTTTGCTGACTATAATCAGGTGAGGTGGCAGTCTACTTTTATGAGGCAACCATTTAAAATGCACCAGGTTTCAGCTGATTACTGCAGAGGTTAGGACTGTTCTGCTGTGTTTCCTGGACATATTGTTTTCACCTGATATGAATTGTTGGCACAGTTCATCTTTTCCTAAATCTTTTTGCTAAGTCATGAGGGTGAAATCTTTAGCATTTGCATATGTTTATATTTACTGGTCCAAAAGCTATAACTGCCAAATGTTGTCCTGTTGGAAGAAAATGAAACAGGACAGCTGTATGTTTTCCATAGCAGGGCAGCAAGTCAACCTAAGAACCAGCTGAAAAATCGGATGTTCTTGGATTCACTCCTTATATCCCTAACGAGCCAAGTCACACTGACTGCTGAAGTCAGAAGGGAATCAGTGGAGAAACAAAGATGAAACTGTTATCATCAGTTGTGCTGTGTTTAGAAGTCCAACTGTGTAAACACAGTTGCACCACAACAAAATTCACAGAAGTGGGAATTAATCTTGATATGGGGGCCTGACCCAGCCATTTGCAGCTGTGTGGGGAGTTACAGACCCTTTGCATGGCCTCACTTTCTATGACTTGAAACACCTTTTAGTGGGAAGAACCCTTGCTGTTAAAACTGACATTGTCAGTACCTCTGTTTCCTCAGAGACCCAGGGTCCTAACACGGGTTTCTTTGATGACTGCCCTTCTTCCAATGAACAACGCAGGTCAGGGAGTGACAGCAGAAGGGGAAGGACTGTTTGGGAAAGGACATAGAGCAGCTTTTGCTAAAGAAACTATACTTTCACTAATTCTGAGATGCCACTACTTGCCTGCATTTCATGTAGTTACCCAAGCAGTTCAGGTCCCTACATTTTGCTGAAACAGTTTTAAGAACAATAATGAAGATAATAGGCCTAGGTTTTTTTTACCCTAGAATAAAATCTCCTTGCACAGGCAGGCAGCCACGACCTCTAGTCATGTAGAAGCCATTTTTGGGGAAAATGAGTTAAGAAATCATGGGAAAAGCCAGATACAGTTATGGACCAGAATAACAATGTCAGTGCTTACAGACTCTGCCAGCTCTAGAAATCTGAAGAGAAACCACACAGGGATTCCTAAGGAGAATCCAATACAGTTTTCTAGCTAGTAGCTGATTATGCCTCACTGGAATTAAAATACTTTTTTGTTACTACTTATATAATAACTTACTTAATTTACATACAGCCCAATGGCAAAAATAAAAAGGAAATCAAAGGAAAAGAAAGCAATGAAAAGGACATGGAGCACTTCATTTGTGTACTCACAAATGCATCCATCTCCCGTTCATTTAGAAACAAACACTTTGGAACCACAAACAAAAAAACCCTCTTCACTAACCCCCCTTCCATCTGACATTCAAGCTGATGCCCTCCATCTTTAATGGCTGTAATTGCTACTCCCATATCCTGTTAACTAGATCCCTTTAGCCCTGCCAGCGATACTGGCCTTCATCCAGCTCACGTGCTTCTCATTCAGGTTCCTTTGTTATTTCCTTCCTGCACCTCCTTTGGCGTGATACACCCACACTCAGCCCTCACCGCAGCCTTGCTACCCCTTCATGGATTTCTAAAGCTCTGCCTCTGCCACCGTGCCCATGAGGAATTTCTGACTGAGGATACTTAAGCAAACACAAACATCTGTTTAACACAGCACTTGTCTCGGCTACAGGAACCCCTCAGACTGCAGGTCTACTCTGCTGACAGGCTGTCCCTGGAATCACATGTCATCCTTGCTGTTGTTCTCGGTCCCCCCTTCGCTTACTTCTTTGTTAGGAACGCGGTGGCAGCTCTTGAAGGCAGAATATTTTTTAAATCACATCCTAGTACTGGTGTTGGAATGGGGGCTCTCATTCCAAGCTTGGATTTGTGCTATAGGATAATGCTATAGGATTTATGTTATAGGATAATATAGCCTGAGATCTTGGCTACTGCATTACTGGCTGGACTAGTTCACGGCAATGCAACGCCCTTTGTGTGACTAGCAAAATATTTCAGATTTTCCTCCACTGTTTCCTCAACTCACCCTGGATAACTCCTTATCTGTAGCTTGCTGCCTCTCCCGACACCAGCTCTCGGTGCCCATGTCCTCTCGGAGCGGTGCCACACGTCCAAACTCCACAGTGCACTAACAAAGTCCAAGAGGGTGGGCTGCAGGTGAACAGGGAGGGGGAACCTGCTTTGCTGGTAAAGCTCAGCAATTTGTTTGGTTTTGCGGGCGTTTCGCGTTTTTTTCTTGAGGCAGGGGAAAGAAAACATTTCTCATGAAATCATGAGGAGACGGGGAAAGCTGAGACCGGGCACGTGGTGACAGAAACAGGGGAACACAGGGAGGGCACAAGGGCAGTCCATGGCAGTGGTTTGCAGACAGTCATGAGCTGTGAAAGGGCTGGCCAGGGGATATCGGGAGAGGGAATCCCGCACTCCAGAGCGCCCGTGCTGCCTGTGCGCTGAGCTCCTCCAAGGCTCACTCCAAACAAACCTCAAGCAGTCCAACTGTAATTTTGAGACGAAAACTGCGAGACTTAGGGAACCCTCCAGCGGCCTCCTCAACATCACCTTTCTCCCGTCGGCTGCGTGGAAAGCAGCAGGCCTGGCGGGAGCCCGGGAGCACACGGGGGAAGGGGGATTTCCTCCTCGCCCTTTTCCAATACGTGTAGTAAACAGAGGCGCGCCGGCGCGGGCATCCTCCGGGGGCACGTNCGCGAGGGACGGGCGCGAGCGTGTGGGGCTGTGGGACGTGTGGGGCTGCCACAAACGTGTGGGGCTGCCACCTGTGAGGGTCTGTCACCCTGTGGGTCCCGCACATCCGTGTGGGGCTGCCATACGTGTGTGCCTATCACATATATGTGCCTGTCACATATGTGTGTCTGTCACGCGTGTGGGTCTGTCGTACATGGGTGTGTGTCACACAGGTGTGTCTGCGTGCCGTGCACGCCTGTGTGTGCCACACATGTAGGGCTGTGCACACACACGTATGTCTGCGTGTCACGTTCACGCACGTCTGTGCACACACGCGTGTCCCTGTGCTCCACGTCGGGCTCCATGTGTGGATCCGTCTGTGGATCCCTCTGTGTGTGCGCCTGGCGGCTGGGGTCTTCCCCTCATCCTCGCTGCTGTAGTTTCTGAGTGTATCCGGATTTTGTCAGTGCTGGGCGGTGTGACAAATGTTTCTGTGTAGTTAAGTATAACTTTCTTGCAGTGGGGTGGTTTTTTTTCCTTCCTTTTCTTCTTTTTTTTTTTTTTTTTTTCTTTCCCTGGGAGGAAGGCAGGCTCACCTTTGAAGATTGTTTGTTTTCTTTCTTATATATCCAAAGGTCTCTGGGGATACAAGTGCTCCTGTTGCCTCTGTCTGTGTGGTTATACAAGACGTTTTTAAATCACTTAGTGATAATTTTCAAAGCAAGATGCAAAAGCAATGTTTCCATTTCCATTCCATAGCCATTCCAAGGCTGTGCATTGTATTCCATGCACAACTTTGAATAATGTGCAGTCAGACACCTGTTACTTAATCCTGTTTATCCTTTCCAGTTACAGTTATCCAGCCTCGTCTTCTTTTTTTTTAATATCTCAAAATAAATTACAAATACTCTTTTATGCTGGCATCTAGTTGAAACCCAGGGATCTAATGCGCTTGTGAGGCATTTAATGTGTGTTTGTTAGGTAGTACTTTCTCCAAAGGGGATGATTTTAGAAAGTTATAGAATAATCATTATCTCAGGGGTAGTTTATATGATGTTAAAGTGTCAATGGGGATGCATCAATAGGAAAGGTGGATGGTAGAGGCTACACAGAGTCAAAGTCTTAGACAGTATAAATCTTCAGTAAAGTGTGCATCATCCTCTGTTAATATGTAAATAATATTTGTGTTTCTCAAGCCTCGCTTGCTGTTGCACCATGGAATTTTCAGTTTAGTAATTGGTGCTCATGAGGGTCCTTGGGAAGATGTCGCATTTCAGATCCTGCGAGGGGATGGAGCAGATTCTTTCATAACACGTTTGTGTTCAGGGTTGTGTTCCTGAGTTTACCTGAGCAGTGTTAGCAAGCTGATACTACTCACTTCAGGTTAATTCCTCCAACTTCTGGAAGTGTTATGGCCTCAGTACTTGCAGGCTTTCACCAGATCAAGGGTACCTAATAGTGCCATGTACCACAAAATAATTATTGTTATACACAGCCGAGCAGTTTTGTATTGTACAGAGACAGTTCCTAAATACGAGTTGAGAAAAGATTTATTCCTCCCTGCAACTGCTAACTTCGTGAAGTAATTAAAAATAAATTACGGAGCTCTAGGATGGGAATTCTCTTCCACAGCTGTTAATACCAGTGTGCCTTCACATGTCAGTTTTGATTCATCTCTTGCTGATATCGCTAAAAAACAGGTATTGATAGCAAAGTCAAACCCCTGGTGAAAATAAAACTCCATGGCTGTCAAAATAAAATGTGAGGATCTGATTTGATTGCTGGCTGTGGGTATGCACTTGGTGGAGAAACAATGCCTTTTATTTTAAAGACGTGCGCCCACGCACAGGAGCTTTGTTCTAAAATAGTGTTTTCTGTCTTCTGTTTTATGAATTTATGCATAATCTACACACTCTGCTTTTTCTTAGAGTGCAGGGAAGACAGAACCTTGAAGGGGAAGAGAGAAAAACCAAAAGGGGCAGGAAAGAGAAGTCATTTGAATTTCCCTTGCTGACAGAGGAAATATTTCTTTGTTATGTTTCGCACAAAATATTGTGTTGTTTTCACCTTTTCAAAAACAATGGTGAGTTGTTTGGGCTTGATATACACTGCTGACTTCTGTTGCAGACTTTGAGCATTTGTTCCGGTAATATCTGGCTGTGATGGTGAACTTGGGGCTGTGCTGGAAGTCTGTCAAGTATTTGTTACAGCTGTGTAGGAACTGATGGCTTCATTTTCACCAGGCTTAGGTATACTCTGTTGAAAACTTGCAGGGATGTAAGTTTTGTGCTTACCGAAATGACTCGCTTTGTATTTCTGTTTCATTTTTTATCTTGTCATTTTTTGTGGGCTTTTTGAATTCTTCAGTGGTTTGCTTCCCTTGGTGGTTTTAATAGCTCAATTGCTGTTCCTTCCTCTTTGTAATTTGCCAGAGACTGAAGTCTGAAACTGCTGCTTTAATATTTTCCTTAAAATTGAATTAATCCCTTTTCTAGAGGAAAGGGAGGAAGGGACAGAGGAGTACTTATGAGAATTTTAGTAATGAGAACTGAAACTTAATGCAGGCATCTTACCTAAGAGAGGCTACTTACAAAATTGTACCTCATTGATTTCAGAGAAGGCTGGTTTCCTCTGTAGTTTCAGTCATCTGTCCCATTAGATTTTGGGAAGTGTTGTAAATTGGTTTAGAAGTGAAATTTTCCAAGTCATAAAATCTCTGGTTGGTTGTTAGTGGAAATAATTACGAAGGGTTGCATAAGCATTATTTGTAGGATGGCTAATCAGCAGCCTGGGCTTAGTTCCATTCTCTAATAAATAGATGCATTGTGCTACTTCAAAAATTGCAAAATTGATGGCTTGAGTACATTTAACAATTTTGCAAGATATGTAATGCATCTGGTTTGGGGAAGACTCTTTGATGCCTGCAGAAGTTGTACACAGTGGAGGTGTTTATGATCCAGCCTGTTAACTCTTCACTAGTTTTTTGATTATACTATTTAGGACATCTTATTCTTATGAAAGATTCATGCATAGCACCACATCAAAATTACCTATGTGCACGCATCAAAGGCTCAGATAAATTTTATTCAGCAGGACTTTCTGGGAACAGGTTTTGTGGTCCTCTTGCTTCTGCAGAGAAATAATGTGGTTTTTGGACTTTGTATTCCAAAGAGCTGATCTGTAGAGGGTTAGAATATATGGGATATCAATGGCATCAATACCAAAGGTACTGTGCTTCAGCATTGGCCATACTGCTTTGCTTATGTCTTGCCCTGTGAACACTAAATTATGAAAATCTGTCTTGTTGGTCCTCACTCATCTTCTTGTGGTGGTAGTGCTTTCTGGAAGTTTAGTAAATATTGCTAAAGAGGCTTGTAAAACTGTGGAAGAAGACTGGTTCCCAGCCATTCTGGAATGAATTAATTAGGCCGAGTAGGAGGATCCTTGTTCCAGAAAGACATGCTAATGTATCTGAGTGCCTGGAATAGGGTGCCACAACATGGGAAACAGCATCAGAACAACCTTTCCACATGTCCTCGGAGCGCTGATGGCGGGAATCTGCAATTTTCAGGGCAAGATGCTCCCAAGCGGCTTCTGCGAGCCACAGAAATAGATGGTGCAGCACAGCTGTGGCTTTAAAGAATCCTCTCCAGCAGACTTCTGGGTGATGGGCTGCTGATGTCTTCCCTGCAGGGATCTTGGAGAAAAATCCATACTTGCATCCCCTCCTTTTGAAAACCAACCTCAGCTTGTATGAGGTAGGAAAGTGCTGTGGCTTCTTCTGTCAGTTTGCCTTACAAGTCATTCTACACATCAGCCTACTACTGAAAGAAGTACTTGTTGAAGTTGTGCCTGTGCAACAGCAAAAGGGTCTTGATTTTTGGAGAAGAATGAGACAAAACCTTCACCCTCTCTCCTTTGAAGAGCCTCCTAGCCTAACATGAAGTCATAGTGTCCTGTTTCCCTTTTGGAAAAATTGTTTGGATAAATTGTATTTGTGAATGGTTCTAATGTTTCATTTCACCTTTAGGGTTCTAATAAGCACTAGTCAGTCTTCCTGTGGGAGGGAGTCTGTTCCTGGGGAGCAGTGGAGGTGTCGCTGAAAGGTTTGGTTGATGTGAGGTATCTGCTCCTGAAAAGGGACAAGTACAAGTATCCAGCTTTTGAGGCCACTTGCCTTTTGNTGTATTTGTGAATGGTTCTAATGTTTCATTTCACCTTTAGGGTTCTAATAAGCACTAGTCAGTCTTCCTGTGGGAGGGAGCCTGTTCCTAGGGAGCAGTGAAGGTGTTGCTGAAAGGTTTGGTTGATGTGATGTATCTGGTCCTGAAAAGGGATAAGCACAAGTATCCAGCTTTTGAGGCCACTTGCCTTTTGCACAGTGTGGTTTTCTGTGGCAGATGGGGCTGTTACTTGGATCTCTTTGTGGTTTCTTGTTCTTTTCCATTGCCAGTCAGTGTTGTTGAGCTCAGTTATGATCCTGTCCCACCTGTGGCTGATAGCTGGACGTGGGACAAACCATGGATACAGTGTGGAGCACCCCTTGTCCTCCCATTTCCTGACCGCCTTGCAGGTGAATCCAGAATCTGATTTAATGTAAACTGCCTGATTAAAAAAATCTATTCTATAACCCATAAGTGCTCCTAATTCCTCACAGTGGGTCTCTCACCTTTCTTTATGCAATAGCCAGGGATCAAAGTGCAGGTTAAGAAGCTGGCTGACAGCTGTCATACATCCAAAATTAGGGCCTTGCTTTCCATTTTATATGGGATGTATGAGTGTACCACCATGAGGCCCTACACCTGGAGATCTAAGAGTTCCTCATTTGATCTTTCCTCAAAATAAGAGCTTGTTCTTTCCCTAGTAACAATAACTGGGAGTTTTAGGCAAATGAGGTGAGGCAGCCTGTTAGGAATGTGCTCTATTGTAAGGTCTGTTTGTGGAGTGGTTGAAATTGGTGTTGCTGAAGCAACAACATGCCTTTGCCCTCTCGATTCTGAAGAAACTGGTTCTGTTCAGTTGACTTTGGGGCTCTCAAGTTGTGACTTCCTTTGTGAGCCACCTAGAAGACCTTGAGCAGATGTGTAACACTACAGAAGCTGGATTTAAAAGGGATTGTTCAAATTAAATCCTCTACATTGTTCCTTCTCAGGTGTTGTAACAATAGACCATTAACTTGAAAAGTCTTATTCAAGTCTTGATGTTTGTATTCTGTTGTTTTTATGTGCAACACCGTCTGAAATTATGATGATAAAAATTTACAAATGTCATTGAGTTATCAAATAGTTATATAAAAGTAATTTATGTCTGCAGTTGGTCTAGCAATATGCCAGCCAAGAGGGCATATATATTCAGCTTCAGAAATGTTTGGGTGCACTTTAGTAAGGTGGAAATGGGTATGAAAAAGGTATTAAAGAGCAGGCTCTTTATTCTTGAAGTTACAGATAAATTTCCCTTTCTAACAATTCCTACATTCAGCCTGAGCACACACGCTCCTGCAGACTGGAAGTAATCAGCCAAGAGGTCAGTGACTAATAAAGGGGGCAAAAGAGAATAAGGACTTGAAAGGTTAATAAGGAGCATCTCTTGGATTCCAATGATCTAGAGTGTTCATGATCCTGTGAACACTGCTGATGTGGAAAATAACAAGTAATAAGGGAGTTCTCTGAGATGTAAGCTGTGGTCTTGAATGAGATAGGTCGGATGAGAGAACTTCTCATACCAAAGTGGCATTTTTTTCCTCCTTGATCTTGCAGACCATTCCAAAACTCTATGGGTTTTTCTGTTCCCATTTTTCTACTCCTCAAACATATTAATTTCCCATGTCCAAAACTGCCATATCTCTCACATTTGTCCTTCAGTTTTCTTTTTTGGGGATGTCCTCTGTCGATGCTGCATGTGCTGTACTTGTTGCACGTACAGATGTTCTGTACTCTCCTCTCAGCCGAGGCTGTGTGCTGGATCCAGGGTGCTTGACTCCATCTCTGCCATCAGACTGCTGCTGCCACTGCTGAAAGGAAACAGAGGGAAGAAAGGAATTGGTAGCTGCAGTGAGAGCCTGTTTGTTTTGAAAAACACAAATTAGGCTAATTTGTACAGAATTCTTCTCAGTGAAGTGTAAGTTGAAATGGAATATGAATGCCTTATTGGGAAGTAGGAAATAGAACCATGGAGTGGTTTCTTTGGCAAGGCTAACATGATCTGTTGAACCCAACAGAACTGGTATAATTTTTTCTATGAAGGACCGTGATCACGGAAAGAAAAGCATTTCTGGAGAAGGCAGGGGGAGAGGCTGACAAATGCTCTGTAGGTTTGTTTGCAGAGATGAGAAGGAAACACGGATCTGTTAAAGGAGAGGTTGGGTAGCATGGTGGTGATTGCAAGGCAGGCGGAGGCTGTTGAATGATTTGGTTTTACTATTTGTTTTTCAGATATAGTTCTTGAGGATTAGTGCAGATAAATTGGGTGCTCTGGTGGATTTGGAGAGCTGTACAGCATGTCTGACATCAGCAAAGAATAGACTGAGTAATTATTGCTTTCTGGTCTTTCAGCCTGTGTTATTTGTGTACTGCTTCCCTAGCAAAATATGCTCAGGAATAGTTGTCATACATTAAATGACAAGGGAAGATGGAATGTGGTTGCAGGTATATCAGAGCAGATTGCAAATGAGGTGCTGCAGTCTGGCACAGGAGCTGTGAGTTGCAGGTAACGTGGATACTTTGGCACCCCTGCTTGGCTTGTCGTTTTCACACTGGAAATCTCCTGTATCCGTGGATGCTGCAGGTGCGGTGGAGCTCTCGGAAATTCCCCTCAGCGTGTCTGCCATCCCTCACATGATGCGCTTATCTGCTTTGATTGGAGAATCCCCGGGCTGGAGGAGAAGGTGGGGGCTTCGGGGGGCGGGGAGCGATGTGACCTGGGAGAACAACAGAGGGCTCAAATAGGGCAGCCCGGGCGGGAGGAGGCTCAGCTGCCGCTCGCTGTCCCGGGGGTGCTGCCGGTGCCACATTCCCCCAGGCACAGCAGCTGGGGCTCGGGGACCCCGGCGACCTTCTCTGCTCTCAGGCACAGCCCCTGCTGTGCATCTGCGTTTGCCCAGGGGAAGGTCCTGGAATCTCTGTGCTGCGACTGAACTGATACAGAGATTCATTTCCTTTTCCCCCAAGCCCTTCAAATCTGGCAGTATGTAGCAGAGTCTGGCTGTTCTTTTTGCTGATGCTCTCGGTTTTGGCTATGAGATACAGAGTAGCTTTTTGATGACCTGTGACTGTACCAGGTGGCTGGGAAGAAAAATAACTTCAGAGAAGACCTTGGTCCAGGTGAGGACAAACTGGGCAAAGTTTTTTTTTAGATGTACAGGTTGCTGCTTTTCCACATTCACATGTCAGTGCTGTAATTTTGCTTTTCTCAAGCAGAATTTTGTCTACTTGGACGAGTCCTAAAGTATTGTGTATGTTTGGCTCTGCATGCTTTTGATTTTTTGTTTTTCTTTACAAACTGAGAAAGTGCTGGAATTGGCAAATGTGCTAAGCCTGGTAAACAGATGTTGATAAAATGGTCTCCTTTGAGATATACTAATGAGAGCAGGAGCTAAACTAGAAGAGCCATATAAAAATAGTTGGTGTGCCATTTCATCTGTGTGTCTTTATACAAGAAAATGCCTTAAATTGGTCTTTGCATCAGGTAACAGAAGTATTTGCAGTGCTTTTGTGGGAGCAACACCGTCTCTTCCCTGTGGAATTAACAAAGAATGACACCTTGGAAGAAACATGTGGTACTTAGCTGGGAGAGTTAGTAAGTTGGTGTGGTGCTGGTGGGCTCTATAACCTGTATGGATGCCTTTGTGGATGGATGTATGGATTGTGTGCTTGGGAGAGAGAACCCCCAAAGGCACTTCCCTGACCTCAGCTGCTAATGATGATCCCAGAGGTGTCAGGATCCAGCAGGGAGTGGAGGTGCACAGAGGCTTGGAGGGCTAGGAAAGGGTAACAGCAAGATCACTCCTCTGCCTTTTGCTTTTATCTCTCTAGAGAGCTGGGTGATCATTACTGTGGGGAAATGCTGGCTGTTGTTCCCATTGCATGTTTCTGTTTGCTGGGTATGGAAGGGATAAATCTTCAGCTCTGCTGGTCTGCTTGTGTTCATTTGGAAGAATTCTTACTAATGAAGCTTGTACTGCAGAATTGTGGTCCCTGTGTGGGTAGAAGAATCACAGCTTGCTTAGACCTTTATCTGATAGTTCAAATCATGTGAAAAAACTTAATATTCTCTGCTGCATCTTCATTTTCAGTGCTTAATCTTTGGATTGCAGTCTCAGAAAAAAGACGATCTGTTGTGTTTTGGCCACAGTCACAGTCTACCAGTTGATTTATTCAGGGTTTTGGGGGACAGTTCTTGGAGTTTTTCTTATTTTATTTTATTTTTTTTAAGACTTAAAAATTTTTGTTCTTCTTATTTGAAATTATTCTTTTGTTTGTTTTGTGTGGATTCCTGTGTGTTAGTTTCTTACAGCTTTCCTGTGATGAATAAAAAGCCTAATATAACCTAACTGCATTTCCAGATGTCGAGAAATCAAAAGTATATGTTTGCAGTAATTCTTTGATATACAAACACATGTATTTATTTTGTAAATGCTTCTTGTATTTTAAAACATATGAAGTGAAAGCAATACTTTACAGGAGTAGCTGTGAATTGGCATGAAATAGGTTACTTCTGGAAAAAAAAGGGAGCTTTCTTGCTGGGGATTTTTTTTTTTAAATAAAGTCTGTGGCACTTCAGTTTTCAAAACTGAATCAATCTGCCAAGAAATTCATGCTCTGATTTATATACCTTTGATTTAGTTATGCTCAGTTTATAAACAGTGCCTGGTAATCTTCCCTGATCTCATCCTGCTTTAATTTTTAATTTACCCTTGAAAAGACACTGTTCACTTTAATCTGGAATAACCACCTCCCCTCCCCACAGTAGAACGACTGAATATTAATATTGTGAAAACAAAGATCTAAGTGCAGCTCTCAGATATCTCACATGTTGAAAACATCAATCAAATTGATCTGAAATTATGTGGAAAAACATACAGGTAGTTTTTCAGGTAATTTTGAATCATCAAAATTGTTTCCGTGAGTGGTTTTCCATGATTCAGGTGCTGAGCAATGTGGCAATACTTTGAGGCTTTTGAAAACTGGAAAACAGTTTTTGATCCTCACAGGTAGAAATGGCAGAGGAAATTGCCTTGCTGTGGTTAGAGTTGCATTATTTGGTTTTGAGGAATTGGCTCCATCCCACTGTAGTTTAGTGTCAGAATGTTTGCTGGGTATTTTCATTCTCTTGTTTTTAAGTGCAATTGTTTTCTTTACAGAAGACAATAATACTACAAGATATGAGACTTTTTATTCCTAGTCTTTTTGGGTGTATGGTTTTTGAATTCTTTAATTTTCACAGAATCAGTTAGGTTGGAAAAGACCTCTGAAATCATTGAATCCAATCTATGGTGCAACATCACCATGGCATTGAGTGCCACATCCAGGCTTTCCTTAAACACCTGCAGGGATGGTGACTCCACCACGTCCCTGGGCAGCCCATTCCAATGTCTGATCAGCCTTGCTGTGCCTAAACCTCCCCTGGTGCAGCCTGAGACCAGGTCCCCTTGTCCTGCCACTGGTTTCCTGGGAGAAGAGGTCGACCCTCACCTGGTTACAACTTCCTGTCAGGGAGTTGTATTCCCTCAATAAAGGGATATATCGAAAAGAATAGCCTGAACCTTTGGCAGCATTGAAATACTCGTGAAGACCTTAATGAATAATTTGAAATTTTAACAAAAACCTTGAATCTTGAAGGTGTTGCTTCCCCTGGTTCATCTGAAAGATCTGTGGAAGCATTTCTTCCAAGCATTAGTGGAAGTAATTATCAGAGTAAGGTGTCGGGTTTGTGTTTGTTTTTGCTTTTCTTTTTAGGAGCTATAAAACTATGTAATGTAAAAATTTCAAAATTGTAGATTTATGGTATTTTTTTGAGTTGAGCTACATCTCGTCCTTAAAAAGTGATTGGTAATTTAAATTATCACCACTTTTCTGGTCATATTTCTTGACTTCATAAACCATTACCTGAAATCCTTCAGTTACTGAAAAGTCAACTTATAGTTTCAATTAAAAAGTGCTTCTGTATACATGAATATCTCATTAATTACACAAATAAATTTCTGGCTGCCTTTCTTTTTGTAGAAGTTGATGAAAAGATAATGCTTCTCAGTTAATTTTTAATCATTTAAAGGAAGTCTTATTTAAACATGACTGAAAGTGGATTAATCCTTTTCTTCCTTCCATCTCTTCCTGTTATCAGCACATCTTGGGTTTTAGAAATTAGAGGATGTTGTCTAAAGGGCTTTGGCAGGGAATGTTTTGCTTATCTCAGTGGTCTTCAGTCCAGCTGGTAATTAGCACTTCTGTTAGTGACTGAAACATAATTTCAACAAGATTTGGCTCTTCCTTTTCAGCAATCTATTGACAGAGCGTGGGTGTTGCAAGCAAGTAACCTGAGTCCATTTGAAACTCACATCTCAAAATTCAATTCAAAATCATCCTGCCTCATCTAAGGGGGATGGTTGTTGAAATGTATCTGTTCCCTCTTACTGTGATACTGTTGTGACTGGGTTTGTGCATCTGCAGTTTTATCAGGGGTGATTCATAGGCCCAAATGGTGTTTGTCCACTTAATGCTTCATTCCTTTCCCCTTTCAAAGGGAAAATAATGGGAAAAAACCTATTCTATCTGATAGATAATAGCTTCTCTTTTATTGTTTGTCATTGTGTGGTTTTGTTTTTTGCTTTTTTTCAATCTTGAAATTTGACCTGACAAAAAAAAGGTAACGAGTGTCAGGACTTGGCAGGGGGATTTGCCAGGTATGAGGAAAACAACTGACCTGAGTAGAGCACACTGCAAGTGCACAAACCCAGCCCTTCAGAGCTGGAGATTGATTAAATCAGTCTGTCGTTTTTGCAGGTGAAATAGTTCATTTGAGAACTTAACTTCAGAACTTTATTTGTTCCCTATGGTCTACACATCCAATGGGGCTCCTTTTATCCCTTCCAAAGCAAAGCGTATATCTACAAATTTGCCTCCAGCCTTCTCGTTTGTAAATTTAGATGCCAAAAGCTTTCACTTTTTAAGGATGGAGAGGTACTGGTGGAATTTTAGACAACCATGTTGAGACAGATGTAATTTCAAGACTAATTTTTAGCTCAGTTTCAGCAGAGCAAGGAATGGCTGTTAGGACACCTTTGATCCTGTAGGAGGAATGGTGATATTCCTGGTTTAGGACAGGTGCCCAGACAGAATGCTATTTGTTGCTTGGTATTATTTTGGTAATTCTACCACCTAGTCCCCTTTCCCTCTCCCCATGTCTTTTGGGTATGGGCACAGCTTTAAAAACTAGATTTCTTTGTTCGAAAGCAGGACTTGGGTTAAATACAGTATGACACACATCCTCACCCATAGTGTTCTGATTATGTATTTTTCAATATCTGTCTTAAATGTCTGATAGTGCCTAATTTGAAGGCTCACTGTCTTATAAACCATGAGATCCAGAGCAGATTTCAGTAGTGCACATCAGAACAAGTGCATAGTTCCAGCCCTGAAAGTATGAACTGAAGTACAGCACAATGTAAATGTCAGTTCAGGAATGTGAGGTAGGTTTGGTATGATCCCTTAAGGATTCTTTGTTCATGGCCTAAATTGCAAGGTTTCTGGGGCAGGGACTATCCTTGCATTATTTATTGTATGGCATTTATTCCAATGCAGTCTTTATTATTTTTTATTTAACCTGCTTGGTGCCCTTTTGCAGATAACCTCAGATGAGAGAATACACTGCAATATAGTGTTTTTAATTAGAATATATATTCAAAACTGATATATACAGGTTAAAAAGAAATGACATCCATGTTGTTCAGTTCAACATGCTGAAGTACCTAAGGGTATAAAGCAGCTTTCAGATTATTTCATCACTTTATATTCCAATTGTTGAGACCTTTTTCAGTTTGGTGAGAGCACTTCCCCAAAGCCTGCAGCCCATGTGTGTTAGCAACAAGGATCCTGGCAAATTACTTCTTGACCTTGACTTGGAAATCAAAACGTAGCAAATCAGGGGCATGGACACACTCTACCAGGACAAGCTCCCAGGGGTGCAGATTAATGTATGGAGCAAGGCATTGCTTACACTGCTCACACTCGTGCCATGCAGTATTAGAGGCCATTATCTTTAATACCTTTGTTATGCAACAGATCCAGTTTTGATTTGTAGCCCAGAAAGAGCAAAGTTTCAGCTTTAGAAGCACAGTCTGTTATAGGATATTTTTCAAGCAGTCTTTTTGCATATGGACATTGGCAGCAGTCTTGCAGCAGAAATGACAATGTGCTTCTTGGTGTTGTTTCTAAGTTTGAGGATTCCCTGTGTAAATCTTTTAAGTTAGAACATAACTCAGGAACACCTTTTCTTTCTTTTTTTTTTTTTTTTTTTTTCCTTTTTATTGCTTTGGCAATGGTATGGACCTAGTCTGAATCAGCAAAGCTGGATTAAAGGGGCACTCAAGTGAAAACCATATGTATATATAAAAAGGAATTTCTTTTGCAAAGAATCAAAGTAGCTGTGGACATCAGGCCTACCACTGAACATTTTAAAACTAATTTATATGGGTGGTGTCATTTCTGTTTCCTCTCTCTTTCTTTGTGTTCTGTGAAAGGCACCAAACAGCAAACCCTGAACAAGCTCAACTGCACAGTTGGATAAGAAAAGAAATAGAAGAGGCTGGGCAGAAATTGTGATCTCACAAAGCATAGATCTGGAAAGATGTTTCAGCTATGCTAAAAATTATTTACACTTTACAGTCTTGCAGCTCTCAGTGATGTAATAGTGGTTCTGGAATTTCTCTTTTAGGCGTTGTACATATTTGTTAAAAATGCTCCTTCACCCTAAGAATTTATTGTATTGGAATAGGAGGAGCCTAGAGCTGAACACAGTTTTTGGTATATAAGCAACAGAATAGAAGTGTGAAACATTTGGCTACATGTGGTTAAGATCAGCCTAAAAATTCAAACTGCATGTTTTAATAATTTTTGATCAAATAAGACTTCAAAGATTTTGACTGCCCTTTAAAGTGGAAATTTTTGCATTGGACAATGTAGCACAAACCAGCACTGGCTGCCATCAGATGAGATTTGCTTCAGAGCAGCCGGCAGCATCAGGCCCAGGATGTTTGTACAATGAGGCTTTGTAAACCTCCTCTGCAGAACTGCAGTGCTTTGATCTGTTTACTGGACAAATCAAAATTAAACTGATGTCTCTTTTTTTTTTTCTTTTTTCTTTTTTTTCTTTTTTCTTTTCTTCTTTTTTCTTCTTCCTTTTTTCTTCTTTTTTCTTTTTTTTCTTCTTTTTTCTTTTTTCTTTTTTCTTCTTTCTTCTTTTTNAAATTAGCACTCAGGAAATCTGGCTGGCCATATCAGATTTTGCCCCAAGAAATTGCATTAGCTTAAAAAAGAGGCATTGTACTCCCAGCTTAATGTTTAAACTCAGTGTCAAAACGTTAGGGCAGAATAATGCACACCGATAATGCAAATGGTTTTCTTGGGTGGATTTCAACTCCCGTGCCAGTATCTGGGAGAATATGTTTACTTTCTTGCATTGAAATACCAGCTATTTCCATCACAGTAATGCCACTTTCAGCTAGCTGGCTGCAGCCAGGTTCAGCGACAAGAAATCAAAATTATTTTGAAATGTATCTCTGTTTATTACAGTGTAACTTTTTTTATACTTCCTATTATCCAGTGACTAAACATGTTTACTTTAAACGGGCTGTGTGTTCCAGGTGGGTAGAAGCAAAACAAAAGTGCATTTGAGCCAGTTGTAATTAAATTTCAGCTCTGTACATTTTGTCAAGACAAGAAAAGCTGCTGGCATTTAAACCTTGCAATGCATTATGGAGTGACTACCAGTCAGATCCTCCTATGGAATTAAAACAAATTGGAAAGCAGAGTGAGAAAGGGGAAGAGAGATTTGTGTGAACTAAATGACTACAGCCTGTGGTTTGCCAGGCTCTCTTGCTTTTGTTGATGATGTCTGGTTATGTAAACTTCTTCCCACCACTTTCTTCTTGAACTTGCAGCAAAGTGGTTTTGTGTAGTGTAACATCTGCTGGCATAAAAGTGGTTGTAATTAAAAAAAATCTTTGCTATGCAACCCAGTAGGAAGGAAAGAGAGGATGGAAAGGAGCATTCTCTAGAAACACAGATGGCCTTAGATATTAATAATGTTTTATGAAATAATTTCAAAAATATGATTACCAAAAAAAAAAAGGGGGGGTTGTATGAAGAAGCTGAGAGCATCTATTTGGTATGTTTGGAAGGGTTTGCTGTTAAACTTTCCTGGAGGAACATGCCCAGTGTGATCAGTCAAGAGTGATGGGACCAAGAGGTTTCCAGAAAATGACAGGCCCATTCTGTGTTATTTTGCACTGTGCAAAATAATCTTGTATTATAGCATGGCATGTAATTATCTCAGTAAATATTCAGGGGGAAAAATAATGCTGCTTAATCCCTTTCTCTTGCTGTTGTGGAGGATTGGGATAATAAAAGCAGAGATCACAACATGCTACGTTGGAGCTGCTGGCCTACATTTCTGAGCGAGATTGGCAAGGAGCAGGCTCCCAGTTTCGGGAACACAGAGTACATCCCAAAAAGAATGATTAGGCTGCAGTAGGATTTATGTGATGATGCTGAGCTTTCCCTGGAGACATCAGATTTTATCTCTAGTGATGTGAAGTGCTGGCTTGCTGGCCTGAAAGGAGTATCCATCCTCTTCCCATCTTGTCACCTGCTGCATGCTCCTCAGTGCCTGCATTAGCTGCCCGCTTTCCATGTTGGAGTCTAGGCCTGCTCCTTCCTTTCTGTTCTCTCTGAATTATGGTGAGACACCCTTAAACTTTACTCTTGGTTGGAGTGCAGGTTTTTATGACAATAATTACTTTCATTGGCCCAAGCCAAGTGAAAGCATTTACCCATAATTGACCTGGATTCTTTGTAATGCTGTAAATGAAGTCTTGGATTGTTAATGCTTTCATCAGCAGTGAGTAATTTTGGAGACTGAAAACCTCTTAAACTCCAGCATGATGATTTTGGTTCCAGAGAATTACTATAGGTGACTAAAAATTGAGTACATATTTTTTTTTTACCCTAGGAAAAAAAAAAAAAAAA
>VXBB01020890.1:214010-246177 GCA_013399915.1 Illadopsis cleaveri
TTTTTTTTATCTGAGTCAGTTTTCATTTTTCTGCCAGACCAAAAGTTAATGGTGAAAGAATGAGTGACTGGTGGACTTCTGGAGAGGATTCCAAAGTTTACCAGACTGCTGCCTCAGATTGGTCTGTGGTAGGTCTGTCTGCAACCACGCCTGCATCATCAGGCATTCTAATGCAGAAAAAGGGAGGAAACAAATCTTGGGTCCTGTAAATTTTAGTTGTTTATGATAAGAGTTGTCTTAGGCTGAGAAAGGTTGTTTTCTTTGTCCGTGTATTTCTTTATGTGACTGCCTTGTAAAACTGTCCCCTGAAAGATTTATTTGCCATTCCCCAGGAAGGAATAATTATTTGCTGTTTTTTGAAAAGATTATGTAAATAACTAAGTCACAGTGTTGTTTTATTCAAAATTTCTATTTCATCAATGCCTGAAGTTAAATCTTCTTCTTTTAAAATGTGTGAAGACCTGATTTAGTATCCAAAAGTGCAGAGTATGGGAAGAACAGGTCAGAAATTGAGAGACACAAAATGGCACCATGTACTGTTTGACCTCAATAAAACCTGAAAGAAGTGAGATTCTTGCAAACCATTTTGTTCTGTGCAGGTTCAGCTCTCTTAAGACATATTGGGATTCTTTATGGCTTCCCCTCTCCTCCTTCTTTTCTTTTCTTTTTTCTGGTTGTTTTCTTAGTGGACTGCATTGGACCCAGGAGCAAACCAGAGCACAAGAGTCTGCTGTAGTTATCCAGCAGGAGTGTGTGTCTGGAAATGGAGAGAGTGGAGTGGAAGGGAGTGGGGGAAGGAAACTCTTCCCTTTTTTCTCAGCCTACACAAAGCTGGCATGACTCAGTGCCAAAGCTGGAGGGCAGGGGTGGCAGAGACAGTGACTGACATTCCCACATTCCCAAGGGATACCACTGCAGACACATCAGTGGGATTTTTGCCACCGACTTCCACTGAGGCCCATTATGAGAGAAATGGAGAGTGAAAGAATAAGCAGGATGATCTCAAAAGTATGGGGAGAGCTGTGAGATAAAGGAAGCAAGGTAGCAAAAGTGGGGAATGTCATAATAAAACTGTCAGATACAGGAAATACCTACGTGGTGGGAAAGAAAGCAAGAAGTCGTGCACAGCTGAGTTTGGACAAAATGTTTTATTCATTTCTGACTCTCTTCTCCTGTTGAAACTATCTGCCAAGGCCTGCTATTGATACAGCAAGATTACTGGCCTGTTGGATGCTCTCTTTTAAAACTGATGTGCCTTCTTATGTCACATGAATAGTGCATTCATGCACTTTAACCCTTACTGTTTTCTGGCAAAGTCAAAAAGGAAAATTTCTGAATTACTGCCAAAAAATGCATTGTATTTTGGAAGTATTTTTCTTCCAGTATTTTCAATGACTTTAAACTGTAAAATTATGGAAAATTTCAGAGGGACATTTGCTCTTACTGCTTTTGTGGTCTGAAATGGAGAAGCAATGTTTGGTTGAATGTAAAAAAAATAATAAAGCTGTAAACAGATGCTAATCAAAGGCAAAACTTCTCAGTATCTTCTGGCTTTCCCAGAGCTTGCTTTTGTTCTACTGTTCATGTCTTATCTGTTGTAATTTTGCTTATGAAAGGAATATTGCAGTAGAGAACAGAGAGTGTGTGTGTTATGGAGTCTGCCCCACTGCAGCTGCTTACCCAAACAAATCCCTTTTGATCACAGTACCTGTGAAAACTGCAGGCTGAGGAGGTGGCACGTACTGTTCCACATCAGAATGATTTCTTGGAGGCAATGGAAATACCTGTGGCAAATCGAATTGACATTCAACACTTCATTTATAATCGTGGTTATTGTGATTTCCTCTTTCTCTGTGTACATATTCGGGATCTACTAAGTGTAAATTTTCCAAGCTCGACAGGTTGCATAAGCCAGAAAAGTAGGAAATAACTCCCAAAAGAACTGCTGCCAGATCTCTGAAGCACGTATTGAGCTGTTTGATCTGAAACACAATGTGTAAGAGGTGCTGTGCCAAGTTTTGAAAGGTACAGTATGTGGAGTGATGAGGCTGCTGTCTGGTTATTTTCTGTACCCAAAGGGGAAAGACAGACAAATAGGGAATGTTGTTTATTGCTTAACGACACACATGCCACTTTTCAGTTGTTTATATTTTAGCTGTTGTTTCTTCCTCTCAAAGCTAATATGACTTGTTAAACATTAGAATGAAAAGTGGCAAGCAAATCTACTTTGATTTCATAACTGCACTTTTTGCTCTTTCATCTGTACCAGACTGAGAATTTGGATCCTAAACATGATCATTATGAGATCTTTTGCAGTCTGGGTTAGCAGCTGGGAGGACATCTCTGGAGCTACTGCAGATACTGCAAATGTTTCTTGTGTTGATATATAAACTGCTTTTCCAAAGTCTGCAGCACCCCTTTCTTGGTTTATTTTTGTACATTTATTTGTACATTTTTGTACACGTGGAAGACTTTGACCATTTATGCTTGATTTGCAGTGGTTGTTTTTATAAATGACCTGATGATCAGATTCTTCCCTTCCAAAGGAAGCAGTGTTTCACTTACCTCATTATATCAGATGGTCACACGTATCCAGCTCCTGCTTGTGAACATTTGGCCATACAAGTTTGTCTGCAAGTCTTTTGGGTCCGTCTGCCTGAAAACTAATGGGATTCCTTTTTTCTCTGCAGGCCTTTATGCTTTTCTGTCAAGCATGTAGTAAGCAACTAGCTAGATATTCTGAAAAATCCACAAAATAAACTTCTGTGGTTTAAAATTATTTTTCTTTTGGCCTTTTTTTACATGTCTTAATTGAACGATTTGTTGCTTGGATTCTATAGAACTTTTTTTCTTTATAAATTGTGTTTAAACACAGTGAACTGGGAAGCTTACCCTTTTAAAATGTTAAGCAGTTTGGGTAGTTTCCAGGTGCATCTTTTGAAAGAAATCAGAGGCTTTCCTCTGTTCATCACTGATGTATCAGCATGGAGGCTCTTCTATCATCACATATAATCTGGAATCAGTTTTTTCATTATTAATACTCCTCTTTTCTGTGTTAATTTGCACTGAATTTGCTGTGAAAGTGGTGGCGTGTTGGTGGGAGGGCAGTTGTCGTGTCC
Organism: Illadopsis cleaveri; assembly: GCA_013399915.1. Lineage (NCBI taxonomy): Eukaryota > Metazoa > Chordata > Aves > Passeriformes > Timaliidae > Illadopsis > Illadopsis cleaveri. Next base: position 217,130 of record VXBB01020890.1, read on the forward strand.
TTTGCCCAGTAGGTGTGTTCAGCAGTTTTGGCTTGGCTGTGCTTTCCTTGTCCCTTCTTTTCCTGGCAGTTCACACGAGCTGGCAGCAGGTGACACAGAGCAGGAGATGATGCCATTGAAGCCACTACCTGTTGTACTTGTGGCTGCAGCAGAAGGTGCTGGAGTCAATATTATAAACCCAAACCCCAAGCTCTTTGACAGTTCACTGCTTATCTTTGCTGTGCCTTTTTTTTTTTTTTTTTTCTTTAAGGATTGTGTCCAGAACATGAGGTTTGTTTCCTTATGTTGAGTTTTTTTGCTGGCACTTGATGTGATTTGATATAAACAATGTGAATTTGAGTCAAATGGTTAAATGTTAAAACAGCTTCCCACATGTGTTGGTTTACTGCCAGGGAAAGAAAAACAGGAGAAATGTTGTATTTAACCACTAATCAAACATTTATTATTGTTGAAAGAATGGCCTGACAAGGATTGAGCTGGACTAAAATGTACAGGTTGTATTTCATGGTAGGGAAAAGCTTTCTTAATATTTGAAGAATGGCTTTAATTAGTCTGACTGTTGGTAGGTGTGTTCATTTTCTCAATGTACATCTGATATAGCATTTTTCACCAACTTATAATTGGCAGTTTCCCATAGGAAATAATCATTATTGGTATTATAAAAGCACTTTGTATCTATCACATTTGGGAAATGAAAGTTTTGCAAAGGTCAGAATAAAGTGTGCCCCCAATTATGCTAATAACTCATACCACAAATGATCCACCAGAAGGTTTAATAGCTTGGTAGTCCTCTTTAGATTTTCTGAGAACGGGAAGAATTAATATTACATTTTGACACTTTACAGAAAGGTGAAAAAAGTAATCTTCCTTCTCTCTAGCTTTGGAAGTTTGTACCTGAACTCTCTTTGTTGCTTGAGGATCTTGAATTGTGGGGTGGGCTTCAGTTAGGATTTTTGGGTTTTTTATTAAGAATTCTTTTTAAAAGCATTTTGTCCCTCTTCACATCAAAGTCAGTATCTTTTTTTTTTTTAAATGATCCCATGGTTGCATGGTATGTAGCATGTTTTGACATTTGGAGTTGTCTGTAAGCTTTGTTTGGAATTTGACAATAAAGTCTAATAGACCGATTCTTTTGCTAGATTGCTGAAGTAATTTAAATTCATAACTCGGTAGGAAATATTAAAAGTTATTAAAAAACCCTCCCCAAAATGAAAATGTTACTACAAACTAAATTTTAATTTTGCTTTTCACCTGCCAGAAAAAATATAATTTGTAGTTTCCTTCGAGGGGTATTACACATCTGCACTCAACACCAAAGACTGGAGTAACTAAACCATCCAGAGGTTTACCAAACATCACAACAAATCTCCAGGATATAATTAGTTAGAAATTATTGGATATTGGGTTTTCTTACTTGTGTGGCATATCAACCTGAGAGATTTCCTTAGAACCAAGAATCTGTGTTGCTTGAAATGGCTTTTTCTGTTTGTCATTTTGAGGCTAAAACATTACTAAAAGGCTAGGTGGAATGATTTAATCCTGAGAATGATTATCCTGATACATCCACAGTTCCTCTGCATATCCTGAGTTGTTAAAGAACCCATTAGGAGAGCAGTCTGAAAGCTAACATTTGCAAATGTCTGCAAATTGAATTATAAATGTCTCTGGTAAACAAAATGTTTGCTGCACTGTGTCAGCTCCAGTTTGAGGTCTGGCTGTACCAGGTACGTGGGGTTTGTAAGATACTTTGGGAAGATATAAAAGGCAATGACATAAAGAGCTCAGATTCACTCATCTCGTGGGAGTTTTTTAAGTGTAGAAACATCTTTTGTTGCATTCTTTATTTGAAACTTTTGTCTCTTTTCCAGTGAAGTGTTTTCTGTAAGCTTTACTTAAACAGAGTTGCAGATGGTTTATTACTCCTTTTAGAGGAGCAGTAAATGGGGAATATTGACAAGTCTGGCACTGAAATAGGAGGCTGTTAGAAATTTGCCTACCCTGATTTTATGGGCTGCACTAGGAGAGCTGCTGCTTCTGCTTTACTGGAGGTGTTATTGTGCTGCTTGCAGTGATTAGGGCTATAGCAACACTGCCTTCATAAAATGTCTCTTACAGAAATATTCCTTCAGGACAATTTTTCAAGCAGCATTGCCAGCAAGGCCTTTCTTGCACAAACATTTTTGTATTGAGTGTGTTCTGGTGCAGTTGACCACACGTGTAAATAAAGAAAAGGACAGGAGCAGACTGTTGATGGACTTTAAACTTCAGTCTTGGTTTTGTCCTCCTGGGAATAGTTTTTTCTGTTTTGACATTTCTTTATTTTTCCATTGTCAGCTGTGATAAATGCTTGATACTAAGTGCAAAGACCCTTTGTCTCAGCTTTTTTTTTAATACTCAAGTTCTCTCCACAGGCAAATTACTCTTCTTCAGCTTAAAAACCTCAGTTCAGTGAGGGGACATTATTAACTCCAGTCAAGCTGTTTTTACCTAGAAGATTATTTCTATGCACATGTTGTGAGGAAGGGATAAAGGCAAATTTGTCAAACCTACCTGGTGAAACTCATACACATGTGATTCCATGAAGGATTCTGTTTTTCATAGCTTGCTACAGACTGCATGGTACATTCCAAAACAAGTTTTCGAGAGAAAGTCCCAAGTTTGGAGCATGGGACACACAACAGAAGGTAAAATTAGGGTCCAAAAGTAGTTTTATTCAGCATATGTAGTGAAGTACATGGCAGTGTTTATATTTGATTAGGTGTGCACTGCACTTCTTACATGGCTATGGTTTCCTTAAACATTCAAAATGGTGTGGATTTTATTCCACAGCTCTGTGAACAATTAAATCCTCTGAAATTTCTCTGACTGTCCTAATTATTTTTTTCTCCATCTGAAGCTTTGCTAATGCAGGTCTCATCACTGCTCATTCTGCCAGAGAGTCAGGTATGTCTCCTGATGGTACTTGTGATTTTAGACCAATGGGGACAAAATGATCCAGTTTTTCCTTCCTTCCAGGTACAATTATGGGTCTCAATATAATAAAAATAAAATGATTGAATATCTACAGAGGTTCATATGGCATATTTTCCATTTATTTTAAGTTGGGAAGCTAAAATATCTTAATTGACAATCCCATAAGGTTTGTTTTTTATGAGCTCTTTTTTCTCTCTGCAGTTTTACATTTTCAGGGTATTGCTAATTCTGTAAATTTAGCTATCAGAGTATTGTAATTTAAGGCCAAATCCTTCTCACAGTTGAAAGAAAAAATTGAATGGTTTTATTGGAGTAGAATCAGATTTAAGGGGCAGAGCCTGAATAGTTTTTAATTATTCTAATCCCTGGACAGCTTTTCAGCCAGGGCACTTCACAGGCACTAATAACATTTTATATCAGTTGAGTTTCCCCTGATGTAAAATATAAAGATCATGAGTTTGCTGTATAGCCTGCTAACATCAGTGGGACCAGATTTTCTATTTGCATTAACAGGATCTAAGGAAGAAGCCGTATAAATTTGTATTGTGATGGTTTTGTGGAGTTGGTTTTTTTTGCTTGTTGTTTTTCTTTTGACCTTTCTTTCCCATGGGTCACTTCAATTTATTAACTTAGTTGGCAACTGTTGATATGATCAGGTCTTTTCACAAAGTCTTGCAGCTCCTGTGGCAGGTTGTGGTTGAAACGCTTTATTTTGGTGCTTGAGTGTCTCATGTTCATATCTTGTACTGGTGTGGGAAAGCAGAGCATCACAAAAGTGATGCTGGTCAATCACAGGGATGATTTTCTTCTTAACAAGTAGTTAATTCTTCCACCAGGCCAGTGTTGCCATTCCCACTCCAGTTGTACTGAGCAATTTCGAGAAGTGGCAAAGTTTTGTTTATCAATCAGCAAACAAATACGAAAAGAAGAAGTGTGGTAGAACACAGGACTTGTGGTAATGGGTTGGGGGTTTGTGTGGCTCTTAGCGCACCAAAATAATATTTCCATTTCTTGAAAGTTATGAAGAAATGTGTCTCAGGATGTTACCTTGAATTTAGCATGGTTGGAGATAGTCTTGCTGTTCTCTTCTCCATTTGGTTTGTATGAGAAGAAATATTTATAGTCTGCTTTTGTTTAAGAGAACCCTGAATTTGCCCTGTAACAGAAAACACCAATAATTGAGGAACCTGTTTAAGGTTCTCTTGTTAGGTGGCAAAGGAGATTTTTTCCCTTTCTATGCATGTGCAGAAGGACAAAGAGAAGTTCCTCCCCTGTGGCTTCTCTAATGAGTTCTAATACAAAGCTAAGCAAGTTGGAATTTCCACACCCTGTTGAACCAAGCAAATCATGTGGTCACTTCTTTTTTACCCTTATTCTGCTTTTAGCAGGGGGTACAAAAGTGAAGAATGCATTTATTTGCTACTGTGACAACAGATGAAATTCCTGATCTTCCTTTAACATGAATGGGAACATTACTCTTCTAGTTTGGGATGCCAGGACTTCACCAGCTGTGTCTACTAATAAGGCACAAGTCTAACTAATAAATTAAAACTAATTAAAAGTTAACTCTAGGTTACCACTGGACTGATGCTGCTAGAAGTAGTTCTTAGCCTTGTCATGGATCCATCACAAGTGGATTCTTCTCTCTTGTTTTTACTGACCACATGTAGTCCACTGCTGCTACATGATGGTTGTTCAGCACTTTTGCAGTGAGGTGCTTCCCCTTGCTGTATTAATTTGTTTTTTGAATTATGGGAGATGTTACAGGCCACTCCCAGCAGCCAGTGCAGAATTGCTGAATAACAGAGTAGAGCAGTGTGTAGGTAAACATCTTTTGGAGTCACTGGGGTAGATGTGTTGGACCACAACAGTCAGTGTTCAGAACTAAATTAAAGGTCAGCAAAACACAGAGTTCCTTCAAAATTCCAGAGCACCATGTCTATTTGAATCTGTTTTGTTTCTGGAGACATAAAAAGAGATGTTCCACACCCAGAAAAGCAAACAGCATTTGCCATGCCAGCTAAAGGGTGTGAAAGGGAAACCCATGTATCTTATACCCCTTTATTTTGATTTTTCTGTTGCTATTCAACATACAAGTGGTTACGTTGCAAAATCTAACCACGGCATGTACCATTTTGTATTGAGGAAGGAAATATCACTTTTAATTTTTTTTTTCTTCTAAGGATTAATGTTTCTTAAAAATAACTCAAACCAGGACACATCAAACCTAAAATGGAGAGCTTTGAATCTCTGAGTAGGTTGTCTCAAGTCCAGTTCCTGTCTTACAGTAGGTCTGTATATGTGTGAGTATGACAGGTAAGGAAGGGCTGAAAATGAAACTCGTGCAGCCTTATTGATGGAAGGAATAAATGCAAGACTCTCTTTATGTAGATCATAGGAAAACAGATGTTACATGGTTTAAGTATATATATAAAAATGTGCTTGTGACCCATGATCTGTTTTTTCCTCAAGTCCACAGCATCTCAGATGTGCATCTGAGTTTTGCCTGTGGATAAGGGCCCTGGGGGTTATTGTCATGCCCCTACCATTTCCTGTGCCCTTTCTCTCTTCGCTGACAGATGCAAGCATCTCTTTCTTCTTTCCTCAGTTTCCCCTTTCTTCTACAGCAGCATCAAAGAATAGGATGTGCTCTTTCCACAGAGGCTCCTTGGATAATGTGAGGCTGAAAGATACTTAGTAATCAAAGAGGAAAAGCTGCAAAGTTTTACTTCAAATAATCTTTGGCTGATATGGAAGAAGATATATAGTGCAGGCTTATCTAACGAAAGGGGCTGTGGCTGGTCAGTTGTTAGCATAAAGGGAGTGTGACCCAGTGACTGATGGTTTCCACTGTATTTCTGTAGTTCCAAGGTATGCTCTTAGGAGCTTCATTTGGCAGCACTTTAAAGCTCCCCCTTATAATGCAGGAGAAGACAAAAGCCTCTTGGAGGCTGGCCATAAGGCTTGTTGTACACTTTTAATTTAGAAAGAAATGTAAATCTGTCTGATACTATAAAAATCAACTTTGTGTCATGTAAGCTGTTCCCTGTTTGGCGTGGATGGAAAATTCTCAGTCAGTGGCAGGTAAGGTCAGCATGAACAGAGCCTGATCCCTAAATGATTTATCATTGATGTGGTGTTTAGTTCTGTACCAAAAAATAAACAGGCACATTCCTTTTTTTGTTTACATAGAGACTTAGAAATAGTTATATTGCCCTTCATTCTTCTAGGTTTTATTAGAAAAGACATTGAAGACAAATAGAACAGTGACAAAGCTAATAATAGGTCTTTTATGGAATGTGACTTATTTTGCCAAACTAGAGCATTTTTACATCCTTGTGCTTTTAGGCTGACTCTTCTGTAAAAATGGGAAAACGGCAGTACAGAGATTTGATTTAGATTTTATTTCACCTGTGCTGAGTCAGAGTTGCTTGTTGTTTTCTGTGAGCTGCATGTATGTTTTATTATGGTTTTATATTAGGGTTTTTTAGAGTTGAGATAAACTGCTGTTTCTGCTTTTCCTTCAGTCATGCAAGATCTCTAGAGATGTTCTATCCAGTTTGCATATTTGCTTTCTCAGTGTTTGTGCTTGAATGTGTGTATGTATTCACCTGCAGTTGCAGTTCTCATGTCAGGTGTCAAAATGGACTTGGGTGTCCTGTAAATCAACAGGCAACATGCTGGAGTCTCAGGAGCTGGGAATGGGGCCCACTTGTGCATGTTGCTTTACCCTACAGGTTTTGGTTTATTTGGTTTATATCCTCACTTGTGTGATGCTCACATTGTGTGTATGAGAGATTTCACACACAAGTATTTGCCCAAGTAATTTTTAAGACAAAGTACTTCCAAGGGCAGGATGGCAGCTCTTATCTTCAGAGTCCCTCCAGTGCTCCTGGCACAAAAGGAACATGGAGCTGGCTATGAATAATTGAATGTCAGCAATTAGGACTGTTATTAAAATAGGAAGCTACTGTGACTGTGTTTTCTGCTCAATGTCTCTGCTCTAGCTGTTGTTCCTCAAAGTAATGCTCATGTATGACCACTGAAAGCTAAATCTCTCTTACTTCCCTTTGGTATTATATTTCATCCCACACAGTAGTGGTACCCCACAAATGATAATTGCCATAGGTAGAAATTGTCTGCAGCAATAATAAGCACCAAAACACCCATCTCCAACCTGTGCAGCTCTTTGGAAATCCTTGCAGTGTGGTTCTGGATTGTCTTCCTCTCATCCTCGCATGAAGGAGGGATTCACCTTTTCAAATATAGAGCAGTAACCTTCTTCTCCCTCCTCCCACTTCTCTCAATTATCAGGTGTGCACTATATCTAATTTTAAATTAACTTGTCACCCTACATCCTATCTGTAGGGGTTTACAATTTTAAACCAATTGCCTTTGAGGTGACTTTATATACTGTTCCATTAACATATACATATCAATTCTAGGGCACTTACAGACTACAGAATAAAATCCCCTCTTGAGCAACATATCTTCAGGGAAAAAGAAGTAGCTTGCATTTGATTTGCTGTCGAGTGAGTGCTGTGATGTATCAAAACCTAACACTGAGCAGGGCAGTTGAATGACTTGAATAATTGTTTTCATACAAGACAATTTAGGGTCATCTTAGTCTAGATACTAAGTTAAAAATGGATTTTTTTCTTATCTTGGTAGTGTTCCATTACCTAGGGTTATTGTAGTATAAAGTAGGAGAGACTGAAACTATACTTGCCTGAATTTGTGAGTATATGCATGATCACCCAAGGTATTGAGCTGACCACGAAAGCATTTTCACATTCATTTAATGAAAAAATTACATAAATAAAATGATGGGAGCTTAGGTTGTACATGGGACCATTAAACCCCCTGATTTTGTGTTGTGTGTCACGTTGTTATCAGTGGAATGATTCAGAGTGTGACGCTGCTGGGCTCACACTGTCTCAGCTGCAGCAAGGGCACTATTCCCACTTGGCTCATGGTCCAGAGGCTGCTGTCACCTCGGGCAGGAAGGAGCTTTCTGTGTCTGGAAAGAGCACTATTCAATTTTATACTGCAATCCAAAGTCTGTGCTTCATTCTTTATCCTGAGGAAAACAGCGTTAGTGGTGTGATACAGTAAAGTCATTTGCTTTGGGAAAAGACATTTTTCTTCCCTTTTCATGCTGCTACAGCTGTATTCCTGCCAGCAAAGATGAAGTGATTTGGCTTTCCAGAGGTTGTGACATAACTGATGGTTTCTTTTACAGCAAAGGAGAGCCTCTCTTGCACTTGTGCGACAGAAGAACTGAGACATGAGTAACTTGCGTACCAAAAATCGGCAGGTCTCTAGCCCAGTCCCATCAGCCTACAGGCAGCTGCCCCTGGCAGGCTCCTTTTCAAAGGAAAGGCAACTCAGTGCTGAGGGGTCACCTGGAAATGGCAGCCAGGAATCAGGAACTGCAACAGAGGCAAAGAGGAAAGTGCTTGCGAGGGAAGGCAGGGAAGAGATGAAAGAGTTTGGCAGAGTGAAGGCAAGGGACGATGGCAGCTGTGTTTGGGTAGTAAAGACTGGGGGTTATTTACCCCAAGGTAGCTACAAGGAGCTGATTTCAGATCAGCCATAGTTTGAACATAGTTTTCAGGAATTTATTATTCAGGCCTTATTTTCAAAGACAAATACAGGGAAATGCCATATCTTGGCATCAAAGGGAGGGAAGTGCAGTGAAATGTCAGGTTATTGTCTCAGAAAGAGAGACCGAGCCTCCGAGGCAGACAGACCATGCAATGTGCCAGAGGCAAACCTGCAGAATGGACTCAGGGAGGCTCTTTATCTCAGTGGTAGTGGAATATTTTCCACAGCTGTGCTGTAATAGCTGGATCTAGTTTTATTTTGTGAAGGGGTAAAAATGCGACCAGAGGGTGGCAAAAAGAAACGTAAAACTGGTAGAGGAAGTAAAGCTGAACCATTTTAGAACTCAAACTTTTTTTCACCTTTTTTTTTTTTTTTTAAAATTTCAAAATATAAATCAAAATATTCCTTCAGTTAATTGCAGTGTGTATCACCCAACTCTGCCTACAGAAGGGCAGAAAAACGTGGAGGTCTGATAAAATTTTGGCTCATTGGCTCAGCTCTCCTTGCTGCTTCCTACCTGACTGCTGTGCTGCAGTCACTAAAGCTTTGTCAAAAAATCCTTTCTCATGCTATTTCTTTGCTTATGGCTTAAGGAAAGTAAAATCTCTAACCATACAAATATGCTCCACATTAATCAGTGTGCACAGTAAAGACAGTCAGTGAGAGAGAAGCCTTGTGTTCTTGGTATTTACTTATATTTAAGTAAATGCATCTATTGGACTGACATTCACCTTTACTCTTGTGGAAACAAGCAAAAATGCCAGCTCTTCCATGACACACACAGTTGTCTGTAATACTTAAACCAATAAAAAACCCAAACCAACAAAAGGTTCCAGAGGATATGTTGCTACAGTATTTTTTTTATCCTTAATGTCACTCTATCTCAGAAAAACTTCAACAATGAAACACTTGCAATACATTTTTAAAAAAGGTTCTAAAAAGGAAATAACTCCCATCTTGGTTTGATTTCCTGCCCCACTGCCTTGAGTTGGATAAGCAGTATGTTGCCAGATGAATTACAAATGCTTTATTCTAGGATGGAGAAGGAAAAAGATACAAAATGTTTTGTTATATTTACCTGTATCATCTCTGTGTATATCTTACCCGCTAACAGCATCCATCCATATGGGTATATAGAATATATAACTGTAAATAAACCATTCAAAAATATTTATAAAATAAAATCATAAAAACTTATATAAAATAAAAATTACACATGAGGACTTGTATATAGTTATGTGCATACACCCTTCTGGAATACAGGAAAACCCAATCTTTAGGCAAGAGGGAACAAGAAAGAAAAACCCACCAAAATATCCAAACAGAAAATAAGTAGCTGTTTCATTTTAGAACAAAAGTAGTCTGAGGAAAATGTAGTGCAATAATTCCAATGTTTATTTTTAATAGTTTCAAGATGGAGTTCTCCATGCTCAGGGACTGAGGGGAGCTCTCCCTTGTGGAGCTGCTGAATCCAGCTTGGGAGCAGGAGGATGTGCCTGTCCTAGACTGAGAGGCACCACTGACAGCACTTTATGGGTGCTGGAGGACACTGGGCAGGTTTGCTGCCATGGGAAGTTGGTTGTTAGGCACATGAAAACCAGGCTTAAGGGAAAACTTGCCAGCATTGACTTTTTTCTATAAAACCCTTTGGGTTTTTTAAGAGTTGCCACGTGACTTTGGCAAAGTATCCTGGTCAGAATGTGGTGTGGATTCCATGTGCAGCCTCACTGGCTGGGTGGGCTGAGACAGACATGATCTAGCCATGGTTTTCCTCAGCTTCTGGAAAACTGCAAAACCCAGGAAGCCAGTCATGTTTCAGACCAAACTGGTGAAACCTTTTATTTCTCCTCAGTAACATTTGACACACTGTAAGTCACCTTCCAACTGGTAGCTTTCAGCTTTGCCCTTTATGTTTATCAGAAGGGGACCACAAAATAAACAGTGGTATTTTTTCTGTCTCTCCCCAGTTTACTTTGTGCATTAGACAGTGCTCTGTAAATTATAGCTCCACTTTTTCTCTTGAATAGTCAGTCAGGCGTGTTCCCATTTCACTTGTGCTGGAGATCCATTTAAAGGTTACCCAGTCCTAGGAGAGAGAAGTATGTTTTAAAAAAATAGGAAAATGAAATAATAAAATTAAATGAATTGCTGAGGGAGGAATAGGGAGAGCACAATACAAAGAAACTTCTTGGATTTGTTTTGTTACTTGCTTTCAGATTGGTAATGTTCTTGTTTCTAATGTTTTGTCCATGTCACATACAGCTTCATGAAATGTCATAATGAAAATAACATTACTTTTACGCTTTATCTGAATGTAACAAAATTCCTCCTTACTAGAATAGCAGTTTGGATGGGAGTTGAAGACTCCAGTTATCGGGGGTGTAAGGTTAATAAAATTGGCTCTTAAAAATACAATGTCCTGCTGTCTTAGTGTGGTGCATTTTTTGTGTCCTATTTCTTTGTGTTCTTCCCCTTCCTGTTCTGTTGGGGTATGGAATTGGGAAAGCAATTGAACTGAATCAAGTTTGGTGATAACTTTTTGGTAGCAAATGGAAAACAAAAGGCTGGGATAGAGGTATGTTACCAGAGGGAAATGTGAGAAGTTTTATTTTTAAAGGTGGGTTTCCCCAGGTGCCAGAAGATGGTTTGGGAAGGGTAGGAGATAGCTCAGTGCAAGGAGATGACAATTCTCCCTATTCTGCACATACATTTGTAATGATTTGTGACTAGTTCTTCTGTTTAATGAGTATAGTTGAAACCTAGAGAAAGAAGAGAAAATGGATATGGGAGGGAGCAGCATATTCGAGCACACAAAGATTTTTAAGGTGTTAGGAAATATTAAACCTCTTGTTCCTGGTGCTACCACACAACTTTACATAAGAAAAAGTTTTGATTTTTCACTGTTCCAGTAAATTACAGTGCCAGCTTTAAAGGATAGTTTTTTGGTCATGACCGGTAACATTTTTTACTGTAAAAGTGAAGATTAATTTTGGTTTATTATGTGGTTTTTATTTTTTCTTTCCATGTTAGTAGTTTAAATTTTGAAAAGATGAGAGGGCATGGAAGTTTGCCAGTGTTAATGAGATACAGTTCTCTATTTTAGTTTGGGAACTCAGCAGAGGCAATCCATGGAAAAATTGTGTTTTGTATGTACAAATAGCGACTGGTTTGCATTATTCAGATGCTGTTTCATACTGCCCAGCTCAATTAAGGACTCAAAGAATAGGATTTGCAGTAGATTTATGGAGGAAAAATTGGTACTTTTAAACATATAAACTTGTATAAAAATGAAAATATGCATCTCCGAGACATACTTAGTGTTTATTGGACAACCACATAAGTTTAACATTATATTTATTTGTTTGCTTTACTAAGATTTGCTTCAGATTTCTTTGTACTAAGATGTTTCTCTTGGATACATCAGCTCTTTTCATCCTTTCTGATATCATGCTAATAAGTGATTATCTTTTTGATTTGTTAAATGTAGTAATGTACACTATAAACACGCCTACTGTCAATTTAAGGTTTAAAAGAGAACAGATGTCAAGGTTTGTGATAGGTATATGCAGCTGTATCGTTTCACTTCTTGTAAACTCTGTACTGCAGCACAAATACTTTATGAATATTTATTAGGGCATTGTTCAAGCTTGCCCAGCCATATTCCTACACTTCCCTTATTTGTAGGCTACAGGAAAAGAGGACAAAAAGATCTCTCTCAATACATTTCTTTAATAGTGGAGTTACTTCAACCTAAATTGATGAATGTTTAGTTTTTGGCTCTTCAAGAGAAGCATTGCTTTTTTCAGATTAGAATTCACAGTAGTTTATTGGTTTTTTTAAAATAAATAAATACTAATTAATCTCACTAACATCAAAACCTAAAGTATTTCATTCCCCTCTGGGGTTTTAAAATAGGCCTTTAAATGTATTTTGTTCAATGGATGATTTTACAGGGAGAGGATTTGATTTGTTAAATGTCAAGCAATGTTATTTGTGGGACTGTTTTCATTAATGGCAGTGTGAATAACAGCTTTCCTGAATTTATTCCTGTGTTTGCTTTTGCTGAATCAGAATTTAATAAGCTCAGTGTGTGGAAAACTGTTGTCAGTCTCACTTTTGGGCTTTGTTAAGGAGCCTGTGCTTATGAAAATTGAGATAAACCTTCTGTTAGTCAGTGAGGAACATTTGGGAAATGAAGGAGTATGCAGCAATTTTCATCTGTTCTTTTAACTAAATAAAAAAGTAGAATAGCTCTGAAAAAGCTTTAAAGTCATACCTTTTAAAAGGACTACTGCAGTCTTCATCTTCCCTCATCTTTACTCCAGTAATCTGTGTATTTTGCTGTTTAATGTAAAATGCACTATATGATGGATTATTTTTCTTTACCCCTCCCTTTCTTGCTGTGAAGGGATGATTTGGTTTTGGTCTTGTTTTACTTTGATTTTTACAATTTGAATTCCGCCTTATGTTTTAAAAATAATGCTACATGAAGGTGGAAATTCAGTGACAAACTGATATACTATGGTTTATTTCAATAAGAAATAGAAAAGAAATGTGAACTGTAATTGCATCATCAAGTGATCATTGTAGAGGAGGAAGAGCTGGCACAGTCTTTGTTGAGAAGCTCCCACAACTTCCAACAGAAGGCTTTTCCAGAGGCAGGGAGTGTTTGTTCTGTGCTTCAGGTCGTTCAGCTGTTCCTTCTCAGTGATCAACTCAGCTCAGGCACTTCTGAGGAAGTTGATTGAGAACTGCAGAAAGCACCTTGTTTGACCTTTGTGTTCCTCTGGATGAAGGGGAGGCTTTAGGAGAGAGCTGAAGTTACACAGCTGAAGTTTTGCAGAGCCCAGTAAACAAAGGCATCTTGTTCTGTTCCTTCACTTCAAATTGTACCTTGCTTTTAGTGAAATCAGCTACATCTCCAGTATAGATTAGAATATCTGCTGCAAAATTAGAAGATCTGCTAAAATCAGTAGTTCCTGCTAACTCCCCCAAAACAGAGATGAAAAACCAGATACTGAATTTCTCACTCAGTTCTGAACTCAGCCCTTTTTTTGTTTGGTTGGTTTTTGGTTTTTTTTAAGAAAAGGGGCTCATTTGACATATTTACTAACACACCTACGAAGATCAGCTTTGCCAGGTTCTGCTCATGCACTCTGACATATAGGATGTATTTTTGTGCCTGCTCATGAGGAAGAAGCTCTGCAAAGCCCAGGCAAATCTGCCTTTGGTTAATCAGGCTGCCCTTGGTGTCAGGACAGCAGCTGTGCAGTGGGACCAGCAAAAGGCATTTTTGAAATACTTTCCTCGAGAGCCTCAGCCCAGTGAAAAGGAAGGTTGCTTCAGCTGTTTTGTACATGCTTAATGGCAGGAATGCTTGAGGAAATGCTGTGTAACCAGGCAGCTTGAGAGCACTGAATTGTTCTCTTATTCACATGTAATATTGTTACAAGTCCATGGGTGCTCACACCGGGCTGCTGTAATACTCAGGTAGGTCATTTCTTACACCTGGACTGCTTAACAGCCTTTTTTGGCTCAAGTCACCTTGGTTAATGTAATGCAAAATTACAACCTTCTTCGTTTAAAACAATAATGATAATATTAATATTTTTTTAAAGTATTTGCTTATTAAGGAATATATTCTTTAATGTCTGTACTTTTCTCCCTCCCCTTAAAGCAAAAAAATGTTAGCCCATCTCTTGAGATGCTAGAAACTTCAGCAAAATTTCTTCATTTTCACCAGACATGTGTCCATTCTTTCCCTTTTTCCTACTTCTGAGGGAAGATATTTATTCTAGCTGTGCTCTCATATAATTATATTTTCCTGGTATTCACTGGGTAACAACAGCTGCCAATGTTCTGACCACTTATAGTCATAAAATGTTCCACATGAGTTAATTTCTGTAGTTAACTTAGGTGGTGAATTCAAAGTAATTCAAGACCTTACACTGTTTGCTGGTTTTATTATAATTTGAATTTAGAAATTGTCTTTTCATCTCTACTTTTGCTTGAAATGAGGAGTAGTACATTAAGGAAACAAAATCATAAGAGGTTAAAAAAAGCTCTAACCCTCCACTCTCTTAAGCCTTCTGTATTTCTCTCCCCGCATTGCTGTGCTACTTAGAAAAGAGCTGTGACTGATACTAAGCTTTTTATGATTAGTGACATTCTCAAGTACTCATTGCTGCACTGATTGTATTTTGTATTGTATTTGCCTTCCAGTAAAATGTAGTATTTCTAATGATTTTATAATTTATTACATTGGGGAAATGGGGTGAAACTTTGCTGGAACAAGTTAATTAACATGCATAAAGAAAAGCTCACATTTCTTTTTCAGATGCAGAAGTTTTCAATTTTGTAAGTAAACTTACAATGCAGTGGATGTTTCTAGATGTTTTTAAGAGTCCTTTCAGATTAAGGAGTATTTTCTAAACAAGACTTCCATAATTTTAAAACCCAAAGGAACCCTAAAAAACATCAGGAGCTGCCAGAGAGAAATGGGAGAGAAAAACATTTGTGGAAGACGTCATAAAAACCAGAAGTTGGTTGGTACATGAGTTAAGCAGAAATGAAGTATTCAGTTGTCATCCAGAAGAAAGGACACATAAATGGCAATGTTCATATGCCCAGAGAAGTGTAGATATCGTTTTAGGAGATAATGTTGTCTAGCTCTGCATGTAGGATTTATCTTGCCTGGCTTTGGCTGCCTAAAACAAGTCATCTATTTAAGCTGTTGTTTCAGCTGGTGAAGTCACAGGAGAGAATAAGGCATCTTTGGGGGGATGATTCATCTGCCTTGTTTCAAACAAATATCCCAGGACGTTATGACTTGTCCTCTGGAGGTGTGACATTGTGCATTGATTAGAGAGCCAGGCAGATAACTCTGCTTGGGCACAGAGCTGAGGTAGGGGGGAGACATTTCAGCTGCACTGAAGTCCTGCTCCACCTCTCATTTTCTCTCTGAAGCTAACTCTGCAGTTAAGGGGATTTGTAGTTCTTCATTTTTACAGTTACCACATGTACTGCTGTCCAGGATTTACACAGAATCATTTTTCCCTTGTGCTGTTGTTTTAGTTCAAGTAGTTGCCTTTACAATTGTCAAGTGCGCTAAAAAAAGTTACTTACATTGAGATGATGCAGTGTATGATCTGCTGCTGAATTTTGTTCAAAGTTATATAAATTAACACCTTGTGGTTTATATCATTAACAAACAGGAATAGTAGCTATTTATTTTAATTCTAGAATAGCTGGAAAAGTGTCTATTTGATTTGGATTTTTCCAGACAAGCAGATAAAATTTTAACTGAAAACCATACTAACACAGCTTTGTTCCCCCATGACAGTGACTGCAAAAATATCCATTTGGTCTTTATCTTCAAACATCAAAATGGCACCTGAGACTATTCACTCATCTATGGCCTACGTAAATACTGTAACAATGAAGGGGAGAGAGGTCTCTGTCATGTTTCTAATGGATTAAGAATTTGATCTCAGTTTCTTGATGAGAAAGGTCGTGATTACTCAGATTGAACAGAAAGTCATTCTAAAGGTTACAGAACAAGAACCAAGCCTCAGCAATGACACAATCGTCTCTTTGGCCTTTATATGGTTTGTAATCATGCACTGCTTATTGACCTTTGCAGATTAAGTACTATTTTAAGTCTCAAAAATTAATACCTTCTTTTTATTATATAAAACTGTCATAAATAGAAGACAGCACAAGTGTTATGCCTCTCACACAGTTTGCTGATACAGAAGGAAGCTTTCTTTTCCCTCCATCATGCTGCTCTGCAGGCAGCTGTCACCTTTTTGTGGTGGGTCTGCTGAAGCCTTTCAGCATCACATGGGTGGGAGCAGGTCTCTGTTCTGCTCCACTCCTTGAGTGCTGGTCTGTGTTCAGGATCCACAGCCCATCTTCCATGATCTCCATCCCATCTTCCTCACCCTCCCATGGCCTGCTCAGCCTCATCCCTTGTTTTTAGAGTGCCACAGTGGCACGGGAACAGAGAATTGAAGGCTATGTGTTTTCAGCTCCTCCCAGCACCTTGCACCATGTGAAGAGCCTGGTCCATCTCCTCTGACACTACCATAGGTACTGCTGGAGCTGCTGTTGGGTGTCCCCTCAGCCACCCTTTCTCCGAGTCAGACCTGCTCCTGCAGTCTCTGCCCACAGGGAAAGCGCTGCCATCCCTGGCAGTCTCGTGGCTTGTGCTGGGCTTGCTGCAGTCGGTCCAAGCCTTCCCTGAGTGCTGTCCCAGGTGTGGCCTAACAAGCACTGAGCAGGAGGAGGTAAAACCCCTGCCCTGCCCTGCCCTTGAGCTGTGGCCAGGCTGCTGCTGCTGCTCTCTCCTGCCAGAGCACGCTGCTGGCTCGTGCTCTGCTCACTGTTTGCTGCCACGACCCTCTGTCTTTTCTGGGAACTGCTGAGCCCAACCAGCTCATTGTTTACCCACCTAATTGGCCACTTCTCCAGATGTAACATCCCAGCTGGACAGAAGGAGTGGGCCAACCTGTTCATCAGCTAATAAACTTTGATTTGTTTTCTCATATTAGCATTAAACTTGTGCAAGCCCTGTTGTCTGACAGTGAAACGTCTTTGCTTATTCATCACTCCACTGTAAATGACTGCTGTAACCCCCAGTTACAGGTGATTTGCTGATATTCCCACAGCCTCCTAACTCCCATGAGATTGTGCTGCAGGTGTTTATGATCTTTCCATGCCTATATCCACAGCCTGCTGTAGACACAGGATTTTCTCTTGCTCCTCTGACCAGAATGGATGAAAACCTTGCTTCTCAGCAAGAAGCTTTGTCTCAGTGTATGTTGATCATCACATTCCTGTGAGCAAAGTGAAATCAGTAAGAATCCTCATCAATTTTGGTAAATCTCACTGGTTTCTTAAAAGCAATTGAAAAACTAACTGATTTTTCAGTCTTATTCGAGATTTGAAGGGGAAAAGCAGTTATTTGCATATTGAGAGGGTGCAGCATTTAACTATAAATGGAAAGGAATGAATTGCTGATGATCACTGCTAGCATTTTCAGTTGTATTTTTGTTTTGAAGGCAGACTATGCTCATAACAAAAAAGCTGAACTCAGAGCACTTTGCTTTCTCTTGAAATATAATGCTGAATAATAATATCGGGGTTTTTTTTGTCCAACTTTCTCATTTGGTTTTCTGAAACTTCGGAGACTGTCAGAACTGGGAGAATTTATTAAACAGAGCATTCTGTACTGAGATTTTTAGTGCACCACTGCATGTCCATATTGGTATCATCTAGAAGGAAATATATAGTTGAGATTGTAAAATAGAATAATTACAGTAGCTCAGAACAAAGCCATTGTTTTGTGAAATCAGAATAAGTAAGGGCTGTATGATTTTCAAGTGAAAATCAAGTCCCAAAGGTTGATTAGAGGTAATATGGGTGTAGCCCCACCTCCTTCTCATCTATCACCAGAAGCCTTTTTTGGAGAGGAGGGGTGCTGAGCCCAAAAGAGAAGCACTTTTTATACAACCACTTGCTTCTTCTGCAGAGAATTGACTTCTCTGTTGTTTTATTGCTGTTACCCTCTTCCATCTAGAGTTGAAAATATTTTGAGCCCTCTGCTTGTATCTATTTTTAGGGAAGGGATTTTTCAGAAGTATTGAAAGCTCCTCAGATTTTGTCCAGTGCCTAATATAAGAATATTCCTGTTAGATTTACTGAAGCATTTAGATACAAACACTTTACCTGTGTGGGCAAGTCAAAGAGGTTCCTTTGTCACAGAGCCTGAGATAATCTGAATAATTTGCACGACCTTTTGTTTGTGTGTGTGCCCTCATGGGTTTTACATACATGGCATAGTCTGGTATTTAATGGGATTGCCTGCTAGGGGCTGTAAGTTACAAGAGTTATGGATGATAGTTATAATAGTGCCTTACAGCTGAGGAAGCTGAAGTCCTTTGTGAGCAGTAATTAATTAAAGCACAAACCAGTCCCATGAGATGGCATTATCCCCTGTTTTACAGATGGTGGAACACAAAAGATAAGTGTATTGTTCAAGGGTGGGTAGCCAGGCGTTGTCAGATCAGAGATTAAACCCCAGACCTCTTTTTTATAGGGCCATGTTCTAATGCACTTTGTGTTTCCAGTGCTTTGAAATTTGCTGATACTTATTCTGTAAGGCAACTTGTTCATCTCATTTGATCTTTGCTGTATGAGATGATCCTTGAGAAAAAACAGGGCATTCCATCAATCTGCTTTTGTTGTAAGTCTCCAAAAGGGATTAGGTTATAAATTCTGTCTCTTTAGTAGTGTCCAGACTAACTCAAAATGTAAGCACATCCTTTTCTCTCAGATCACAGTATTTTATGCTGGTGCTTTGCCTGTAAGAACTAGAACAAGATTATAATGCCACCTTTTCTTAGCATGGCCATTAGGGATTGAGTGGGAGTGGGTGTTCTGCTGCTCATATAGAGGCAGCATCGATGGGGAAAGATGGGAAGAGAAAGACCTTTGAGCAGTTCAAGTGTCATTTTAAGAAATGTTGCTACTTAAAACTTCTGCTTGTGGTTGTATAAAGAGTTCCTCCTGTTGGAGTTTGAATGATGTCAAAGACTTTATCTCTGTTTTGGCATGTGGTATCACACAGCAGCTGAGGCTCTTTGGTTTGTGGGATTTTTCCAAGTGAAGAGGGAGCACATGTTCCAGTAGGAATTTCAGCACTGGCGTGTGTTTCCTCTGGAGGTGATGAGGATGTCATGTTGCGTCCGGAAGGCAATCTGGAATTCTGCCCTCATTGAATTTCTTTGCAAGTCTCAGTGAATGAAATCATCTGCTTTCTGTCAAAGGGTCTGAGGGGAAGGAAGGAAGATTTTTTTTTTTTTTTGTGCTGTGTAGTAAAGTCATTGACAAAGTCCTTGTTGGATTTGTACTTGTTTTAAAAGCTTTCTTGAAAACCTTATCTCTGAAGTAGTCGGCAACGAGTTAAAGTATATTAAAGTATACTTCTGTGTAAAACTCTTGTAACTTAACTGAGGTTGCTGACAGCTCTTAGTCTAGTGCATCCATGAAACAAAAATAGCATCACTCCTGAGAATTCCACTGAATGAGATAAGCCAACAGGGTCATCTGTGTTTTGCTCTTTTTTTTTGAAATAAAGCATTTGACAGATTTCCTTAAGCATTTGTCGTTGGTTGTTAGAAAACAACCTGAGGACTACTGAAGCTGGTATTTTCTGGTTTACTGTAATTTATTGCATTTTATATTACTGTTATGCACATCCGTTTTTGCAGAGTGTCTCAGTAAGGTGGACTGGAAAACAGCTGTGGTGATAGACTTCAGAAAATCTTTCACATGGATGGATGCAGTGTTTGAGGTGCCAAGCAGACAGGCAAAAGATGAGTCCTCACCCAGAAATGTATGAAACTACAGTTCAGCACAACTTGTTTTCCCTTCAGAAGAAAAGGTGGGGTGATAATATCAGTCTGATGATGACAGCTCCAAAACTGAATCACTGAAGAGAATCGAGGTCAGGCAAAATTTAATGTAATCATATGCATGTTTTCCATAAAATCTCAGTTGTGAGTGGAAAACTTTAAACCCGGCCTATTAATAAGCTGTGTCAAAGCCAGGAAAGATTGAGTGAGGAAGAAACTATGCAAAGAGAAAGTGAGTTTAGCTCAGCTAGTGCTGGCTGCTGGTTTTCAGCAATTTATTAACATTTGAAGGTAATATGGTCAATATTGTTGTTTTGAGGAGTGAAGAGGGAAAAGGATGACTGGCAGAGAAACAAAGAAAGTGCATCAGAGTATGTAATAACAAAATGCTAATAGGGTAACACAATAAAAGATCAAGGACTTTCCTGAAAGTTGTGACAGCTTGCTGCTAGAAACAGAGATGTAACCTGGATTGCTTGCTCTCCCATGCAAAATGAAGATACGAAGAGTTTGAGAGCGCATTTCCCATGTGGTTGAAAGTGTAAGGGGAAGGTTCATGTTCACCCTTGCTTTGGTAGTGTTGGTCCCTGCCCCATCCTTTCTCCTTGTTGTGATACTTCTCCAGGTAAGTTTTCCCCTCTCCTGAGACAGACTGTAAAGCTGGGAACAGTAGGAGGTTTTATGTCTGGGCCCTGTGATCTGGAATGACTCTGTTTGCTCAACTGCACACTGCTGTGCTCCAGTGAATCATGTCCCTCCCTTTTGAGATGACAGCTTGCTTTACAGAGCAGAGATGAGTGGAGGTGAGGGAATGAGAAGCTCTGCTGCTGGGATCCTAATGGTCCTAACTGTGCCTGTTGCTTCCCCTTGCTGATTTTGGAAACTGGCTGTTCTACCCTTCCTGCTCTACATGGGCATCACCTCACTCCTGAAATGAGTCATGTCTCCCCTACCTTGTTAACTTTCATTTTTGCACCATGTTCTAATAACTACACATTCTTTATCCTCCCCACCCTCCATAAGCTCCAGCCTGAGGTATACCCTTCACTTTGTGCTCTCTACCTCCTTCATCTCCATACCACACACCTTTCCCTACGTACCCTAGGAGCTTTTACCCTTCATCTCAAATTTTCCTGCTCCATGGCCCTGAGCAGAGAGCCTGCTTCCTGCCCTCTGGCTGGCACAGTGCCTGCAGCAGGGGAAAACCAACTGGCTTCAGAGGGCTGAGCTGCCAGCTTCCATTTTCACATGAGGCTGAAGCAGGAGCAGCAGCAGCAGCTCTAGACCTTGGCTTATGCGTAGGATCTCGCAGGGGGCACGATGGTTTTTCTGATTCCCTATTACATTTTGTGATGGAAAAGTCAGGAACAGCCTTCACTGAAAATTATCAATGTACCACTCTTAGAAGACTCACCTACCAGATTTTACCAAAGCTTAGTTTGATAATGATAAAAACCACCTTTTCTGAACCTGTCTTAAATGGGCACTGGCAGTATCAGATTGCAAACTGGTTTAAATCCTTTTTCTTCATATTTTTTCCTCTCAAATGAGTGGGCTTGGTTTTCATGAAGGGGTGAAATTCTTGAAATGTTTCAAGGCATTGATGTAAGCACTACCATATTGCCCAGACACAGAGGATGGGCAACACTTTGCCCTCCAAAGCTGTTGCTGAATACTCAGAGACACACTAGGAATCCTTGTGGTGTTACACACACAATTCATGCTCTGTAAAATTTAACTGCTTGTACTGATTCCTCACACAAGATATTTTTATTTACCTGAGAGTAGCTTTTGCTTGATTGGCTGTTGAATAAATTTTTTACTTAAAAAAATAATTAATACTAATTTTTTTTCCCCTGATACAATACAAGAATAAAACCCAAACTTTGTTTTTTCTTGTGTTCCTGCTGAAATGGCTTGGCACCAGAATGATAATTCTTCTATGTCTTGGGCTTTAGAAGTTGAGACATGAGATTTGTCAGAAGTTCTTAACTCTTGACTCTTCCCTCATAAGCAATTTGTGAGATTTTGAGAAGCTTCCTGGTCCCTGGTCAAACGAGTCCTATGTTTTCAGGACCATTATGTATTTAACAGTTCTCACTACAGACAATCAAATTATTGAATGGTGTTGCAATCATTTTAACAATTGAGTTACGTAGTTGCTAGAATTTCACAATAGGTATTTAGTTCTCAAACCATTAACAGGCAATGCCTGGAAATGAAACTAGCCTTCCCTTTTTTGTTGTGTAGAATACTTTTTGAAAACAGTATATTTAAAGCTTTCTGCTTTTTAGCTTAAATGTTAACTTGGATATGTTATGAAAGGTGAACAGAATTATCTGTTGCTATTTTGCCTTCTAAGGCCAATGGCATCTTTGTACTTTTGCACTTCACTGCTAACACTACCACTTCACTAAAGAAAATGAGTATGGGCAATATATTAGGAATGGTGATAACTCACGTGTGACAGAAGGAGTAACCTGAGCACAGACAAGCCACTGGATTT
This sequence comes from Illadopsis cleaveri, assembly GCA_013399915.1. Lineage (NCBI taxonomy): Eukaryota > Metazoa > Chordata > Aves > Passeriformes > Timaliidae > Illadopsis > Illadopsis cleaveri. The sequence continues at coordinate 239,633 of VXBB01020890.1, forward strand.
GCTGCTTAACATGACCCAGGGTGTGCATAACTCTTTGAGATGTGCAAGTCCAATGTACAACTTTGAATTGGATATGAAGATGTGAGACAAAACCCTGTTATTGCAATGATGAAGAGAAGCCATGAAGCTTGGAAATCCCCTGTAAAAACAACAAAAAGCCCCCAAACTATTCGCTTATCTCAGGTTCTGTTTTTCCAGTTCAGTTTTCTCTTGGACTCTTCCATGGTTACAGAATGGAGCAGAATTTCTTCTCAAGGTGTTGTTTTTCCAGCTGTTACTGACGTCTTGTTCTGCTGAAATGTGTGTGTCAAGTTTGTGAAAGATCAGATGAGTTGTTAGTTAACATGAGGCTTTCTGATTTTTCCCATTAGTGACGAGTAGTATGTTTGGATCTCTTTATATGGAAATGAATCCATGTTCTATTTACAGCCATCTACTAAAGACTCATCCTATGAAGAGAAAATTGGGTTCTGGGTAGCCAGAAAGATTTAATTAAAAGACATGATATAAAATTAATGCAGCCCATCTTCAGCCTCCTTGCAATCTGGATAGCTGTAAACAAGAGGCTCTGACTGGCTGTGCCAGTGGATTCAGGGAATAAGTGTGTTCTGTATGCTTTCCAAGTATTGACTGAGTTTTGAATTATGTGTCCAGATAGTCTCATGAGAGCTGTTCCCATGCCTGAGGGCTAGAAGACTGGAATTCTTTTTTCCCTCCAATTTGCAGTTCCCGTTGGGGCCAACACACACTCATATATTCTTAGTATTGTGATTGTTTTTCAGTTGTGCTTATCTCTAAGCACAACAGTAAATTGAGATATCTCTAACTAATTTCAAGGGAAGCATAATCTGGAACGCAGCTAATTTTGGGGGCTGGCAGTGGCGCTTTCTCCATAGTAGCAGAGGGATGGTGGTGTCACAACTGCAGATTTCTTGCTCTTGGTATGTGAAAGTACTGGGGTGACCTTAGTTTTATCTGGTTTAGTTTGGAACCAGGTCTTTGCTTTCTCCTCAGGGTTTTCATCTCAATTGGACCTGTGTGAGAAACATTTTAACTCACCTTTTATTATGTACCAAAGGGGCTACTTCAACCTTTTATCAGTAGAAGCACTGCACGTTGGACTTACTGAAGGCCTGTATTAAAAATTTGTTTTCATTCAAGGTTTGTTTTTTCTTTTTTTTTCTGGTAGCCCTGACTACGCCCACATTTACACCTTTGAAATACTATTTGCAAGGTTGGTTGTTTGGGTTTTTTTAATCTCAAAGCTTTTACTGCTTTGCTAACTTTTAAAAACTGTGTGTCATTCTGTTTGACAACTCTTTAGTCTCTGCGTGTCACCAAGTACTCTTCGAGTAGTAAATGATGGTTCCAAATGTAAGAGCTTCAAATTAATGACTAGTGTGAAGCAGCAGAATGACACCTAAAATGAATAAAAATCTATCTTGTATTGTCAAGGAGTGATTAAAGAAGTAGCTTAAATTATGGCCAAACGTGAAAGGAGGTGGAATAATTTGTTAGTGGTCTGTTCCCTGCTCAAAAATTTAACTTCTCTCAGCCTAATGAATGAGTGGTATCCTGGATACCCTGGTTTCAGTAGCAGTACCTCACTGATAAGGGTTACTCACGATTTGTTTTGGTTTAGGTAAAGGTTAAAGCTGCTTGAGTATAAACTGACAGTGGGAAACTGATTTTCACCACCACGCTCAGCCCCCAAGGCTGAGCTGTCAGCCAGGATCCCTGGTGAGTGTCAACATTTTAGGAGAGGTTCCATCTCATGTGTGCTGCTCTTGGTGAGCACAAGGGTTTTGTGCTGTGTGCGCTCATCACCCCTGAAAAGTGGAGATTTTTGGGTGTCTGAATGGATCTGATTCTACTTTTGGGCACACAAGTGTGTATTCATCAGCTGTCCTGTTAGACACATTAATTCAAGTCTGTGTAGAAAGCTGAATATATTTTAGCTGGCAATTAAAACAATCAATCAAGTATGGCCTTATTTCTGGTGGTTTTTTATGAGATAGAGATTTTCTTTTGCAACTTAGTCATCTTCTCGCCTCACTTTTGTATTGCAGCTATCATGAATCCTTTCCCATTGAATTGCTGTCTTCATTTTAAACAAATGAAAGCATATTTCAATGTTTATGATTTATTGAGGCAGACAATTGGCAGAGAGAGATTGAAGTTTTGGGCGTAAGTTTAGAGGAAGTTGGCAGGCAAAATGCTCCAGTGAAGAACCCAAAGCTGCAGTAGAGGTAAATATTCACAGGAAAATGTAAATGGATTGTTCACTACTCTTCCATTACATCAGTAAAGATTTAAGCAGCTTCAGGTGAGATTTTATCCATTATAGTTTTATAGTAGGGGTTTAAGCAACCAGGCATGGCTGAAAATGAGATTTTAAACCTTTGATACTATATGATATTTCAGCCTTCCAGGCACAACATTTAATTATAGCAGCCAGAGTTTGCTTTGGCGTTAATGAACAGTTCTGTCTGTGTAGACCAGTTGGGTTTAAAGAAGAGGAATTCATAGAACTGCCCAAAGCTGGAAGAGCACCTTCCAAGGGAAAAATTTCAGCCTCTGTGGCCTGCTGTGTAATCTGTGCCTGCAAATCCTTTGTGTGAGAGACAGGAGTAAGTGATGTGGTGGTTCTGAGATGTGACCTGGGGTCAGGTGTGGGAGGAAACCACTCTGCTGTTGTCTGCCGAGTGCCCTTTAGCACCAAAGCCCTTTGGCGACCCCTGGCAAATCACATAAACTGTCTGTACCTTGTCTTCTGTGCAAGGAGAATTTGCCTTCTTCACAGTAGTGTTTTGAGACCTAATTAAGATTTTCCATGTGCTTCCAGAACCTCAGATGAAAGGCATGCACAGAAAGCATTATAATTAACAGGAGCTTATCAGCTGAGCTTTATAGAATTAATTCTCGTAAATATAAAACTAAATGCTTTGTAAGAAGCTTTTCTCTACATTCCATCCCTAAAAAGCATCATTTGTGGATATGATATTTTAAGATTAGTAAAAAGAAATGTCTATTTTCTTGTACTGAGATATTCTTCTGAGTGCTCTCATGCCTTATTGTGTTAGGGATCTTGAGATTTGGGAATATGTGCATTGCTCCAGGATATATCCACATAAGGAGAAAAATTGATTAGACTGTGTTTGCAGATAGTTTCCCACTTCTGCTATAAACAGAGGATTGTTTTGAAATTATTTTCTATTTCTCGAAGACAAAAAAAATACAAGTTAAAAATTAATCAACTGTATTGCCTCTTCCTGTGGATTTTCTTTTTCTACATTTGGCATATTCAAGTACTGCTGCTGCCAGAGGGAGAGGTGGAGCTGCTGATGACTTTTAAGGCCATTTTGCTTGCTCCGTCTATGTGGTAAACACAGGAGTGCCTGGACCTACATCAGAATTGGGATGGCTGCATGACTGGTGTTGGAAGGAAGTTGTGGCTCATGCTGTACCAAGGGTCTGCTGCCAATACTGGGTAGCTACAAANAGACAAACATGGAATTTTATAGATTTGGCCCAGTAAGTGACAACTGTGATTAGGATTATTTACTGTCCAGAATTTAAACCATAAAAATTTTGCTTCCAGAACAGATCTGATCTGCAAGTGTTTTCAGGAAACATGCAATAGAATCATGTTCAATGATCTGGGTGGTCTGCTAGGCAGGGCTGGTTTGTGTTTGTCTATAAAATCTGTCACCAGGCGTTCTTCCACAGTAGTCTGTTGTCTGGTAGGAAATGTATGTCAAGCAGAATGAATATTATTATTCCTTTTGGCTTGTCTCTGCTTTTAAGGATAACTGGAAAAGAGTCTGTGTGGTGGGGCACTGAGACCATTTGTCACAATGCTTTTATTGTCCTGCTCAGCTGCAGTGTAACATTCATTTAGTGCTCTTGGAGTGTGGCATTTCCGTTTGCAATGCAGCACCAGGGAATTCTGATTTCATTTCCTAGAAGATTTTGGCAAAATTAGAAGGCAAGTAACTTATCTTTGTCATATTTTGGCTGGATGTTTTCTCTTCTGTTTTCTATTTTTTTTTTTCCCCTTGGATCAGCAAAATGGAAAACAACTGCAGAGGCAGTACTGGATAATCTGGTTTCTAGGTTAGGTGGTGTTCAGAGGCAACAGGCAGTGAGGATCCAGTGTCATGATGATGTTGTGATGATGCAGAAAGAGGTACTTATTCACATTATCCTGTGATTTATCACAGTATTGATCACTTATCTGTTCTTGAATTTAGCACTTTGCTTGCAGATTTTAGGCATGACTTAGCCTGTCTTAAATGCAAAGACTGTGCCTGGTTAAAGCACTATTGGCTTGTTAAAAATGAGTAGAGCCATGCAGAGAGGGAGAGGGCTAGTGTGGTAGAACAGCATGTGCTTACAGTCATTTCCCAGGTGTGCAGCCAGGGCTAGCAGCATGCCAGGAGGGTGGGTGTGGTGGATAAGGAGTGCCCTCTGTTTCCAAGGGTCAGTCCCAGCCAGAGCAGTGGCTGGCACTGGATCCACAGGTGGAGTTCCTTGGTGAGAGAGGCCGAGGCGTGACAGGCTGGGAGGTGCTGTGTACATGGGTGGAAGTGTGGGAACTTTGTGAGGCCAAGAGCAATGAATTTGGCTTCTTCCCTTTCCTCTCTGCTCAGCACAAGTCGTCCTGGTTTAATGACTTTGTTGTGCCCAGCAGTCCAGGGTGAGACAGCTGTATCCTCAGGAGGAGGAATTGCTTTCCCACAGGGAGAGCAGCACCATCAGAGCTCTGCCCTTGCTGTGGGTGTCGTGTCCATCCCGTGGCATCAGGAGCTGTGTTTGAAGTGCTCATACACTGGGGTAAACAAGCAAGCAAACCTCTACTTATCCAAGCACAAATTAATATAATTACTGGTTAAATACGTTGCTTTGTGCAACTCAATATTTGCTTGGATAAGAAATATTCTTTCAGAATTAGTTTTTGGTAGGTTTTAATAGTTATGAATCAACTCTCACCTGAATTCCAAGTGTCTTGATTCTGATTTTGCCAGTTAATATTGTAGCATGTTTATTTATTTTACTGACTAATGCAATTGAACCAGTACAAGCCCAAGGGTGAAAGCAGCCATTTTAGTGAAAATTGATTTATCTACTCTGCAACAGGATATGTTCTTTGTATCTCAATGATGCAAAACTGATAGAGCTAAGGTAAATCAATCTTCCACTGCAGGTTAGGCCTCAGGGTGGAAAAAACCTATAATATTTGAGAAATAAAAGCAGCAAAGGAATATTTAACTTCTTTGAAGAAGTATTTTAACATTTATGACACTTTCCTTGTTATCAAACTCTATTTGCATCCTTTGGAATATCTGAGGTATCTCAAAGGTTATAAAGTTTTTTCAAGCCCTCCTGGACTAGCATTAATATGCTGAAATTGAAACACAGCAGAAAACAAAACTCCCAGTGAAATACAGATTATTACCTTCATAGGGGTTAACATTATTTTTAAGGTCTCCTTTATGCCTTCAGTCACTTAGGACCTGGCAGCACATCCCTTACGAGCAGTTCCACTGTGTGAAGCTGCACTCTTGGTCACTTTTATTTTTGTTATTTATTTGTCTGATTTATTTTTGACTGGAGAACATTTATGGGAATGACAGAGAGTGGAATTTTCTTTCACTCACACAGTAGCATGCAGGAACAGCACAAGACATTGGGAAAAAAAGGCAATAAAATCATAAAAATGACCCAGCAGCTGGATAGATTGAAGCTATAATGATGGGACTGTTATTGTTTTATTTGAAATGCATCAGATTCTAAGTCAGTGATAGCCTCCTGAATTAAAAGCCTTTCTAATTAAGGGAGAAGGGTTAAATCATGATCTTGCAGGGACATAAAGTCAAAAAGCTTTGTGTAGATGGGTGGAAGGCTGCTGATTGCATGGAGAAATGAGTGATGTGAATGGATGGCATGGAGCTGCTGGTGAGGATGGCAAATTGATGAAAAGCAAAGGTTCATTGATTTAGAGGCTGCCTGGATGATTTATGTTAAATTATGGTGAGTGCAGTTGGGGCAGGTGTGAGATTTTCCTTTCAAAACGTAAATGAAATAAACCATTTACCAGCTGACTTGTGTTAATCAATTGTGAACCATTTGTTTATTCAGTTCTGTTTTGTAGCACTGCAAATAAGATGGGTACACATACACAAATAAAGGCAAAACTAGCCTAACACACAGTGATTCATATAAAGCATCATTTTAATTTGAAAGTGCAGTTGGGGGATGTGTTACATGTCAGATAATAGCTTGCATTATCTTTTTAATTGATTATGCATGTAACAGGTTCTGACTTTTTAGCAGAGGATTTGTTGTCTTTCTTTGCCACAGACTTATGCCACAGCCTATTACAGTGTAGAAAATTGAAATACTGAAGGATTTAAGAGGCTTGTTTTCTGCAAATCCTTACTCTTCACTACTGAAAAACAATTGCCATAAAACTGCACAGACTATCAGAAATGCTGTCAAATGTAACAAAATACCTTTTTTTCTTTTCTTCTTTTTTTTTTTTA
>VXBB01020890.1:246271-314223 GCA_013399915.1 Illadopsis cleaveri
TACAGAATTAAATGTATCATAGAGTGGCCTGGGTGAGAAGGGACCTTAAAGATCATCTTGTTCCAACCCCTCTGCCATGGACAGGGAAATCTTCCACTAGACCAGGAGCTCAATCCAACCTGGCCTTAAACACTTCCAGGGATGGGGCAACCACAGCTTCTCTGGACAACTTGTTTCAGTGACTCACAGTCCTCTTAAAATGAGCAGAATGGTTCAAATACCTACAGGAAAGTTATGAGGTATTGAAGAACCTTTTAATAATGGTCAAGGGCAGAAACTTTATATCCAAAGCATGTAGGTGCAACACAATCTGGTAAAGCATCCCTTCTTCAAAAGTCCCTGTTCAAAATTTACTAGAAGCAAACCCCAGAGATTTGTGTGAATGGCAAGAGATATCCCAAGAGTGGAGAGCTCTCTGTGAGGAACTTCCATTTGTGTCTGTGGTGTAGTGAAGGCTATCCCATGGAGTCTCTAAATCCAGACAGGCTCCACTGTACAGCCAGGGATAGCTCTGGGATTAAATCTGCTGCTCATCCTAATCATGTTGGCAATCTCTGCAGCCTGTGTGAGGTCTGGTGCTCACCAGGAAGCCCTGGATATCTGGTATGGGATTCTCAGCTCTAGTACTGTGGGTAATTCCCTTTTCTCCTGTTTCAAAGCTCTTTAAAAGCATCTTTCATCTCCCCAGTGTAGGTAGGAGAGTTGTGCTCACTGCCTCTTTGCATGTGGGTCAATATATTCATGATCAGATGCTTTGAGCCAACAAACTCTGTCTTTAAAGTGTCAAAAAATCCATTCTTTGTATAATTTCCTGTCACTCCTATTTCAAGACTTCATCAAGTCAATCATTCTGACAACCTGACACCAGCCAGATACACTACTGGGGATAATTTATACATAGGAATGTTCCTGGTTTTGCATGGGGAAACAACTTATTAGACTTTCATGCCTTTTAATTTTATGATTTTTCTAGTAAAAATGTTCCTTTGTAGGGAATTGACAGAAACTGAGCTCGAGTTTATAGCAGACACATTTAGGAAATATGGTGAACCAGGAAGTTGCTAGACAATTTTCTGGTCCTTTCAACAGTCAGACTGTATTTCACATCACAGTTTACATTACAGATAATATTAAATAGCATATGGTTACATTCTTTGGATTAAATCCTAGTTCTTCCTGAGTTAGTGATGGAATTCATATCAATTTCAAAATCGTACTCATTGCCTGATTCATAAGGAGTATTCGTCAAAAAATAATGGTATCCTTGGGAGAAATTTCAGCCTGAAAAAAGCAGGAATGCAAGTTGTCACTAGAGTCTTGTGGAGTCCAGGGGAAAGCAGACAGTGAACAAGTATTAACTATTTCCTGCTGGGCAGTTTAGCATGGCCAGTAGAAGCTCAGAGCTCAGTTCTGAAAAGCTGGTTGTGATTCTGCAGCTCAGCTGTGCTTTTTAAGCTCTCTCACGATCCATCTGTTGTAAACAGTGACAAATATGAATTCATTGCTTTCTTTTTCTGTATCCTTAATTTTTGGCGTACATAAGAGATCAGAGGGAGATTTAGTTGGCTTTAAACAAGCAAACTGATGCAATTGGGTTTTGTGACGCTCTCAAACCACAGAATAACGGTACTGTAAATTATTTCATGTGTTTTCCCTGAGCTCACTCCATCCAGCTTTGTAATTAGGTCCATGAGGGCCAAATGCAGGCCAGATGAAATCATTTGCATTCCACCTGCCTGCACTGGAGCAGATTTTGGACTACATATAATATGTGGGAGTAAGTGATAAGATCACCATGAATAGTCCCTCTGTTCAGTAATGATCAGGGGGAATTCTAAGAATGTCTGAAGAGAAGCATCTTTCTTTTGGAAGGAATTTATTCGTAGCTTTCAGAGATTTAGGTTTTAAGGAGGTTATAAAGCGTCTATGCATACTACTGCCTGTATTTTTATAAGTAAAATAAAACCCCAAATTGTTGCTGTTGAGCTGTTTCAAGTGGAGAATTTTTTTTATCAGAATGATAGCAATTTTACTTTGAAAAGTATAAAAGTATGCCTTACAATTTTCTATGGCAAGCCTTGCTGAGGTGAGCACAATCACAGGATTAAATATGTGCAAGATGAAAAGATCAAGGCATTTCTGTATTGGGGTGCAACTTTACAGAACCTCCAAGTGGTCTTGCTAGAAGTCCTAAGTGAAATTCTTGTATAAGGCTTTGCTTTGAAAACACGCTGAACTGACAACATAATTTCAATACAGGGTCCTTTGGACTGATCCTTTTTTTTTCTTTTTCCAGTGTCAGTTAGAAAGAAGTAATTGTCAATCTACCTTTTTTAAAAAAATTATGTTGGGTAATCTTTAATATAAAACTTCACAGAAAATCACTCTAAATAAGAATGATCCATGAAGTTTTATGTGACATTTTATTAGAAAGAAAAACAAAATGAAACAGGGTTAGCATAAAATTTGAGTGAGACTTAATTTATACGCTGAAATTGATTAGATTTAAGTGATGCATTAAAATCTTTGCCAAAACTGTCTTGTTACATGAAATCCAAATTTCAACTGTTTACTCATATAGTCCAACCACTTGGATGAAGGTATATGCTTGTCTCTGCAAGTTTGCATATTTCCTTTGTACATTATTCCTCTTTGTTTATTTAGTATTATTATCTATTACATCTCTAAATACATCAAACTGAAAATGTCATCATAGTTTTTATTGTTTACACTGGAAATGCTTAACTTGATATTTTAAGATTGGAATTTCTTTACTTCAGTCCTGTGTTAAATGTCTGTGTATGTTTTTGTTCAATTCTAACCAGGATCACTTGACCATAGTGAGCTCATGAATATTTGTGTGTGTTCATGAACTTTTCTCTGGATAAAAAGTTTCCAGTGCTGAAACCATTACCATTTAAATGATGTGAAAATATTCAAAGCTCATCTATCATGTGTAAGCTGCAACAGGAATGCTTTTTAAAATGGGAAGCAGCAGAAAGTTTAGTGATTTCCATGAGCCCTGTGTTGCTACAGATGCATCTTGGACCAGCAAAGTTAAAATGAAAATATAAACAGGACAGCACTACGTGCCTGTACATACACAAGTGTGGATTCTCCAGGCACTGCTGACCCTTCAGCCACTGGGCCAGCAACAAACTTTAAGTTGACTTAAATATATCATCACCTAAATGGTTTTAAAGGACAAAAATGGACACATGCAACTGTTAGAAATGGGCAGGAGACTATGTTTTCTCTTTTGAACGCTTTTATTGGAAAAAAAATTTTAGAAAATTTCTTTTAGAAAAGAGTCTTGGGGATTTGGCCCGCCATCTGTGCTCCGCTGGGCAAGGCCACCGAGAAGAAGAGACCAGGCACCCTGCCAAAGCAGAGTGGGAGTTTCCCAGTCCTTTCACGGGAGATTTCTCTCCCCAGAAACTCCTTTTTAACACACTCCAGGGGGTGTCTCCTCTTTTTAGGATCTCTTTTAAGTTACGGACCAGGTAGAGGCTGCAGAGTTCGGGTGGCCGTAGTGGCTGCGAGCAGTTCTTATCTCATGCTCTCTATTACACTCGTCGGTCTTATCTCAGGTCACAGTTTGGGCAGTGATAGATGTCGATTTCGGCAGCTCTCCTGGAGCATTGCATCATGGCAGTCCTCATCTCCATATGGGTGGTTCTGGTGGCAGCTCTGCTGGACAGAAAGCTGCAGGGGCGTGGGAGGGGCGGCAGCATGGGAGGAGGTAGGCGTGATATAGAGTCTTGATGGACAGGGTTGAGACAGCAGGGCAAATCAAAGCAGAGATGTAGGAGTAAAAACACTAGAAGGGAGGGGACAATAATGACCTAATAGAAGCAATAGAAAAAGTTAAAAAAACAAAGGTAAAACCAGCTTGTGCTTCTTATCATCATTACAGTTTGTAAACTAACTCTTAACTTTACAACTTAACAACTGTACAACTTAACAACTTCTAATCTTATAATACTGATATTTAGGAATTGCTTGACCCCTGTTTTCTTCACAGCTCTCCAAAATCCTTTATTATGTTCCAAATGAGTTGTAATAAGAGTCACTCTATTCTGGTTTTTTTTTATATCGGTGGTAGAAAAGGATATGGTGGAGAAAATCTGTTTTGATCAGAGTTCTATGAAGGAAAAAGAAAAAACAAAGAGACACTAAATGTAAAATATGCTACTTCTTTTATTGAGATTATATTATTTTGCCTTGACTTCATTGTGTTGTCACAACCTTTTTATACTGCCAAACTGTCCCCAACAAAAAAACTTCATAAATTATTCTATTGCTGTACTGGGACCACCTTTTTCAGGTTTCAGGCTTAATCCTTAAGAACACAAGGTGGAAGTTTTGGGAAACATCACTTGGTGTTTCTCTTTGCTGTTTTTCCTTTGCAATCCTTCACAGAATTGTGCCACTCGGAGCATGCAGCCCTCACCAAGTATAAATAAATATCTATTTCCTATTTCTGTTCTATTTCCACTGCTTGCAGACTAGCTAGGGTTTAGCAGTTAATTTCTTTTCCATGTACTTATTTTCTACCTTTTGAGCACACAACTTGGGTCCATTTGCACGAAATCCTTGTGTGTTTTGCCGCTTTCCCACTTCCCCTCATGTGACACTCTGGGAAGGGATATCCCTTGAACCCTGCTGTGCTTGGGAGCCGTGGAGAAGTTCTGAGGGCCTCCCTGTTGGCATCTTCTGAGTGTGGAGAAGGGAGTGCACAGTCCAGTTTTAATCCCCTGATTCTGGCTGTTTGTTTTGGTGCAATGATTTGAGTGTTCCTGCTCTGCAGTGGAAGGTTTTTATCCCTCCTGAGTCACCAGGGAAGGAACCAGTGATGCCTCAGAAGCAAACAGTGGGTTCCACCAGGGTGGATGAGGCAGTTACTGCTGTGATCAAAGTATTTTTCCTATGGTTTTCGCTCTGTTCCTGCCACAGCCTGTTTTACAGATGGTTTTTGTTTGTTTTCTGTGGCAACCATAGGCTTCTGTTAGAGCATTCTGCACATCTTTGCGTCTGGGGTATGGGTATATGTTGATTTTTACTTCTTTTTTTTTTTCAAGAAATGGCTTTGTGAGTTTGGAAATCTTCCTTTAAAATTCCAACTTGAACAGAGGAAATAACATAAAAGATTGAGAGCTATGGGAAAGAGGAGTGATGTATAACTCTGTCATTTCAACACACAAGCAAAATCTTATCAGGTACAGAATCTCAAAATTTGGAAAACTCTCTTCCTCACATCAATGTGGACATGGCTTTTACTCCTCCACTTACAACCCTCTGTTGCCAACAATGTTCCTTACAAAAGCAGCTTGAAATCACAGCCTTTGCATCCCTTAAAACATTAATCCCTTGTTCCAACATGTTGTAAAATGTCAACTGCTTGTTTGCATGTTGCAATTAAAGCACACATAAGGCAGCAGTGAAGAAAAAGACAAAAGTTCTGCATGAAAAGGCCTACATGAAACAGAAATAGAAATGTGAGGATGCAGGTCCCTGTTGTATTGCGCTGGGTATAAAGTTGTCGTAGCTTTTAAAGTTTGCTATTCCCTCAGCTGTGCTCATGTTTCCGCTTGTCAATCCAAACCTTAACCCTCATCACTGAACCCAGAAGAAAAAAGAAGGAAAGAGGCGGGGTTTGGTTGGGGTTTTTTCCCTGTTAAAATAAAATAAAGACACTGTAAAATGTGTTTGCCACAGGGAAATTGCAATGGCCAGTTTAAACTGTAGTCCTTGTGTAATTTCTGTGTTCCTTGTGTGATCTCTGTATAAGGTTTGAAGGCCCTAATGCAGATGTTTGCACTTGGATGGACAAATCCTTCACTTTCCCTAGTCTTTTGCTGTGGGATTTTTAAGAATCTCTAGGAACGTGTCTTCTTCCTGCTGCCAGAATTAGGAGGAATTGATCCATGTGATTTGGCCAGAAGAACTTTGTGTTCTAAAACCTATCAAGACAACTCTCCAAGAAAAGAACAACAGTGCTGCTCTTCCCTCTCGCTCTCTGCTGTATCCCCAGGTGAATGCTGGCCCTCTTATTTATCTTCCAAATGGTCTAGCAGTCCTTGTATTAAGGCAGAAATTACTGCTCTGCCTGGAATTCTACTGCAGTGCTTCCAGTCACAATTTTTTTTTTTTTTTTGCTACAGCAAGAATAAAATATTTCAACTTTTAGCATACTGTACAGCTGCCTACCCACACTGGGCACCAGAGAGGTTCTGTATTATTTGCTTTGGCAGTTGCTAGATCTAAATACTGCTCCATTATCTCTTTTTGTGTTCTCTTAAAGCAATTGAATGTTTGAGTTTTTAGGAACAAACAGAAAATGTTTGCTGTCCCCTCCCTCCGGGGTTCCTTTTCCTGTGGGTACTCTCACAGCGCCATTCACGTGTCAGCTGTGTGTGGAGAGAGCCCCTTTGTTGTTGTGGGCTCTGTGCTGCCCAGGCTCCAGGAGCAAGGTTCACTGAGTGCACAGGTGCAGAGGCTGTGGTGGGAGCAGGACATCTCGGGGGCAGCTGTGCATTTGCTCCTCATGGATTTTTAACTTGGCCTCAGCTTTAGGTTAGAGGTAGACAAGTAGAATTGAAGCAAAGGTGTGAATCGTGTCCCTGGTACAGCAGTGGCAGGTGGGGATTTATTCTGTGCCTGTCAGGGGTGGGTAGCTGGAGTGCAATCCATGCTCAGGTATGGATCCTGTGCTGCCTCATCCCCTCTGTTACTCAGCTGCCACACTGGAAGCAGCGTCTGGCACTGGTAGTTTGTTTTTTCCCTGTGATTGGCATGATTATTGGTCCTATTTGTGCCTTTGCTATGATGCTGATTTAAAAAAGATAGTATGTAAAACTGTTTTAAATAATAAAGGGCTTAAACAGTTCTTCCATGTTATAATTTACATCTAGCTATATATTAGTATCAAGAAGCAACTAATTAGCATATATCTTAATAGTCTGAAGGGCCCGAGAACCATTCTGTGGTTTCCACTGTGTCTGGAAATTAGTTGAGTCCTGGCATGCATGGTGTAATCAGCAGGTTTCAGTGTGGTGATTTATAAATTACACAACATGGTTTAAAGCTCAGCTTCACAAAAATAAGAGAAATGGATTGCCTGATGTGCAGCAGGCCAGCTGTGTGACTGTACTCTCATTTCTGTGACTGCAAACTGAGACTTACCCTGTACTTCAAGCCTGTTATTGTTGATAAAATTAATCATATACTTTGATGTATTATCCTGTAAGTATGCACAGAATTCCCATTTGACAATCCATTTGATAGCTTAAGGAGGCCCTGGACTCCAATTAGCACCATGTGATAGAGTTAGTCCTCAGTGCCACCTCTTGTGAATTGTTAGAGAATGTTGCCAATCAGCTGCTTATATATAATTTTTTTTTAAGTTAAGAAGCAAGACTGGTAAAAGCAGGTAATATCTTTAATCAGGCTGACTACTGAGACCAACCATTAAGTTTTTGGACGCAGGCTCTTTTCCAGGTCTCTGAAAAATAGCTCTGATAATGTCGCTTCATCACGTGTGTGGTCTTGCTCCAAAAAGATTTGCAGCGTTGTGTTGGAGGTTCCAGTTCTTTCCTTGTAAAAAGGTGACTGGAGATGACTTGTAAAGCTGCGGGAGGAAAAAAAAATTAAAGTTTATATAAAAATGTCCCTTTTGTTGCTTGTTCTCACGGGAATGTTACTGGGATCTTTCTTCAGTGAACAAGGCTAGAAGCTATTCCATTTTTGTGCCTTAATTTCATATAAGCCTGAACTTGCTTCTTCAGAGGATGTTCACAGAAGAATGAGATGTCAAAGCTTGTTCTAGAACAGTTCTTACATCCCTGACAAATGGAGCTGTTCTTATGCTTGACAGTCTCACTGCATGTTGCCTAATAAAGCAATCCATTTTGTGCTGGACCAGAGGTTGGTTTTTTTTCCTGTTTACAGAAATGTTTCAAGTAAAATTCATAGTTCCACCTGGAGTTATTAGAATTGTCCAGCTTTGTTTGGAATCTGGGTATGAGGTAGGGCTTGTGTTGGTGAAGTCCATTTATAGACTTCCTTATGGCAATGAGTGATACCAGTTGTCTCTGCAGATCTTTTCATACACCACTAGTGTTCCTTAGCCTTTATCTCAGAGTATTGCTTGTTCTTTCCAGAGATCAACAGGCTTCTGATAACTAATTCCATTTTTAAAAAAGAACCCAGGAAACAGTATAAAATTTTTGTCTGTGCTTTTGTGAAAAAATTTCAGGTAGTGTTAGAATGTAGTGCAGAATGCAAAGCATGGAGAATGTGAGCAACCCCTCTAACAGATTATTAAATCAGGTTGAGTTTGTGTTTGCCTAGTGCTTGGCTGATCTTGGCAGATGGTTTGCAGCAAGCTGGCAGGGATTTAACCTCTGCTAGCCTTGGGCAGCGTTGTCTTATCTAAGGGCAGGAAAAAGAGTGACAAAGTGTTGCAGCTCCTTCTGCTGTCATACTCCTACAAACTCTGGTGGGTTGTCATGATTTTACTTGAATAAATGGGTTTATGCCTTCATTTTCAGAATTGCTATTTTAATTAGCCCTTTAAAGGTTATTTTTTTCCTCTTATCTCACAGCTCCACCTACTGTTGGTGCACCTGGTGATATTAAATCTCCAGTTTTCTCTTAAGCTCACACACACAGCAAGCAGCTGTTTTCACCTTTTGTGCACTCTTGGACTTCAGTGCCTTTGTCCTTCTTTGTTTCCCTGAAACTTCTCTGTTACTTTCCTCTTGCCCGTGATTTGCTGTAAGTGCTTTGAGCATCCCCAGGACACCTCTCTGAGTGACAATTTTATTAGTCACTCAGCTCTCTTTGGGTTGCAGACTGATGACTGCTGCATGAGGGGATTGCATGGCAGATGGGTAACATCTGCTGGAAAAGTCTTCTTATCTGTGCACACATCTAATTGTTATGTTCCTGTTCCTGTAGCACACTTGCCTTGATAATTGCAGTCTTACTTCACCAAACTGAAATGGTTTCATGGGTTTTAATCTCTGTCTCTCCTGGCTTCATGTACGTCAAACATCAGCTTTACTTTTGTACTTCCAGGGCTCTTCACCATGATTCGTGTTGCCCTTGCTCTGTTTCTCTTGCTAATTAGTAACATGCTCTCACCCCTGACCAGTCCAGGACCCAACCCTTTGTTGTTCATTTTTTTCCATTCTCCATCCAAGACCTTCATACTCTTTTTGTGGCCTCTTGCAGCAAAAGATGCCACCACAACACCTGACAAGCTGCCTCATTATCCTTCTTCAATGCCTCAAAGTCTCTTTTCTGTAAGCAAGGCACAGATTTCAGGCTCTTGTGCAGGAAGTATTTCCTCAGTGCTTCCAAGGAGCCCCCAGTTTTACTGTGTGTATCTCTGGCAGCACTTCCCATGAGCTCTTTGGGATGTGGAATAACTTTGGCTTTGTTTTGGTACAATGCCAGAGAGAATGGCGTGTGGTCTGACAGTGGTACTAACATGTCCTTGCTAAACATCTGAGCTGCAACAGGGTGAAGCGTGGCCACGTGGCAGGTGGGATGTTTAGAAACCTTAGGAATGGATGTGCAGGGGGATCATTATCCCTGTATTTTGTAGCTCTCATGCTGTACTCCTGTGATAGCACTCCTGTGCTACTGGAGCTTGTCTGTTACTCATTCTGGAGTGAAATCTTCCCAAGTTTCTGTTGCTTGTATAAGGAAGACATGAAACACAATTAAAATCAGCTAGCATTTATTCTGGGAAGATATAAATGTGGCAGCACTGTTCAGCTGCTCCTTTGTGATGATTATTAATCATTCAGGATGCTTTATGAATGTTAAAAGCTGTCCTGGCGTGGTGCAGTGGGGAATGGGATGCTTCATCCAGCTCTTCCAACACTCCCAGCTACAGCTGATCTTGCTCTGTGCAAAACATTTCCCATGAAGGATTTAGCAGTGGTGTAACCAAATCCTGTTCTGAAGTGTTTGTCTGGATACTGTACTTCTGTGGACTATGGGAGGGGTGGTTTCGCAATAGCAAGATCTAACAGATAACACCAGGTCTCATAGTGACCATCTTGTTTTGTTGCTTCACAGAAGGAAGAATTTCCCAGCACATCAGTCTAATTAGACCACTGTTTATCCACCCAGTTCAGAACTCCTTTGTAAGTTGCTCACTCATAAACTAAAAAGCACAGTTGAGTAACATTTGCAAATGTAGTGCACCTGGAGCCTCTCCCTCTCTCAATGCATCAGTTTAAACTCTCAGTCCACTACTGTATGGCTTTCAACCAATTGTGTGTGTGCATACATATATATAGGGATATCACTTCATATATTATCCTGTAATTGGTATGATGAAACTTTTTAAGAGCATCAAAGTGACTTAATTTAGCATGTAGTTTGTAGGTCTCATATGTTTCACTGCAGTATTGGCTTACAATGTTTTATAATGTCAGCCTGTCACCATTTGCACTTTCTGTGCATTTTCTGTGCAAATGAGGCTGCCAGCCTCATCAGGAGCCAATTTTGTCCTTAAGAACAAATGGAAAGACACATTTTTTTTGTACTGTGGTGTAGTCACTGCTAGAGTATCCTGTCTATTGCAGAGACAGGAACAACTTGGTGCTGTTGGAAGGGAGGTCAAGGAGCTGGGAGTGCCACTGAAGTCTTTGTTACCTGATCCAATGGCTTAACACAGCAAAGAACCAAAATAAATACCTTTATAACTGAGGAAAAAGCTTGGAGAGCAGTGGGGAGCAACTGAAGCGTGTGGAGCATGGGTTGTCACTGCTGGGAAACTGGTGTTGGGTAAATTATGAGATAGTGGTATTATTTCCACAATTAGAGCCTGCTCAGTTTGTGAGGGAACAGTCAGGGGTCGTGATATATAAACGACCAGCTTGTGAAGATGAACTTTGGGGAGGAGCAGTTAGAAACTGCTTCTGTACAGCAAGGCTGCCTAGGCAGCTCTAGGATTTCAGAAGCACTCCCAAAGTGCAACTTAACAAAGCCTTTTGGACTTGCCTAGCTCTGGTTTGGTCCATGCCAACCTCAGTAATTGTCATGACAAACCCAGGCCAACAAAAACATCAGCAAAATGCTCCATCTAGTTCTTGTTCTCACTAAATGGGAGACTTCTCCATGACTGAAATCTGAACTCTGTTACCATGGACAAGTGTCACACAACATTGGCAACCGATGAAACTGCTGCAAAGCCTGCAGACTGATAACAAATACTGGAATCAGTGACCAACACTTAGAAGCACTTGTTTTTCTTCCAGAAAATCCAATTTTTCAAGCCCAATGGAGAGTAACTATTCCCATAAACAATTCCTTGTGGTACACCTCTGGATGTCTTGCTCCTTAATGCCTCTCTGTGTGTTGTGGGTCTCTAATCTGTTGAATTCTCTTGGAGAAATGAGGGTGAGGTTCAGTGATGAGCTGTGTGACAATCACTACTGATAGTCTGTCTAAAGCTGTCATCTCCTGGGCCAGTGTCACCAGAGGCTCTGGATTGCCCAAGTGAGGTACTCTCATAGAGGGCAGCTGAGAATGTTCCAGTCTTTTTCTCTGCAATCTGTACTATGCAGAAAAATCTACACATAGAAAGCAGTGAGGGAGAAGGGAGTGCTACCTTGTACAGGGATTGCCTGGAATTGCCTTTGTCACCCATAAAATGGATTTAGCTCCAGGCCAAACGACTCCCATTCTCTCATCTCACATTCTCAGCTCCACATTCTCCATGGATATACCAGAGCTTGGTATCTTGGCTTTCCCCTTTGTCCTTGCTTGTCATTCAAGTGTCACTGATTATCCCTAAACTGAATCTGTTTGTTACTGGTGATAGTGATTAGAATACTTGCAAAATATTGCTATTTTCCTGAAAATAAGGCTAGTGCTGGGCAGAACTTACTAATGCAAACTTGAGAGATCATGGGTAGATTTTGTATTCCCAAAGGGTGAAATAGTTGACAATAGCATGGCAACTGACAAACAGCAACACAAATAATTTCTGGCATTCATATGAGGCCAAAGAGAATACACGCTGCTCAGAAATCAAGTGGATAATGAAGTATTTGGCTATGGCAGAACAATAATATATCCAGGCTGTCCTGGAGTTGAAAAAGCATTTGCAATGTTGCAGAGCTGCAGTGGCAGTTTGGTGCATATGGATGTTTATGTGTGTGTGTGTATCCTCAAAGAAAACAAGTCTCCAATTATTTAAGCTTCAAAATGCCAACTATTACTAGCTTGTGTTTGGACTTGGAAACTTAAAACTAAGTTTCTTTAAGAAGTATAAATGAAAGTTAACTTTAAACCAATCCAAACTTCAGCACTTGGAGTTGACTGCTTGACCTGTAACAAGATCCTGTCACCCATGAGGGCTCATCTTCCTACACTACATTTGCTTTCTGTAATTAAACCTTATGATGGCCTTGCTGGCTTTCCATATGTTATATATAGCTTGGAAGCTTGTTTGATCCTTTCTTAGTTTCTTAGAGTCCAATTTTTCTCACAGCAGTCCTGAAAGTAAAAGGTGCACCTAAGGTCCTTGAAATAACAGGTATTAGAGAATTTTCTCTTATTTTAATTAGGTACACAAGGTTGCACAGTGGATGAGATCTGTTTAGCACAGGAACTTGCTGGAAATACTGAGAATGGGAGCTCATATTCAATAAGCAATTTCTAAAAAATTCGGGCTTTATTTAAAACATTTCAGTTGTTGTTGTTGTATCCAGTGCTTTTTGTATAATAAAATGATACAGTGACTTTACAGCAATTAATAAACTCCTTGTTTTGATACTTGCTGGTGCTTCAGTGTGAGCTGCTTTGCAACGTCAGGCTGCTGGTACATCCTGAGCTTTTGCCTCACAAGGATAATATGTCACCTTTGTCAGATGTTGCCTCTTTTGGTCCTCAATCTGTTTCATAAATGCTTGGAAGTTCAGCTGTCTTTTGTGGATTTCTTTCTTTCCTTTTCTTCCCTGTTGCTTCTGTTTGTTAGAGTTAATTGTTGGATGACCAGAAGGAGACATTTTATTGTGGAGAAGATGAATAACAGGAGCAACTAGGACATGTTGTCTTTTACAAAAACTTGAGGACCCCCTTTGTGAAACTTAACATCAGTTAAAAAAAAAAGAAATTACTTGCCCTTTCATTTTGTTCTTCAAGTATTTCATACCTTGATGTTCTCTGCTACAGGCAGCGTTTTGTATTCTGTTTGCTGAGCTGGTGGAGTCTGAATGTTTCATAAAAGCCTCTTTGGGAGAAAGAACTAAGCAATTTCTCCTTCAGCAAGATTATTAGGGCTTCATAGCTTCTTATTCTCAGAGACAAGAGCCAGAGAAAAGGAAGGTGGGCCAGATTTCAGCATTAGGGAGAAAAATCCCCCACAAGCAGCAATTTATTGCTTTAGCTCTAAGCTAATTTACTGAGTCATTCTGGTGGTTTAAAGGTTTTGTATTCTCATGTTGCACTGTGATTCCATAGTTCTGAGGCCATCATAAAAATGGAGACCTGGAAGAAAATACACAGAGACAGGCGTAGGCAGCAATCCTGCTGTCTCTCCTTGGACACCCATGCCAGGCTTCCAGGGGTGGAATTTTAGTCAGAGTTAGCAGATTAGATTAGGTATCTGTCAGCTTGGTTTCCTGTTATTTAGAGCTTGTTCTTATGAATTTAATGAGTTGATGATACAATGAAAACTCATCAAGAAGGGCATTTAGCACCAAAACACTGCTTATGGCTGAAAGCTCCTGAGAAGTGAACTGCAGAAGAATATTCTGAGAACAGTGTAGTTACATGCTTGGTCTAATCAGGTATGGTCCCCTGGCTCTCACCTCATGGCTACTATTGCTAGAAGAGTCTTTGACTGTACTTCTTTAAGAGATAAAATCCAGTGATTTTTGCTTCCCTTCTTTTTGAGGCAATAATCCAAACCCTGCAGGTGCTGTTACATTGTTAGCAAGTGAGTGTAAGGCACAGCACACACCAACCCACAAGGAACTCGCAGTGCGAGCAAGAGATGTGTCTGTCAAGCATTTGTTTTTCTCTCTTGTATTAGACAGGCTCTGCTTGTTGGCATCCTGTTGACTCCATCCCTGCAATAAACAGTGAGCACAAAGACAGGGGAGTGTATTTTGTTCCGCCACAGTGAGAGAAAGGTGGGAGCCTGCTGTGCCACATGCTTGTAAAACTGGCATCATTCAGGCTTTAAGTTCAGATGAATTTGCCTCTTTTTCCCAGGACTTCAGTAACAAAGATACCACCATGCAGCTGCCTTGTTAATCCTGCTTGTTGTTTGGAGAAGGGTCAAAATTGGAGTGTTTGGCTTTGAACATACTGCCTGAAGGGCCCAGTCCAGGGTTGTATTTGTGTCCCCTTAGGAACTGATGTGGTCTCCTCTGCCCTGTGGACCTCTGGAGTTTCACTTAGCAGCTGACTCATTAACAAATGAACTCCAAAATTGAGTGTAGATGGTATCAATAATTGCCTAGCCAAGTTCAGCCAGTTCTGCCTAGCACACATCCAAATGCTGCTGAGATAAAGCAAGCAATCAAACAACTCCAGACTCAACAGTGTACCTGGGTGATATTTGCCATCAGCAGTGTTACTGAAGCTGGTGAGACTGTCAACAACCCCATGCTAAGAAATTTCTGTTCTACCATATGACAGCAGTAGCTAAAATAACCCAGCCATACAGAGAGCCCCAGGACTTTATTAGCTTTGAAAGTGGACAAATATGCAATAAAAGCAGGTTTCTGCCAGAATAGAAATAAACTGTGATCATGGAATGACTTGTAAGAGTTAAAGTTGGGAAGATCAGACCTGAAGAATTAAAGATTTTTTTTTTTCTGGAAATATCTTAAGTACTTGCAGCTGTAAGTGGAGGCAACTCTTTTCAATACTGTTGGAAATGAATAAGTACAAATCTTCATGTACTATTTTAATTCCTCTCCTTGTTTTGTTTTGCCTCTTTATTTCTTGCATCTCAGAAAAAAATTATACAGCAATTTGTTAATTAACTCTAGAAATTCATAGCAATGACCAAATTACATTCAATAAAGTCAGCTTCAGTGCAGTGTGACACAACTGTGCAAGTCTCAAATTTCCTTTTTCCAGATGACTTTCTTAGTTTTGGTCTACGAGAAGCCAAATTATTTCTATATCTGTGTAACATATTATGCATTTGTAGACACCCAGGCAGCGTGTTTTCCTTGTAGAACCAATTTGTGCACAGGGCTTCTTGCCAAGAAAACAGCTCTCCTGACATTTAGTGAATCTCTGAGTCAGTTTAACTCAGCACAAAATTCGTTTGCAGAGGGCCTGTTAGCTGGGTAGAACATCTCTGAGAAACTTTCCTGACCTCATGCTGGGGACAATAATCACAGAGAGTGGCTTCATTGGTATAGAGAAGGAGAAAGAAAAACCCAACATGACCCATCTGGTTGCACTCCACTTGAAACAGACATTTAAAATAGACAGTTTCTCTCAAAAGCAAATTTTAATCAATACCTTTAGAAAAATCTCTTGGCTTTGCCCTGCTCCCTTCTTGTAAGAGAATAATGCTGTGCAGAGATCTAGAGGATTTTTAGGAGCCTGGTCTCCTAGCTTTAATCATCTTGCAAAATTCCATATAGACACATCATTTGGGGTTCTTTTTTCAAGTCTGTATCTTGCTCTAGAAGTAGGTAATCTTTGAATCTCTGTAGCTCAACCTCAGCTGGAAAAATAGTTCACTTTATGTGTGTTCTGATTGTTAGGAATGAAAGTTCTATTTCAGAGTGGCTGCAGGAATTGTAACTCTTCAGCTGTGCTGGTAAGAATGTACAGCCAAAAAAATGAGATATAAGATCTTTTGCTGGACTACTTTTGAGTTGATCTGGGATGACAGAACCTATTTCAGGCCAACAGTTATTCTAAGGTTTCCATGGAGATTAATGATGTCAGAGGAGCAACATCTGAGTGCATTT
Source organism: Illadopsis cleaveri (assembly GCA_013399915.1). Taxonomy (NCBI): domain Eukaryota; kingdom Metazoa; phylum Chordata; class Aves; order Passeriformes; family Timaliidae; genus Illadopsis; species Illadopsis cleaveri. The sequence continues at coordinate 262,243 of VXBB01020890.1, forward strand.
TGCTAGAAAACAAGGCTATAATGTTGGAGTGGAGAAGTCAAGTCTTTGCATTTTTGTAAACTCACAGAACAGTGAAGCCCATTTTCTCAATGGATTGCAGTTTGCTTGTGATTTGTGCTGAATGTGAGCTGCAGTTACGCTTTCAGTGTGGTGTAAGGGATGATTTCAGTACTGCCTCACATCATCTGTTAGAGCTCCTATGGCTCTTCTCCTCACCTGCATATTTTAAGCATTCTCATATTACTTTATTAAACCCTGGCATTTTCTGTCTGCTCTCAATTGTCTTGTCTTAAGGCTGATGCCCAGGTTTCCTTGCGAGTCTATTTGCAATGGATGAGTATTAAAATTAGAATAAAGTACAGCTCTGCTGAGTTTTCTGAAATGTAGGAGCTGCCACAAAGGACAGGAGGGGGAAGACAGTGGAGAAGTGGCAAAGCAGGAAAATACAAAAGGTTAACAGAGGCATAATTTAAAGCTAAAATTTGACCCTTAGGAATTTGAAAACTGTTACCATAACTTGCAGTTTTATAGAGACTAAAACTCCACTCCAGTGCAGAGAGATTGCTGCCCAAGGACCTGAATGTGTTAATAAAGAAGGCATTGTATTTTTTGCACAGGGCTTTTGCAATGGTAGGGATTAGGAGACCTGAAGGTGCCTCGATACCACTGAAATTCCAGAGCTTTTTAGCAATTCCTGACTGGGAAGCAGGGTCTGCAAGCTCTGCTGGTTCCCTGTTATTACCTTATTATATTATTGCTATGTTAGTGTGTGTGTTTCAGTTCCACAACTGTGGTTTTGCTATCCGTTGTTTAAGAGATTCTTACAAAGATGTTTGCCAAAATAGAAGTCAAGAAGCACTACTTGAATTTGGCAGAGTATGGGGGAATAAAGACTTTTTCAAAGTAAGATAAATGGAGGGGAAAAGTTTTAAAATTTTTATGCATAAGTTGAATTCAGTTTTATTACTAAAGCACTTGTTGCCTCTATAGAAGCAGCTGCCTGTAGAAAGGAGCTCATGTCTACTGAAGACCAACAGTAATGATGATAAACAATATCAAGTCTCTGCTTTCCCTGGTTTTGTCAGAAGATTATTAAACAGAAAACAGTCTTTTCTTGAGCATCCACTGTGCTTCAGTCAGCAAACTTGGCTCTTGTTTCTTAACTGTAATTGTAACAGAAACAACTTTTGTGTAGAGGGGATTGCCAGACTATGGAAACTCACTTTTATAACTTGCACAAGTTATCAAAATGTACTCACATTTCAGAGAACTTTTTTTTTTTTTTTTGAAAGTGAAGAGCCAAAGCACCTCTGAGCTCAGATCCTTTTATGTCTGAGTTCAGCAGAAAAGGATTTATTTCTTCCCTCAGGCCAGTTTCTGAATTCCTGAAATGCAAAGCTTTCGCAGCAAGAGAATGGCCCACTCTGAGATAAACTGACTGACAGCTCCTCCTGAAAATCAGGACAAGTTAATACATTACACATGTTCCCTGCCCAAGTTTTGCAAATTGATTATTTTGAAAAGCTAAGTAAGCCTATCTTTATTTTGCAGGAAATGTTTGGTGCCATTAGGCAGCAATGCTGTTGAAAAGAACAAAGCTGGAACAGCTTTTGATAATGTCCTCAGAGAAATGGCCAATTGCTGTACAAGTGATACAAACAGGACTGTTTGTTCTCACTGGGTGCTGAGCACTTGAAAGTTCACACACTTCATCATGAGCCTGAAAAGGAGTGAAATTCTTTTGAAGCCTGCAATATTGGGCCATTTTGAGAACTTGCCCCTGTGTCTGTAATCTGCCCCTGTGTTCTACAGTAATGTAGTTCTAAGTGCTTGATGATTACCTGGAGGGTGGCAGCTCTTGTGTATTACTTGATTTCATAAAAGGGGAATATTTGTTATGGGATTATGTCCTATGAAGCAATACAGTCTTTTTGCAGGTCTGAGTGTAGCAGGTTAGCAAGCTTCATGCACAGATAGTAGGAGTTATCTCAGTGTGGGAAGTGAAGCCTGGGTGTAACAACTGCAGGCTGTGATCTTGTTCTTGCTATTTCCTATGAAAGATTAAAGTTTAATTAAACGTTCTGTAATCCATAACAATGCTGAAGGACCTTTGTGTTTGTTAAATGGACAGAGAAAGTTCAGAGTAGAAGGAAGTTACTGAGAAATATTATTGTTCCATATGTTTTTAAGCACATTCCTTCAGGAGAATAATCTTTCACATCTACTGAGTCATGCAGATGGTTGTATAATTGATTGATGTGTTATATGCTAGTATCCTCCCATCCATCTAAATTTCTCCCTTCAAACAATGCCTTTTGACTGGATTCTGTTGCTATCTAACCATGTTTGGCAATGTTTTTGTATGCTGAGTTTACTTGACCAAATGCAAAGTTTACTTATCCAAATATAAAGTAACGGCCTGACAAACACAGAGATAAGAATCACTAAGCTTGCAGCAGCGCATAACATCTTTTTAATATTGCTGGGGGGTTTTATACTTTGCTATCAAAAAAAGAACAGTCAGATGTCTGCTTCTACTTCCTTATCTTCTGATGACCTCTCACACCTTCTCTTTGCCCTTTGTGCCAGTGATTTTGGCAATGAAGGAGCCTTTTGTAGGTACAGGCCTCTACCTGTGGACTGTTCACTAGTGGGAGGCCCCACCCACTGCTGGGAGCAGCTGATCTTGGACAGAAAAAGAAGCAAAGAGAGAGAACCCTGTGCCCAGGTCATACTTAGCAAATCCTTCAGTGCTGCTTCTTGTTTTTAACAACTGATTTCTCTTTTCCCCAAACTGGAAAGGCAGATGCATAAAGCACAAAGTAAAAAGGAACATCAGACCACTTGCCATGTCACATCTTGGTGGCAGGAATAATTGGTCTAGGAATGAAGGCTGAGGCTTCTGCTGGTGGATGTCTCACAGTATGAGGCTCATCATTTCAGTTTTCCACTCCAGGGACATGAATGTTGTGCCCTTCGAGCCCGGCATTTCTGCATGGAAGTGGATGTTTGGAAGTGCACAGTCTGCAAACAGCTGCATGGCTGACTCCTTGTTTACCCTCAGCATGAATGTCTGCATGCAGAGTACTGCAGGTGCAGCCAGCACACAAGCATTTTTCCCACGCTCTGCAGCCACTCCATCATTTTAGAACAGGGCCCTGTGAGTTGATATCTGATACTTTGAAGCTTTGGGGTTTTTTTAATCGATTCTGTTTGCCACTGTAATGCTGCTGATTCACTGCAGGAGTTTTCACTTTTAGGATCGAGTAAATCAGTTGCTCCAAGATTTTTGTATTGCCCAAATCACAGACAGTTGCAAAGATTAAAAGTTGCCAGTTCTTTACATACTCTTAAGAAAGGTGTGGTTTTAATTGTGTTTTTCCATTTGCATTTTGATGTAGCAACATAAAACATCCTGATATGTCTCTGCGTTCTTTGGTTTATAAAAATGAGTGCATTGCTTCTGCATGGGGAAAAAAACCCCGAAGTTAATAAAAAAGTTACTGCTGTAATTCTTTCCATGTTAAGGGCCTTGAAGGTGCTCCATATTAGGCAGACAGGAAAGTCTCTGGCTCTTACAGGAGAGGGAAGAGGGGTGGAAGATGCAGTGAGAGTACCAGGGGTGTGACACGATCGAGGTCACCACTTGTCACGGAGACACAAAGAACGAGACAGGCAGCAGCAGGTCAAGGGAAAGCTCTCTGTATTCTTTTCTATTCTTCTTAAAATCTGACTCCATTCTTATATACATTTTTACAGAAGGCAAGAGATTGGCTACTCAGGTCGCCACCTCTTTGACCTGGATGGTGAACACCACCATCAATCACAATTCTCCTCCCAGAGGAGAAAAATGTAAACAATAGATAATTTCTAAAAACATACATTGTTTTCTTGAAGCTGCCTGAGAATCTGCTTGGAAGATTCCAAACACTCAAAATCAAGAGAACTGAGGGCAACACCAGGGGCTTATACACACAGAGCATGGGAAGAGGAGAGAAGAGCTGCCTTACTTAATGATGCTTAATAATAGGGATTGGAAATTAGTTTCCATCAAGTTGGATTGGTGGTTAATCACAGAAGAGTTCCAGCAGTTAAGCCAGAACATTCTTCTCTGCATCTGTTTTTTATGCTCTGAAGAATTGCTTCTTTCTTCCCTGGGACTGTGGGGGGTGGCTGCAAATGTTGTCAGAAAGATCAGAAGATCAAGGGGGAAAAAATCTCTCCAGTCTGAACTTTGCTATTTCTGTTTCAGTCCTAAAACCATGACTCTGTGTCTAAAGCTTTCCTGTTTTCTTTTCAGCTCTTTTCATTTGGTTACTGAGTGATTAATAATGGTAAACTTGTCTCACCTAAAGTGCTGTACTAGTTTTATCAGTGAACCTCATCCATAAAATCTGGAACTTTAAAAACTGGTAGAAATATATAGCTTTTTTCCTTCTGCAGTGCATTTTTTTTATTTATTTAAAATCCATGTGTATGCTCTATTTTTTTCCCCCCTTTTTATAAACTCTATGGGAAAACTGAAGAAAACAACAGGGCCACGTGAGGGAATTCCATATTTGCTTTTGGCATTTAATTTCCATAAAGAGGAGGATCCTGTTGACGCATAACATTTCTTTCTTTTTTTTTTTTTTTTTCCAACTTGCAAATGTTATGAAAGCATTAAAAGTCAGTTCCTTGTTGTCAGGGTTCCAAGACAGATCTTTGCATAGTAGATTAGATGCAATATTTGTGGAGCTTTGAAAACAGCTTCTGGGCTGGTGTTTCATTAGCAGGATATGAAGCTGTACCATCAGAAAGGGTGTTAGTTCTCAAATACATGTTTCCTATACAAAATTGATGAGATTATAGACAGATAATCACCATAGTGATTGCAGAGCCATGAACAGATCATTAGTGCTGTAAAAGCAGAGGAATATGCAGTTAGAACTTGTTCTCTATGTTAAATATGGTTCATTGTACCTAAGAACTTAGCACATTTTTACCGTTGCAAACCTTGGAATGAGATGGCTTAAAACTGAAGAATTGGACTTTGGGAAGATAAAACATCACATACAGGAAAGGCAGTTGTATTTCAAAATAAAACCCTGACCTCCACTATCTGAAAAGCTGTAGAGATAACATCTACCACTTGTAGGAAATCCCACAACAGCATCCATAGAGCCTCTGTGGCACTGAAAACTTTGCCTGCCCTGGTGCTTCTGCTGGTCACAGTCCCGAAGAAAGCTGGATAAACCCAGGAATAATGCCTGTGTTCCTACAGGGATATTGAAGTGAGAGTTACACTCATTGCTTCTCTTGAGCCAGCCTTTGCAGTCCACTTAAATGGGACAGTGATTAGACTCTTTGTGAGGAAATTACATACTTAACTGTCAAATTGCAGAGATGGAGCTATTTTCAGCCATCCAACTGCCCATCCTCGTGCAACTAAAAATGGCTTGTCTTGCCTCAGACAGAGGGATGACAGGATGTGCAGGCCAACGAGCCAGTCGGGCCAGGCTGTCTTGCCCCTTCCAGATTGTACTGCTGGAATTCTTTTAAATACTCTTCAGCACAGAGTTCATGTAAATTAGCTAATTACCAGCCTCTGCTCGGGCTTCCATGAGTGCTGAGTAGTGGAACAGAATGATTTAATTTCCCTAACATATTCTCTTGGCACTTTTGCATGTGGAATATGTTGCTCTAAAGCATCCCTTGATACCAGATCTTTGGCTGTGCTCCAGAAGGAGTCCAAGTTAAAAACCATGCAGCGTAATTCCAGGGTTGGCAAACCTAGAGTTGTCACCTTCCCTGCTTCCTATAATTTTGCCGTCTGTAATGCGGGTTTTCCTCTTCTCTCGCAGAAGATGATCTTGCATAAGTGTTTAAACTGTGAATCGGGGATTACAGCTGGCACTGCTTATGCGTATGATATTCTCTTGGGAGAGTAATTAAACTGAGGTGAAGTGATCACATGAATCTTAATATTTGCAAATTCATTACACTTAAAAAAAGGACTGTGGAGTTCTTGGTTACATTGGCAAATGAGTGTGATTGCCTCCCACTGTAATTTTCAGCTTTGCCTTGTGCTTACTCTGAAATGTTTGCTGCTGTCAGAGGCAGGAGTAGTGTATTTTAATTTCCCATTGAAATTCTTGTGAAAGAGTTTGTGTGTAGGGTACAGGAACATTTTGACTGGCTGAGTGTAAATTATTTAAATCCCAAAAAGTTTTGGAATGTCGCCAGATTTAAGCTAACAGGAAAAGGAATTTAGTTGAGGTTCTGTTTCTCCTCAGTAGTTGGGTCCAAATCCTGGAAACATTCTCAGTATGTGTTGACTCATTAATTTTACTGCAACTATCAAATAAATCTAAATATAGACATAACTACTGGCAGGTATTAGCCAACTAGTTCTATTAATTGAAACATGCTGATGTCATTGAAGATTCCTTTAATGGTAGCTGCATTCTTTAGCTGTGTAGATACCATTAAAAAACAAAACATGTTTTAATCCTCAGACAGGAGTAGTGTCTACATGTTATTTATATAAGCCTTGGCAATCAAGAGGAAGTTGTAGATGTACTAATTATGTGTAGTTGATTGCCTGTCTCTCATCTTACTACAGTGTTTCAATGGCCAGAGAGATCACAATTTCCAACTGAGAAAATTGATTTTATTTTCATGATGCTTGATAGTTAGACAATAGTGTTTTCTCCCTATAAAATGGCAATCATAGAACAAAATTGGAAGTATTGGAAGTTCTGAAGATCAGTGCGTTGTTTCTTTTGCTCAGTAGAGATTCCGTTTGCTGTGTCTTTCCAAAATCATGGATTGAGACTCCATTTTGATTTATTTCAACAGCATCAGTCTCATAAATGCCAGAAGACACTCTCTTCCAAGGCACAGAGTAGGTGCTGAGTGAAGCTGGCTGTAGTCAGGGTTGGTAACCCTTTGTAAGTGATGGCAGATCACAGTATTGATGTTACTGTTGGACCTTGTTACTCATCTTTTTTCAGATGGGACAGCATGGAAATCTGTCTCAGAAGGCTCATGTTGTTCTCATTCTTCCTTCATTCCTTGCATCTTTTAAATCCAGGATTAAAAGGAGCTGGATTGAAAATTTTAGGTAGTAAATCTCATGCAAGTACTATAATTTGTTTCAGAGACCTAAACATGGTAATAAGGATTGTGTAGAAAAGTGCTTTGGTCCCTCATTTGTTTTCTATTTTAAGCAGCTAAAAGCAGCAGTCTGGCACTAAGATAAAATCCAGTTTATTTTGCAGCCCTTGAAGATTTGTGTTCCTGTTTACTGGGCATACTTATTTTTGTAATAATTAATTTCAAATTAGACTAAATTTAAAGAGGAGAAGTGTTTCATAATTGTGTAAACTGGAAACTATGTAGAAAAATATTTACCTTTTTTCTTTCAAACTTTTAATGGCTTGTACTTTAAGCAAAGTACTCCCAGCCACGTTGCATAAGTTGGGATGCTTTCAGGATCACTTCTTCTCACTGGCTCAGCATGGGCTGATATTTTATTTGTCAGAGTATGCACATCTGAATTCCTGATTATAGGTCATACTGGAAATCAGTCTTTTTAATTACTGCTTGTATTTCAGGGGAAAAAAAAAATCTTTTGAACCACTGAACTTGCCAGAAATCTTAAATTAATACCTGCTGCTGAGTTTTCAAAGAGCCTAAAGGGAAAGTAGCTTCTCTAGGCATCTTCAAGAAATTGATACAGGGTTTAATGCCAGTCCAGCACTAAAGCTAAGTCATACCTGGTGTGGTTTTTGCTTTGGATTGGGTTTTTTTTATTGTAGTCCTCTCCATGGCTTCTGAAGGAATGGCAATTACTGGTGTTTGTGTGCTTCCTAATTGCTTATGGAACAAAATGCTCAGAAGGGTTTGGAGCACCCAGTGCTGGGCACAGAACCTCAGGGGAGGCATGGTCCCTGCACCACCTGGTCTCTCATTAATCATCTCTTTACATCACATCATTTTACCACTTGAGTAACTTTAGGCAGATTACAGTCTCCAGAACTGATCTTTGGAAAACTGATCATGGCTTAACAGTGGCTTTCAAATATTCAATAGGTTTCTGCAAAAAGAAAAGGGAAAATCCATGTGCCATGGTGTCTGGGGTAAGAAATATGGAAATCTTAGAAGTAAAAGTTATTTAGAGTTGGAAAATCTTTTCCAGGGCAAAGAACAGTCAAACCTTGGAATAGTTGCCTGCAGAGCTGGTTTCCTCTGGAGCAATAAAGGTGAAAATTTGTCACATCTATTAGGCCCTTCCAGGGCCTGGATAACTGAGTACATGACTTTCATGAGACTCCTCCAGTTCAAGGACCAAATGTTGGGTTTGGGTTTTTTGGTGGTTGTCTTGTATTTAAGATTTTTTTTGTGGGTTTTTGGGTTGATTTTAGTTTTTTGGGGTTTTTATCTGTAAAGATGCACAGACCGGTTATAAACATCTTTCATGAAGCTAATGTCATGATTTAATTTAATTTAATAAAAGGTATTGAAGTTATTGTAAATTAGCATTCAAAACTGCCTGAAATCAGACAATTACTGGGATTTACTCTTTCAATTTTTTATTAAAGCTAACATCTATGTCCCTCTGCACAAGACTTGTAACCTTTGAATCCTTTAGAAGCAATTAAATTTTGCACAAAAATTTAGATCTTTTTAGCTAACAATGAGGTATCTGAAAGAGTCGCTATATGTTGAAAAATCCATGTTTGATATAGAGATATATATAAAAACTTTTTGTACATGTATGTGTGCACACATACATTTAAAATCTCAAAACCTGCTGTTAAGGCACAGGTTATTTTCAGTGAGATTGGCAGCACATCAGAAGACTAAATCTTCTGGTTACTTTGGATCTTTTAGTCAGTAAATATTGAATTTAGAACAGCCTGCTCATTTTGTGGAGAGAAATAATTTGAAGTAAAGCTACCCAATAGGCAAGATCTTATCTAGTAGCAAAAGCTGTGTTTGTTAATATTTCCAAGCACGTAGGGTGTAGCTGAAAAAAATCAGATTAAAATGAAGCCAGTATTTATTCTTAAGTGGAGTTCACCACTAGTCACATCTTCTGCAGCTGACAGTCACTTTATGTGCCGCTATACTTGATGACATCTTCATATTGATTTTCATCCCTCCTTTTCAGTCTGCCCAATCTATTTGAATTGTTTCCCTTATGTTGAGGGATCACTGCAAATAGGAGTCTTGGTGTCTTTAGCGTGACTGAAGCAATGTTTTCCAAGAAATGACCATTCTGGTAAAGCACTCACATTAAGAGTATCGAATAAAAGTGATTTAATTGAGGGAATCACAAAACTAAGCAAAGTTTAAGTCATCTTATAAATTACAGATTCCTCTGCAACATTTAGTTTGTGGATATTTGGAATGTACTTCAGGAAAGTGGTTTTGGATCCAAGCATATTCAAAGCATGGAATAAGAACAGAAAACCTGCAAATTAGCTGAAAATCTTTCAGATCCTACATGATGAGGTGATGAATTTTACTTTGGCTCGACTATTAGCAATGACTATTAGAAATGTTGCCAGCTCTGACTGAGGAGCACCAAAATGAAGTAGAAACAGGGTGCTTATTTCATCATTAGCTTGTGTGGTAATGAAAATCTGTTAAAGGCTTCTGTGGAGATAATTCTTAAAATAGATTGGGATAAATCCTGTGATGACAAGAAGAAAGAACGTATGTGTTATACTTGGAATGAGCTTCCAGGCTGCCCTGGAATAATCCGAGAGGTGCCGTGGCAGCATGACTCTGTGACTGTCAGAAAGTTGAGCTTATAAACAAGTCAAAAACCATAAATGATTTTGTGAAAATGATTAGTGAGCATTTGTGATGTTCAGAGGAGGAGGCTGGGAGATGCAGGTAGAATTGTGACCCCCAGGGAGAAAATGCCTTCAGCAGAACCAGACTTTGAGGGACAGAGCTGAGCTTTGACTTCACACCTTATTTGGACTCGCATATTTGCAACTGTAGTTAAAGATTGAAACATTTAAATGATTCCCTGGAGTTCACAGAAGGGTGTGAGTTAGCTGAGTCTCACAGGTGTTTCTGGCCACATCACTGAACATAATATCATTAAATCCCCCTGCTCCTGTGGAGTGCCCCTGGCTTTCAAACCTGGACTTGGAGTGGCTGTGTCCATCCAGCTGAGCAAACCTCTCCCCTCCCACCAATTAGGATGTTAAAGCACAAATGTAGTCGTTTTGCAATGTCAGATTATATGTTCTGGTGAAAATTGACCTTTGATATATAAAATTAATACCACTGCCCATCTGCAGAGTGAGAAATGCAGTCATTCTCTTAGGTCATCTGTGTTTTCTGTCATTCATAGCCTTTTCCTTGTCTGTGAGAGGAGTCTGTTTTTCTGGGGAGCTTTTCAACCATCTGATGAACAATGCTGTGTACATCCAAATGTATTACTATACTAGAATTTGATTTTCTAATCCCAAAGAAATGTAAAGAGGAATTTTCCCCTTGTACCTCTTCATATTTGGGGTTTTTTGTAAAAGAATAGTTGACTATATATACAATATGCTGGAAATTAAGGTGAAAATATCAAACACTGCTCTTTTAGTTCAAGATCATTGGTCCCTCCAAATGTGTACAAAAGTTTTAACTTCAAGAAGCTGATTAGCTACGTGTCAGCATATATTAAAGAAAAATAGATTAGCAGTCTGTGAAAAGGTAAAACCATACCATTTATTATAAGATTTCAGTGGAGAAAACGTCTTAAAAGTCATTAATGCTGTCAAATATTTTCTCTTCAATTTAGTTTTGGGTTTGTTTGTTTGGTTTTTTTTGCTTTAACCCTTTCTGCCATTGTCTGCCCATCAGAAATCTATTCAATGTTTTTTCAATAAATAAGACTTAAACACAGATTTTTTCACTATGTACTGCTAGGAAGCAGAAGAATGTTACAGTTGTTATTCAGGAGTAGGAAATGAAACAAATTGCCTTTAATTTTTTCTCCCTGTTTTCTGTTCTAATGTTGTGCTCAAGGCACAGAAACCTTCCTTAAGTATTCTCATTTTCAGTTGCTTCCACCTGTATTCCTCACTGTTCCTCTGGTTTTCTGCCTATTTAGGTGGTTAATGTTGCTCTTAGCAATATCTGTACCTGTTGCATGCTCTTGACTATTGGTTATGTGCAAGAAAACAGCCCCCAGGGTTGTATTTAGCAGGAATTGAATCTCTAGGTTCTGTATGTTTTGAGGTAGCATTCTATTTCATTCATCTCACACAAAACAGGCAATGCAATTTAGAAAGACTTGCTAATAAACATAAATTCTGATTCATTAAGCAGGTAGGACTGCCCTGGAAGAAAAATTAAAAGTTAGACCAGATCACCTGGTTCTTCATCAAGATGGATGTCCTCTGGGTTTGCAGTTTCTGTCATCTTTTTGAAGTTTCCTTGTCATACTTGGGTTCGGCACCAGAATGCTGTTTTGAAAGTATTTATATTGAAACCATGCAAAGACCTTTAGAATTGGTGTATAATTAAGAGTTGAGCAAAATGGTCAGAGCCAGACAAATTATACTGGCTAATCTTAACCCAAAGATTCCCCAAGTTAGTGATTCTGGATCCAACATCCCTCTGTCCTGACTACTATTTTATAAAAAAATCTTTTTCCTTTTTAACCTATAAACTGTCTTCTACGGGTTTCATTCTGCAGCCACCTCAAACGTTTGGCAAGCATCTCTTTTTTCCTCTTTCTCCAGCAGAAGATGAATAAGATACAACTCTGCTGGTGCCTCAGATGGTTTGCATCACTTGAGACAGGCAAGGTGCCTCCGAGTACATCACACTGATGAGAAACGGCTGCTCCTGCTGCAGCTTCAAACCCTTCCTGCAGCCAGGGCTCCCTGAAACTGTGCACACTGACTGCCCAAGGAGTATCCAAAAGGAGCAACTAAGTGTTGTGTGTTGCATTCAGTTATTTGTCTCTGATCTTAAATGAGGTTTCAGAGATAACCAAGTCACATTTCTAAGTTTTATTTGTGCATCTCAAGCTGCTCCAGGGGAGGTTCAGGTTGGACACGAGGAGAAAATTCTTCACAGAAGGAATGAGTAGACATTGGAACGGGCTGTCCAGGGAGGTGATGGAGTCACTGTGCCTGGGGGTGTTTAATTCAAGACTGGATGTGGCACTCAGTGCCGTGGTCTGGTTGACCCAGGGGTGTTCAGTTGAGAGTTGGACTCAGTAATCCCAGAGATCTTTTCCAACAGAATTGTTTCTGTGATTCTGTGTGGAAGATAAATGCAAAGATTCTTGTTTAACCATGTGCTGTCAAGGGCTTTGGGAGAAACAGAAAAAGTTATGAAAATGGTGATGAACCTGTATGCCTCACACTGGCTGATTCTCTGCCAGGAGAACGCCTGGAACTTACATCCTTTGCATCTCCCACCATCCCACTTCTCTCTCCCATTGTTCACAACAGAGGCACTCTGCTCCTCCCTGAAGACAACAGAGCAGTTCTATGTCATCTCTGTGTGTTCACTGTCACCATTGATCATTGTTTGCTTATGTCTTTCACAGAATAAGAAAAAAATAGTTAGTTTGTCATGGTTTGACATGCCATGGAAGGTGTTCTTGAGATGGGTCACTTGATTCCAGCCAGTGGATTGTTTATATTGCAGCATTGCTTGCAGATTCTTGCAAATGCTTGTGGGGTTCTCTTGGGTCCTTCCTAAGCAGTGGTGTGTAAGCTGAGCACAGGTTGGAGTCAGTGGGGAAAAATGCCTGTTTTTCCTGGTGCAATTTGCTTCAGTTTGCTGAGTTTCACTTTCAACTTAATCCTTAAACAATGGATTTATTGAAGAAAACTTTCCATTTTAAAGGCTGGAGTACAAACCGGGGGTTTGGATTTCACCCATGCTTTGACTGGAATAATCTTACCTTGCAGTGCACCTGCCTGGAGGGGCTCATAGTTGGAAGACAGATATCTATTAGAGACCTGTGTTTTCAGTGTCTTGCTATGCTACACAGGAGCAGGTACTCATTTTCACAACACATAATCAGTATTGGAGCAACACTGCTCATACAGAGTGATTTATGGAGGTTTCAGTATCTGCAGGCTGTTGTTCTGAACAAATACAAATGTTACTGGAGAGTCTTGGAGAATATTACTGCAGTCTAAAATCATCTCTGATTGCTTTATGATATTTTAAGGCTTTCAGCTAACCTGTTTTGGGTGGCTGTAAACGCACTGTAGAGCAGCATTCACACGAGTGGCACAGCAGAAGGTATGGCTGCCCTACATACCGTAATGGGTAGAAATTCCCAGGATCCCTGCAAGCACTATAAGTGAGCTGGGAGCAGCCTGGCTGTAGTAACAGGGAGCTGTGTGTGGCTGAGGAGCTGACTAAATCAGCCAGCACAGTGAGGTGGTTGTGACACCCCAGAAAGCAGGTAAAGCACAGCCAGCTCAGAGCTGGCTCACACATCAGCACGATGTAAATGCTGGAGGCTTGAATGAAACATTCCTGAGCTGCTGCTTCCCTGCTACCAGCTCCTGTCTCATGTACACCTGGTCTTTGACTGATGTTGGCACTCAGGGACTGCCTGGTTCCAGCTGGAAACATCACTTAATTCATGCCAGAGGATTTGTCTGTGTGAACAGAATGGTGGATTGAGGCATCCCATTCTCCAAGAACTCTCTGTATTCTTGATGCAGGAAAAAAAGCAAGTCTCTTAATACCCATGTATGAAAAACAAACCGAACAAAAAACCCCTTAATTTCTATACATTTTGTTTGTTTGTTTTCTTGTTGTAAACATCGAGTGAAACTTTAAAGACGTAGCACATGTTTTTTAAAGAATATTTTTTTAAACAATATTTAGTATACAGGTAAAGCAGGTCTGTGTGGGCATGCCTTGACTCCAGCTGCAGGTATGATTGCAGAGTGGGTGGCTTTGCTCTGCAGTTTAGTATTGCTGATGGGATTGCCTGATGGAGCTCAAGTTCAGCTTGTGGCACATGCAGTCAGAGGGGTTCAGGGTGCATGGCTGGAGCTCGTATTTACAGCTGTTCCTTTTTTGTTAGCTTTGGATCAGGTAGTTTTGATCTCAGTGTATCAGCCTGGTTTCTTTCCTGGTTTGGTACTTCTGCTCTCAAAAACACAGCCACAACTGAGAAAGGCAGCTTTGGGTAGGGATAATGTTATCTTATGCCTGTCAGGACAAGGTCTGAAAGCAAAAGGAAGTTTGATTTCTTTAATTGTCATGGGGTACTGTCCATTACACAGCTTGAAAAGGGCAGCCTTTGTTTCCTAGATCTGATAGTTCTGCCACAGTGATAAGTTTGCCTGAGTAACTTATTCCTCCTTATCTTGTGTGTGAATTTGGATTTCCAGTGAAAAGCAGGGTTTCCCTGCTTATCATATACAGCACCTGCAGGATCTTGTATTCAACCTGATTTTTAAGTATTGCTATTCTGAACTTTAAGATCAGGTGGTCATTTAACCAAAGCTTCAAAAATAAACTAAGAATATTTTTTTCCATCTTCGTTCCGCTTAATAGTTCTGCTGTTTCTTTGTGTTCAGTTTCTTAATAAATCATGGGATTTATTAATAAATAAATAAACAGGCTCTTGAAAATGTTTCAGCTTACCAGCTATGGTACCTGTTGGCTGTGGGTTTGCTTTTTAACATTATGTTAAGCAAGTTCCTGAATGACTTTGTAATCAGATCTTAAAGCCAAGTTTTCAGTATGTTGTAAAATTTAAGAAGTGGCAAACTTGGTTTAGGATTTGGAGATTAGACCAAGAGTCCTGGTAAAATGGGCTGCAGAGTATCAAAGGTGAGAGAAATTATTCAGCCAGTTTTCCAAATCCTAGTGGTCTTTCCCATCAGCATATGTGAGATGCAATTTGCTGCCACCTGAAATTCGCTGCTCTTGGTTCTGTCTGTGCTGCCAGTCTGTCCTTTGTGCTGGTCTTGATGTGATTCCTGTGTGACCTGGTCACTGCACAAAACCAGCAGAAAATAACAAGAGCTTTGCACCCGTGTACAGCTGTGACCTGGTTGAGATGGGATCACCCAGGCTGGCAGGAATGTGGTCATCACAAAGGAAGCAGAAACAAGGGGTTAGGACTGCTCTTTTCAGAGAGAGGGAGTTGGATTGGTTCCTTTTCTCGCCCGTGATGGCTCCAAAGGGGCTCAGTTTTGCTGGCACTCTGAGCAAGCAGCTGTGTGCTGCATTTGCATGGGGTTTCTGCAGGGAGTTTACTCTGGTTGCCCTGATAACGGATTGTCTCCAGCCTATACTGGTAACAACCTGGGGACGCTGGTGTCCACTACCCTGCCTGTTTACAGAGAGAATCTGTGCCCTTAATGTGCTTAATCAAGAACACTCAGGGGTGGGCTCGGTTAGTTCACACTTTCTCACACACAGATCTTTATGCATGTTAGTCTGCATACAGCAATGAGCAGTATTATTCATTAACCCTTAATGAGCCCATGCTATTGAGATTTTGAGAAAACAGTAGAAATACAACCTAGGAAGGGAAAGCTGTTACTATGAAATCTGTTCTTTCTGGTTTCGTGCCAGCCACTTCTGCTTCAGGAGAAGTAACCTCTCTGTTCCCTGTGCTTCTTTTATCTCCCATCCAAAAAAGCCTTGCCAACAACCTGGTATCTCAGTAAGCACAGCCTGGTTGCTTGCCTTCAGGAGGCTGCTGCCAGCTGCTCAGCTTAAAAAACTTGCAGACCACTCTCAGTGTTCCTGGGGATGGCAAGGGGCGTTCCACAGAAACACCACCTGGGCCCAGTCCCTTCTCCCTCCTTGTGCCATTTCACTCAGGTGCCCAAAGAAGACAAACATATATGTAACAAAGGAGGGATTTAATTCAGCCAGGCCATGACTGTGCAAAGCGCCCACTGACATGGATGAGGACTGTACAGAAACCAAGACTGCAGGAGACTGCACTGACAAAAGGAAAGATTTATTGATCTAAAGCCTATATTAATATTTAAGCAAGAAGCTAACAAACCCACAGTGTACAACCTCCCTGGTGCAAACTTTCAATTTGTACACGTATTTATTTCACAGAAGATTAATTTTAGACAGTGACATCTTGCTTGGTCTGTTCTCCACTGTATAGTATAGTTGTATAGTATCCAAGGGCTCCAAAACCAATAACATCACTTTCCCTGGTGATGCTGAAAAACCACATTCTTGTTTTTAACAGAGGGGAATATTCTGACTTGCTCAGTAAAGATGGTATCTTAAGGAGAATGGAAACCAGAAAGGCTCAGTGGTAGGTCTGTCCATACCTCTACTGTACAAATGCTTTTGCCCATGGTTTTTTGATGTGGAAAAACTGCCATTTTCCTCCCTTGGAACAACTTTCCCATAGATATTCCCAAGCCCTGAGTTGTTTTCCTGCAGACTGTGGCCTGTTGTTTCTTTTTCAACTCCTTTGACTGGCAGTGCGCTTCATGGTCCGATCACAAAGAAGAGGAGTTAATTAGGGTCTTGGAGGGGGATTAAGAGCATTTTAAACAAAAAATTGTCCTCAGGATATTAGGACTGCTTTAGGAACAAATAGGGCACGGGAAGGTGGGAAGTGGGACTTTGATACATGATTTGACAATCCAGTTGTGACCAGCCCAGAGTGATGCTCCTGTCACATCATGTTGTCCATGAATTCTTTTGGCAAGTTTTATTTCCTATGGGAGTCAGCCACGATGAGTGGTGTCCAGGGATAGTGTTTCTTCTCAGGCTTTTTCCATGGTATGCAGCTGATTTTCCAGCATGCAAGTCACACGTGCTGACAAGAATCAGATGCACCTGTTCCTTGACCACAGCCTACTCCACAGATGCAGATTTAGAGCCCCTAAAAAGAAAGGGCTGGAGGGTGTGGACAAGTTGAGCTGGGTAATTTCACTGCCAGAGCTATTTTTAGTGTAAACTGTGCACTCACATCTAAGTTTAGAGGGATTATAATTATGTTAGAAGTTTTGTTACACAAAAATAAACAGCTGCTGGAGACTGAGGGCAGCTTGGGACCACAAAGCATTGAAGGCACTGACTCATATGTGGCAACGCTTTTCCTAATGTGCCCATTGGGATTCCTTGCCTAAACTCTACTGCCTGCTTCAGCAAAGTGATTTGCTCTCCATCAATTTCAGCAGAATATTTTTGGTTATTTTTCGGAGGGTCTTGTTAATTGGGTTGTGAGAGGTGCTGTCATCTTCTTCTCTTCAGCAATGCCTGTACTTTGATTATAAACTGCAGATTTTTGCTTGCAAAGAAACACTATATTTACATATATTCTGTATTGTACCTATATGCTTCACATTTCCCTGGGCTGGTCTGTCAAATGTCAAGATTTTTGAAGATGCTTGCAATGGATTTATGGATGTATGCAGAAAGTGTGGGCTGCAGAAGGACAGCTTTCACATTATTGTGCTTACAAGGGGTTTGCTAGCCAAGGGCAAAGAACACTCTTCCTTAAGCTTTCGGTCAAAAACCAGTCTAGACATTTTTATCACATTAAACAGTCTGAAGCATTCAATAGGTATGTGACAGGAAAAAAAAATCAGTCTGAACTAGCTGACCAGTTTTCTTATGGGAAAAGCCTGCTGGGCTCAAGTTTTTATTCTTTGCAATGGTAATTATTATGCTGGAAATGCATAACAGTGATGAAGACAAAGCTGGTTTTAGACATGTAAAAATGTTACCTTCGCTTTCTATGGGATCTGCTGTGCTTTGGGTGTGACGCTGCTCTTTATTTTGATGGGCCCTGCCTTTCCTGGGCCTGTGTGCCACTTGTTGCTGAGCTGTAGGAGGCCAGAGTGGATGGTGGCAGCCGTAGTGAAGCACCACTTGAGAACACTTCAGTTCATCCAGCCAGTGCAAATGGCAAAACATTTTCTCTCTGTCTCTGCAAGGGTCCCTTTATCAATTTTTATGATGTAACTGGTTATATCTGTTGATTCCCACTGCATTTGATGGCTTCCAAACAGACTGCTCTTTTTTTGACCTTCACCCTCATGTCTAGAATCAGTTCTTTCACCTTTTCAGGCTTCTTCTTATTCATCTGTTGCTCTGTCTGCAGTGTGGGGCAATACTGAACTCCTCACCTCCAGGAGCCCTGCCATCCCTACTCCTGAGCTGCCACGATAAATGACCCCCCTCTGCCCTGGCCTGGAATGTTGGCAGTGTCATTGCCACTTCTCTCTTTTTCTCCCCCACACACAGATACCAGCACTTTATTTTGTTGGTCTTTCTTGGTGTATATTCCACCCAGTTCCTTCCTTTCCAGCCATATTGCAGTAACCCAGCTTCATTCTGGCAATAATCTCTAAAAATAGCCTTGCCTGTGCTATCCCGAATAATTTCCATGTCAGCTTTCCCAAACCATCCACTGTTCTTTTCTGGCATGGTGAAAATGTGGCCATCTTCTCTTTGGATTTTAGCTGTGTTGGTCTGCTCAGGCACTTGTCATGCTGTCAGCCCACATCAGTGCCAGACACTCCATCCTTGCTTCCTGTATCTTTTCCTGTTTAGTTCCTTCCTCCTCTTTTCAATTCTTGTGCTCTTCCCCACACATCCGTTTCACTTCCTTCTGCCCTGATGGTTGTCTGGAGTCAGGAATGTCCTCATGCTATGCATGCTCTCACTTCTTCAGGGACAGAGGAGAAAGTGCTGCTCATCTCCCTGCCTGTGTGGGTGTGTTCCCTCTCCTCTGCTTGTGCTATGTGTCCCTCTCCTCCTCAGCAGAAGTGGCGTCATAGCAGCAGGTGACAAGAACAGTGAGGAGGAGGAGGAGAGGTATCAGCCTCCCCTCTCCTTTCCTGCTGCTTGACACTCAAATTACATCCTAAAGTTAGGAATCCAGAGAAATTACGTCCCCTGACTCTGGTGTCGCCAGCTTGTCCAGAAAAATCTGAGTAAATGGGATTTCTCAGCATGCTGTAGATCTTGGTGTTTATTAGGAGCTGTCAAAGAAGTGTTCCAAATGGGCTGTGTGGGCCAGCGGGCCATACCAGCACTCCTGACTGGCAGGCTGGCTCTCCTTTCTGTCTCCACACTGGACAAATAGGTTGCATACCAACACTTTTATTTTTATCCCTTTAGGAATACTCTGGCAAATCATCCACTTGGAGCAATCAAAAATTGAGATGCCTTTCCTTCAGAAATTTCATATATATATATATTATGAGTAGTTGAACAAGCCAAAGTGCATCCAGCAGGAAGATTTGGAGAGGTTGCTGGCTTGGAGCACTCTCCCACGCTGCTCTTTAATAGCTGACATGCCTGGTTTTACCCCATTTCTTCAACAAGCCATACATTAATATTCCGAGTGACATTTGAGGGGTGCTGTTCTGAAGTAATGTAAACAGCTGAATGCCTCAATAATGACTGTGTTAGCACTCTGAACTGTTTTATCAGATAAAGTTCTGAGTAGTCTCATGCAGCCTCCCTTTACCCCAAAGAGACAACAGCTGTCACTTCGATGGCGACTGCTGTGACAGGAAACAGAGCACAATGTCAAGAGAGTTGTTTTAATATTTGATTAGTAGAAATGAATATGCAGATTGCAGGGGTTCTCTGAGGCAGGGATTAGTGAAAGAGTCTGTGATGCCATGTTTTATGCATTCCTATTTTCTGCTTGTGGTTAACTATGAACTTACCAGATAAAGGATTGGGCATATTTTTTCTTTATTCTTGGTCACATTTTCTGCACAATCTTTCCTATTGTTTTCAGAGCTTCTGGGCAGTGGCACAACAACCATTTAAAAAGAAATGTGGCTGAAACAAATTGACAAGAAATGCTTACTCTGCCACCTACCTGCCATAATGAAGGCATAATAATGGAACCTGTTGCTTTTCCTCTTGCTTCTCTATGAAATTAAAGATATAAATAAATGATAACCTGGTGCATCTACAACATGGCTGTCCATATTTATCCTGCTGGAAAGAGGGCTTCTGGATTTCCAAACTATAGGCAGCAGTTTATTTTCAGCCCTGCCTAGCTGTGATGCACCATGTTTAGAACCAGGACAATCTCATCTTCAGCAAAATTCCCACTTTGTTAACAAGTTAGCACTGGGTCTTATTAGTGGTGAAAGGGGTACTTAGCATCACTAATTCTGTAATTAAGACAAGTCTTGTTAGCCTATTTAGAGGGAGGAAGAGAAAAATGGGAAATAGCAAAATGTCCATCCAGGAGTCCAGAGTTGTCTGGCTCACCCCCAGCTGCAGTCTGGATCCTTTGACTCCTACCTACCCCAAAGGGGCTGTGTGTTTTCCTGAACAATTGATGATGAGTGTTGGTTTTGCATACAACAGGCAGAGTGACTGGGGTGAGAAAAATAGACAAGTTGAACCTCTACAAAAGGGTTTAAGCCAAGCAGTTATTAATATTTTCCCCTCCATCCATTAAATGTCATTCTGATTCCCAGATCTGCTTTTTGCACAGGAGTATTGAAGTACACGCTGTGAGCCCCATATTGTTTCTTTTCCTGATTCTGACTGGGAGGTATTTTTTCCCGTGATGTGAACTTGAAAACTTGGCAGAAAAATAAAATGAAACCAGCCAACTAAAGTCTCTGTGGGGAGCTGCAGTCTGGTCCAGCCACACTTCAGCAAGGGCAGCTCACAGCTCTGCTGCTGCGCTTACTTGAGATGGGCCTGTCACAGAAGTGAGCAGGAAAAAAAAGCTGCACCTAAAAATCTCTCCTACCCGGGGTTTGGATTTGCTGCTGGCCTGGGCTGAAGGACAGTGGAGAATTTCCATTTCAACCAGCTGATAATGCCCTGCCTGCATTCCCCTACCTTTGAGAGGGGGGAANTCTATGTTGCTTTTCATTCCATATTATCTTCTCCAGTTTCAAAAAGGGAATGCAAAACTCTCTGTCTCTAGGGTGGAAGGTGGGTGCTGAGGTGGAATCTGAGCAGCATTGCATCTTCTGAGATAGATACCAAAATCTTCTTACCAATGTCATGGGTTAAGCTGCACAATGACAATCTTAAAAGTATAAACACCCCCCGTGCATTTCCATGGTGACTGTAGTTCCTAGACTTTATCCAGGGTACCAAGAAATTTGTAATTAGTTTGAACTTCCAACAAATACCTACTTTTAACACACTGCCAACTGTCAAATAATGAATGCAGTTTTTTGATATTAATGCATTTTAGACTGCTGGAACAATTGCCAAAGATCACCTTAGCTTCATCTGAAATTTTAAGCCAGCAATGTGGGTCACTCTTGTTTGCTCAGAAATCATCCAGAAAACCAGCAAATTATAATGTCACTTCCCTAATTTTAGATTTTAATGCAACATCTATGTTCCTCACAGCTTATTAGTTTTTAATATATCTGTATATTTTGAAAAAGATCCTAATAAATCATGCCCAAACTTTAATAAAGTTTGGTTTGAACTAAAGTACCTGACCGTAGGAGGGATTATTTCAAACACGCAGGGATTTAGAAGTTATTGCAAAAATATGATCTTGACCTTTCATTGCATTTTATTAATATAAAATCCGGGCCTGTGTCAGTGTTTGGAAAGAGACAACTGTGTCCTCAGGATGTGGTCACGGAGCAGCTGATATTTGTAGTTTGTTTTATTTTTGTTTGAGGTACTACATTGTGTTCTTTCCAAAACTTTTCCTTGCACTAAAAAAGGAAAGACTGCTGATATTAATGCAGTTTGGAAGTTTGTTTTCATGGTGTTTGTAGTTAATAATTCGGTCTTAGAATCTTGCAGTTGTTTCACGTCCTTAGATCTCCAAAGTCTTGCATTTGTAATTGGAGTGATGGTCACTTAAGGTTGTTTGGTGTTTTTCTGTACTCCCGCCTGAACTCTTTCAAGAATTTTAATTTCAAACATTTATTCCTGTCTTCCTATCACATTAAAGTGCAGGAACTACTTCTACTTTTAGATCTTTTAGAACACAAAGCTCCAGAATAAAGCTGAAAAGAAGAAACTGAAGTTCTAAATGTCAAAATTGCCCATGGTTTTAATTCAAATAATTTGCACAAACACTTTGTACAGGTGTACCTAAAAGTGAGAAACACTACTCACTGACTTAAAATGTATTACCTATCAGCAGCAGATAAAACAGCAGTAGAAATTAAGTATGTTATTAATTGCCCAAACACCATCTTGAAAATTTGTTTTTTAAATAAATCTGACAAATCCCATTCCTTTAGGGTTTGTTGCTGTAATGATACAAGGTGTGACAGTTTACAAAACTGTAAAGAGAGAGTCTGAGCTTCAGGAAGTCAGGAAATACTTGAGATGTTTTGCAAGTGTTATGTGTTTGTTTGTTTGTTTATTTGTTTGTTTCATTATTCCATGAAGTAGCCTTTGTTTTAACACTGCCTTCTATTGAAAGTCACAGAGTGAAGTAATTAAACTTGATAAAAGTCACTGCTGGTTAAATCCAGATACATTGTAGACATCTATCACAAGCTATAGCAGTTCAGAAAGGATCTTGGCAGCGATTACACAAAGCATTGTTTTCATCAGAGTCCAATTTGCTCTCTATTACTACCTGGGGACGAGGTGGCTTCCAGGAAATGGGACACTTGATATTATACTAAACAAATCTTTAACACCTCTAAGATTTCTGCTTGACTAAAGATAAAAATGTAGCACCTTCCACATTTTTAGACAACTTACTATTTTGTATGGTTGATGTTATTGGAATGAGAAAAAACAGGGAAGGTTCAAGGGAATGGTTCCTCATCACATGCTCACATTATGAAATAAAGTTCACCTGACAGATCTAAAGCAAAATGTTACTGTTAGATGCATACTGAATAATGTGTATAAATGAAAATCTATTGTCATTTACTATCTTTTGATGAGTCAGATTGCTAAATCCTCTGTACAATTCACAGCATTATGAGCATTTTCCCTCCTCAAATAATCCCCTGGGGAGATCTGTGCCTTTCCCTTTTCCTCTCACCTTTGCTTTACAAAACTGAGACTATGAACACCAAATTTCCTATCATTGGAAGGAAAGAATAGTAAAAACAACTTTACTTAGTCCATGAAGTTTGCAGTTTTGTATGACTGGTTTGTTATTTTTTAACATATAAAGTTTTAGTAATGTCCAATTATGGTAGCTCTGCATCTTAGCTCACTATTCAAGTCATATCTTTTTCTAGGAATATGTGTAGATGCTCTTATTGCTTTAGGAGTTCTTTTGAAAATGAGTAAAATTGTACCTTTTTTTTGAACACTTTGGTGTTGCAATTGCTGTATTATTTTTGTTTTTCCAGGCATTTCAAATGACATCTACCTGAAGGCTCATTTTGGTCAGGAAGGGAAACTAAAAAAGCTGGTTTAAAATGGTGGCACACAAGGACTGATCCCAATCCTATCAAAGATGTGTGATGAGTCCAGATGACTTTGGTGATCAATTCAAAAGGGAAACTCTGCTCCAGTGGCTATGTATTGCAGCTGAGCAGAGAAATAATTTGCCTTCTTGGGCCTAGAAATGTCTGTAATTTAGAAGTTTGTGAGGAATTAGACCTGAGTGAATCGTCTGAGAAGCTTTCCATAATGGCTTGATTTAAATGTATTTCTAATTGTCAGAATGTAGTTTTGTTATCCTGTTGGAAATACAGCAGAATAAGTTTATTTATGAAACCAGCATGTCTCTTTTTACACCATTCACTTCTCATAAAGGCAGATGCTCTCCCCCCCCAAAAAAGGATGGGTGATAAGCACTTACATAAAAAAATTAGAGTTTTCAAATGAATAGGAAGGCTGGAGATAACTCTAGATATGAATAAACTAGGAAGCCATTAGGACAAAAAGAAAAAACTGTGGGGAAGCTGGGAGGTGATGTTTGAGTCCTGTGTTTTATCCTAGGAATTCTACTTGTTAGAATCAGAGGTGGCAACTGAGGAACAGGCAGGACCAGGAGCAGGTACTCAGTTCTGAGCTCTGCACTGGGCAGAACTGAACTGGACTCTAAAGATCAGCTCAGAACAGGCCCCTTCTTGTTGTGGTCTAACCCCTCAGCTGCCCCTGCATGCCAGTGCATCCCAGCAATTAAAATGAAATGGAAAATGAGACAAAATGGAAATTGAGACTGTTGCTAGACAATGCATACTCAGGCGCCTGTTGTATGTCTGTTGTTGTTCCTGGACCTTGTTTTGGGGAGAACTGGTTTAAGTTGCTTGCATTAGCTGTGGGATAATATGTTTAAAAATAGCCCGCTGAAAAATTACTCTTTTAAAAAGGAAAAGAAAATAAACAAAAACCCAAAAGAAACCAGCAAAATTTGACAGTGTAACAGCCTGGAGAACTGTGAAATCTTGGAATTGTTTTATAGTATAGTGTGGGCACTGCAGAAATTCAGCAGTGTGGCTCTTCCTGTTACTTTTTGCATAGGATTCACACTATAGTGGCTTTTATTTTCCTAAAACTTACTCTGAATTTTAAGTTCTAGAGTTGAAACCAAGATTTCATGTTTAAAACCCACCCTATCTCTGCATTTTGCTTATGTTAATGCCAGTACCTTTGTGACCAAATGAATTTGACACTGAGGATTAAATATATGAAGATCTGACCTTTCTTCAAGTTTCTAGAAATATTTCTAGTATTTGAATATGAAAGTGCTTCAAAGCCTCATTAAAAAATGGAAGGGGCATTTTTATAAGAATTTCAGTGCTGCACTGCCTGTTTAGTCATGGACAACTGGATTTTCACTCTAGTCCACATCTCTGCAGGGAGACTTGCTGGACTGGGATGAACTCCATAAAAAAACCCCAAAAGTTAGAGAAGTCTGCTGATCTCGATCTGGTTGTCTTTGTAATGAAGAATCTTGTTCACCAAACAGGAGTGATGGTGAAGGTTTTATGTACTTCAAAGTGAGGGGATGTCCTGGGGTGACTGGGAATGGGAAATAAATTAGTTTTTTAGGGTTTTTTTAATTGCTTGCTTGTGTCTGTAAGAAAAACATATTCCTGGGCAAGATTACTAAACTCGGCATAGTGTTGGGTGGGTGCTGGACTTGAAACCCACACAGACAGTAACTGGGGCAAGTTTAGCTGGTTGTAATTCCAAGAGGTAAGTAGTGAAAGGGCAAACACAGAGTGTGGAGCCTCCTCACCTCTCACTCAGCAAATAGAGATTCATTCCAGAGGCAAAAATAATAATGACTAAAAAAAAAAATTACAGGTCCTGTTATGATACTCGGGGCTAAGCAAACTGCGGAAATTGTGAGTTTCTGTGTTTGAAACATGGAGGGGGGTCAGCTCTAAGGAACTCTGCTGTCCTTTCCAGCAGTGTCTCAACATTGACAGGATGTTTATGGGATCCAAGGAGTATCCTATCCATCATGCTAGCCAGCCCTATGGGTTAGTTTAGAATATCACCTCTTTCCCCAAACATTTGTCTCCTTCGTATTAACAGAATCCTTTCCTCCTCCTGTTCAGCCACACCTTGTCCTTCTTTCGGTCAAAGAATGAAAAAACCCAGGATTTATAGTCCACATGCCCCAGATTTAGCTTAGTACAGCCAAACTTACAAAAGAGGAAGACGTTTGTGTTAATTAATGCTCTTCTGGATATGGTTAATTTTGTGTCCTCCCTCTTTGGGTACACCAGGTGAATTTCATGTGATCCAAATCATGCCTTCAGGCATAAATCAGTGTTGAAGGAAAGGGAGATACTGCAAGAGGCATTTAACTACTGCACTTCACCTGCCTCTCCCTTGGAGTCATTAATTAAAGTCCTGAGATGCATTTATATGAGTGCTCTTTCTGCTTTTGCGAATGGTATGTATTCAGAGGAGTTATTATACTTTGAGAACTCTTAAGTCAGTAAGAAGATTTGATTTCAATTTTTAAAAGAGGTATAAAAGTTTTCAAATTAAAATTTTGCTGCCTTTAAATTTAGTTCTTTAACCTTCTATGTCTCCCAGTTGAATCTTCACACATTTCATTGTTATTAAATTTCTCTAAAGAGGGTAATTCTTGAATCTCATCATAGTGAGGATATATGCATGCATATATTTGCAGCCATATGAATGCTGCAATGTGGTGTTTGTTTGGGTTTGCTGATTGGGATTGGTTTTGTTTTTCGCTTTCTTTGAACTGCTAAAAAATGGATGAAGATTAACAGAGGTCCAAAGAGTGACATGGGGATGTTTTGTATTTTAGTTTGGTGATCTTAAAAGCTAACAGGGTTAAGAAAAAAACAGATTTTTGAGAGGAGCGTAAAAAATGTGAGAGACTGAAAAGAACTTCTCTAAAGGCAGAGAGAATTTTCTTCACCTTCTGCACAGCTGCCAAAGTATAAGGCTTAAAAATGTTATTTGTTACAATCCCTCCAACTCCTCGCTGCGCGTACTCAAGCTGTCGTTCCCTCACACTTCATCTGTCTCAGTTCATCTGTAAACTGAAGTGACCTGCGAGAGCAGAGCTCGAGAAGAGCTTGGTAAGGTGGTAAATAACATCGGGCTGGAGTCCCCGAGACAGAACTTGATTGCCTGATGAATGATGAGCAATCAGGCGTGTTTTCTTACCGCTAAACGAGAGGTTATGCAAATAAGATGAAAGGCTGTCATCCTGGTTCCTGTGACAGGGGGTGGTGCTGGGTTACTGTGTCCTGGTCCAGACCCCTGGCTTCAGAAAGGCAGCTGGGAGAGTGCAGAGGGCTCAGGCTGACTGCAAGGTTTGAAAAATGCGCATTGCAGCACAAACTGAGGAGCTCCTTCTATTTAATGTCTCAGCGATGAAGTAACAAGTTCATCAGACTGTGTGAGTACCCACATAAAGGAGAAGACCCCTGTGAAGGAGGGATTTACAGAGCTGTGTTTCTATGACTGGATGATGAGCTCAGCCAAGCTAACCAAGTTGTAGTGTGCAGTGTTAAGGTAATGAGTGTTTCTAAAAGTTAAGGGTGTGCTCAAGCACTCTTTGCATGCAGGCTTCAGAGTATCAGGTGCTGGAAGGAGCATTAGGGTTTGCCTTACACAGGAGTTCAGAGCAGTTGCAGAACTTGTAGGGTTTAAAATCTGAGTTTGTGTGGGGTTCAGCACTAGTATAAAATGGCAAAAGCCATTACATAGGCTTGGGACTGTGGAGGAGTATTCTTCACAGCCTTAAAAGTGCCATCACATTTCTGATGTTTTAGCACAGAGTGTGTCAGTTTTTCCCAGAAGGATGGGAGCCTTTATTGTTGCATGAATGCTGTATTTGAATGAACTTTCCTTCTTGAGACCATTCTGATAATAAAAGACTTTGAAATAGATAGGGGAACAGCCACCATGCCATAAAAATAGTGGTTATCACTTCAGGTGTGAATGTTTTAAATTTCCTTTGCCCCAAGAACAACCACTAAGTTTCCAATTTGTTGTGATTATTCTGTGTGAACCCCATGAGCTGCAGAGAACATGACCCCACCATGCTACTGCAGTGAGGTGGCTGTTCTGTTATCCAGCTTCCTTCATGGAATGAGGGAAATGCAGCTCTAGGCTGATCTAAACTGGAAGAGACATGAGAATTATATGTATTAAGAATAAAAAAAAATAAAAATAAATTTGGCATGTTCCTTGAAAGGATCTCCAAACATCTCACAATCCTCATGAATAAGATGATATTCCTTGTTTACAGTGTGGCAAGGGTCAAATGCACAGGACTGGCAAAAAGAAAAGGGAGCTTTTAATAAGATATTGGATATAGATGATCTATTTTCTTCAAAGCATCTCTTCATTGGGAGAAAAAAGATACAGAATAATAGTTTAACTATCATTTAACCTTTTTTTTTTTTTAAGACTAGAGAATAGAGATCTATTATTTTGAATTTTCATCCTGTTTTCAATGAAAATAAACTCTTAATGGGTGACATGTGTATATAACTTTGAAACTGTATTTTTGATTTCTGTATCAATGACCAAAAAAGGGCAGGAGATGGGTTAACATGAAAATGTACTTGGCATGTTTTAAGTGGTAGGGTTAGTAGAAAATTACCAGAATAACTGTTCTTAAAGCAAATGCTGGACTGAGTCTTTTAGCAGTTCTTTTGTTCTCATTCTTTTTCTTGTTAGATGTTTTATACAAGTGAAAACAAGACAGACAAGGGGCATACTACAAAGTTCTTAAACTCTTTTAAGTACTTGCATTTATTCTGGGTGTAAAATTCAGCCTAAGAAGACATCTCTGTCTGCATGGATTGCCCAGGCTGTCATGCTCTCCCTGGAATTTAATACAGACTCTTTATTCCTCTCACTTGGACAAATTTTCCCGGGTCTTGTGCCTGTGCTGCAGCAGATCCAGAGCTGAGCTGGTCACAACGCCTGTGGTGCCTCTGGGGACAGTCAGGAGTGGCTGAACGTCCCCAGCTGTCAATGCAGGGCTGGGTGAGGTCAGTGGTGTGGCTGTTTCACGCTCCATATCCCGTCTCACAACACGATTCCCTGACATCCAGCACTCAGCCTCGTCTTGCCTTGCTGCTGCCAGGGGTGTTCCCACTCTTTCTGCTCTGGTGTCCAAAGGGATAATCAGGGTGTTGTGTGTCCTGCATGGCATTAGGAAGCAGAAGCAACCACTTCAGATTAAATGAACTTCAGTATTCCAGAGTATTTAGTTGGGGCATTTTCTGCCCCATTTTCTGCCCCTTCCAGTGTAGCCTGGAAGGCATTGGGAAGATTACTGGATAATTTGCTGTCTTTATTGTAATGTCCACGCAATATGACTTTTGGGTTTTATTTTAAATTAACAATTTTGTTCGCATTTGTTCTCTTGCAGAAGTGCACAATACAACTAATTTTATATAATGTCCTATACCTCTAAACAGTATTTTTTGCTATGAATTTTGACATATATATTATTCATATCTTGAGTTATGGATAAAACATGACTGAAAATACCTAGGAATTTATTTAACATAAATGAAATTTGAAATGAAAATTGTATTTTGCCTCTGTAGCATACAGTTTAGGATGTTAAGAAAAGATACACTCTGTCTCTGTAGCATCTGATGTTTTCCAGTAAAAAAAGAAGCATTTGTCTGCATTACATGTTGTGGTATCCTGTCACCTAGAGCTAGGTTAATCCCAGCCTCACTGTACTCTAGAAGTTACAGTGCAAGTGTTTTTCAAATAATTAAGTTCATGCACACATTTTACAAGTATTTTCCATTTTAAAGGTATGAAACAAAAATACTCCTAGGAGGAAAGCTCTTGATTTGGAAATGCTTTGTGACTTTTTAATACTTCTGTGTGGAAGGAAAAGCTAAAAGTCACTTTTTATCCTGCTTGGCCTTTGAAATACTCCTTTTGAAGGACAGTAATTGAACTGTGCTTTTCCATTCCATTTCAGGTTTTTCTCCCGTAATCATGGCAAAACCTTATGAATTTAACTGGCAGAAGCCAGTTCCCTCTTTTATGCAAGATGGAGCTGTGTTTGATAGATATGAGGAGGTAAGAAGCCAGTTGCCTTTCATTTGCTATTCTCTTTTAAATATGCAGAAGTTCTAGAAATATTTCATGTTTTGCTTTCATTGTACACAAAGAAACTTTAATTTTTTCTTGTAATACCCCCAGAAATGTCTGTGGGGAGGCAATACCAATACACTTTATTGCTATATGTGGGGTTTTTTGCTTTTAAAAGAAATAGCTTTAAAATATATTTAATCCCTCTGATTTGACATAAGCCCTGAGGAAAAGAAAGGGAGAATTGGATCAAAATATCTGCAACGTGTATAAAACTCTCATCTTTGCAGAGTCATAAAGCACATTATTAAACAAAGTGAATCCTTCAATTTTTTTGTACTAGCGATCAAATGGAGGGAGGGAGAATGTTGCTTTTTTTCTAATATATAAACTCAGGACCTGCCTATTACAAGGGAAAGTAAGGGAACACAGAACATTCATATTCTGATTCAAATGTATAATTTGAGAACTGGAGTGGTTTTATCTACTTTAGAAAATCAATCTGCACTCTATCTGATATATGATTACTATGATCCTGCTTTCAGCTGTGCTTTAATCCACATTTATTAAGGGAATGCAAAACAGGGCATTTTACACAGGCAGCTGAAATAAAATGCTGAGAAGTTTACCTTAGCACTGATATGCTGGTAAGAATAATTTTATCAGGGTCTATTTTTAATCTTGTTTGAACAGGAAATCTCTATAAATTGAAGGCAAGTGCCTTCAGGGATATTAGTATTTTCTTATCTTTTGAAATGTAAGTAAAAGGTATTTTTTATCATGAGGCCTGCCAAGATAGAGATAGTTGGTTTACCCTGTATTTCCAGATTTGGGGCCAGATAAATGAAATAGATACTGGTGGACATGGAATTCCTTTTGAAAGGCGGCTCAGAAAAGCTTTATTTTCCTTCAGCAACCACTGCTCCAGAAACAGCCTGTGAGGAGCTGAGTGAGGGGGCACAGCCTGTGTTTATTCTCTTGCACCTTCACCAAGAAACAGAGAATGGGCAGATACATGAGAGAGGTTTTAGTGCTCAAATTTTGGTGTGGCATCAGAGACACTTGTGAGCACCTGGGCCTTGGATGTGGGGACAGGGACAAGGTCAGTCATCACTTGTTCTGTTCTCAGCAGGCACCTCTGGGAGACTCTACCTGTGGAGTCAGGAGCTGGCACTGAAGCCTTGCTCCTTGCAGCTGAATTTACTGCCCCCAAACCCCACAGAAAGGGGTCCTGCTTTCCCCCTGTGGAGCAAAACGTTGTTTGTCCATCCTGTGATCCTGCTCCAAGTGTTGCTGCAGTTTATTCCAGGTTTTCTGTGGTACAGTTGGGAGCCTGGTTCGTTTCCTCACAGAGCACTCTTCTCACAAATGCGCCTTGGTTTTCAATTAAGGAAGTCAGGGAGTTCTGGATCCTCTTTTTCTTGAAGAAGTGATTGATTCTGCACACTGTTTTCCTGCATTTAAGCTTAATTTATGATGCTCTAATTGAGACTGAAGGTGTGTGGAGGAAATTTCTTTTTAAATTCAGCTAATCTGATTTTTTTGCCTTGCCTAGTCTCTTTGGAATGCCATTCTTTCCTGATTTCTTCTACAAATCAATATCCTTCAAGCTCTGCTTGTCAGATACTCAGGCTGCAAAGCACTCACAGCATGTACACTGCCACAGTGCAACAGAAAAGTGCTTCCCAAATTCCGCATGTTAAAAGGAAATGTGGCCATTTGATCCTGAAGGTGGTATTGGAAAATTATATATATTTTTTACCTTAAAGCATTTAATTTTCAATAATTTTTTTGAATTTCCATTTCATTAAGATTTTTTATTAGGTAAGAATTGTTGCTTCTATTAAATAAAACATCTTCATTTAGTTGCAGTGAGATAGAAAATATTAATTATATGCATTCCAGTGTCTCAAGCATCAACAATAAGACAAACCATTAAAAGTGATATCTTTTTTAAAAGCCTGCCTCTCTTGCTTCTGGTAGTTTTTTTTTTTGGGAACAGCAAATTCTGCAGGAGGGTCTTTGGGAAGAAACAGAACAATCCTTTATTTTTAAATGATAAATGATTGATATTTGTCAAACTGACTAAAGTAATGGTCTGTATTTTCTTTTCTATAGGAATCTTTTGTCTTTGAAAGCAACTGTCTCTTCCAAGTGGATGAATTTGGTTTTTTTCTGAGCTGGAAAAGTGAAGGAAAGGTATATAACAATTATGTTAGGAATGTATATTATATGTTATTGCACTTGATTTATATTCTGTTTTTTAAAAATCTAAAACACCGTGTTAGTTTATTTACACAACTAGTCTTCATCCTGTTCTTTGAGAATTGACAGAAGTGAAGCATTTAAGAGGGAATTAACTGATATAAAAGGGAAATATACTGCTTAGTGTTTGTTAATGATGTTTGCCAATAAAATTCACTGGGGTTTTTTTGCTGAAATTCCCAATGGAACCATGTCTCAACAGACCTTTGAACTTGTACCCTTTTTGTCATTTCAGGAGGGACAGGTATTAGAATGCTCCCTGATCAACAGTGTTCGTTTTGGAGCTGTACCAAAGGTACGCTATAGTTACTTTATACTCTTCATTTAAACAAAGAATATGTAAACTGAAGGTGAAATGCAGGATGGCATTTTCATTTCTTGAAATAATACCAGTAAGATGGCTTTTATTTGAAGTTTGAAGTTTCAAAGAGATTTGTTGTGATTGCAGTGGGAAGGTTCAGTTATCTGCTCTTTCGGATGTATTACAGGATTCAGGATGCACTGAAAGCAGAACAGACATTAAGAGCACATATCAGGATTTTTAATTATTTTGTAACAGTTTGTTGTGATACTTGCTTTAAGGATCTGAAAAAAAAAGTTTCATTTTCCATATTTTGTCCCTATCTGTTTGAATTTATTTTATCTTCTTACTCCATTGGCATAAAATGTAGAAAGAATTGTTTGCATCTCTATTTATGCATTTAGGTGGTCAGAGAGGGCAACTGGTCACAGTCTGCCTTTTTTAAGAGTATCAGCAGAAGTACTAGATAGAGTTTGGAGTTCTGGAGAACCCCAAAACTTTGGAAATACGCTCAGCAGTATTCAAAAGGAATGTGCAGGATTTTCTGCACTGAATTGTGGCTCTCCTTCCACTGGGCCTTCAGTTTAGACAATTTGTTGAATTTCCTGCATTTCCACTTTCACATGTTAAGTGGTTTTGTGTTGACTGTAGGTAACTGTCTCTTAGATATTCTCTGGGGAATACACAGACTGAAATTCATGCCCCACAGAGAAGGGGCATGTGATGTGGTGATGCAGACAAACCCATGCTCCATGCCACACCAATGTGCTTCAGACTTCAGCTCTGTCTTTAATAAAATATTAAAAAAAAATACTCATTAAATCTCCAGCAGCAGAGCCAACAGCTTGTGTGACATGTCGCTAAGAAACAGCCAAGAAGTCACAGACATCAATGACTCTCAGGAACTATGGACTTAACTAGATTGGAATAATTAACTTAGAGATTAGTACTATTCCTCTGTTTCCAGTCCTCGGAGTGATTAATTTTTCTTTTTCATGATGAAAATATGAGTTCTCACAATCATGTTCCTAACTGTTAGAATATATTTTTTCTTCAGGTTTGCACAATGTTTCTAAGTGAAAACACTCGTTTAGGATGACTGGCAAAGGTTTAAAGGTGTAAATGTATAAGGAGATGAAAATGCATTTTTACCATAGTGCCTTGCATAACAGAAGTGTTGCAACTGTAACAAGTTATTTATTCTGTTTCACAGGATCCCAAAATACTAACTGCACTTGAGGCTGTTGGAAAATCAGAAAATGAGTTGGAAGGACGGATAGTGTGTGTTTGCAGTGGCACAGATCTGGTGAACATCAGCTTCACTTTCATGGTAGCGGAAAACACAGAAATAGCCAAGGTATTTCACAATTAAACAGTGTGTGGGAGTTAAAAGAAGAACTCATCAGCAATGCTTAATTGTTTTTCCTAAGTCTGCCTGCATGGCTGACTGAAATACCCAGTTTAGTGTCTGCTGCCTCACTCTTCCAAAGGACAGCAAACATCCATGTGGAGCATGTCTGTGTGCCGTGGTGGGAGGAAACAGTGATTTATCAGCCTGTGCACACACAGTGATTTATCAAAATTAGACATGAGACCATTATATACAGGACAGAGCACTCCCTGAGCTGTTCAGTGTATCTCTGTGGGGCCGCTTTAGCAGAACAGGTGAAGATGGTGCAGTGAGCCTGTGACAGAGATGCTGAAGGAAAGTGCAATTACTGCCATTTTCCTGGTGGGTGGAGTTCAGCCCTTCAAAATTCTGTTCTGATAACCTAATTGTACCGTGTGGTTCATATTATTTGAAAAAACAAAAGCAGGAAAGAAATTCTCTACAGTTACAGGGATCCCAGCATACCCAGGTTGTTTTCTGTTTCCCGTTGACATGAACAGTCTTAAGGAAACAATGGTGCTTTTTTAACACGTCATCTTTCCTGAGAGCTTGAGATTGCAGTTCACATGCAAGTCCTGGGCTCCACCTGCCCTGGTACTGAGCTGTAAACTGCTCTGAGAAACCTGATCAGAGTGCTGATAGTACACTGCTAGCTGAGATCCAGACATTCATGGGGTTTTAAAATACACACTCTTTGCTTTTCTTTTCTGCCTGTATGTATTTAGGGTATTTAGGATTATAATCTGTTCTGCCTGTGAGATAAATATTAAATAGTGATCAGTATCACACACCTGGTAAATCCCCTCCTTTAAAACTGTTTGCTGAATGCAACATCACTAAATCCCTTGCCAGACTTGGTTTATTTTTCATTGCTTTGTATTCATACCTTTGGAAACGCTGGCAATGCTGAGTAAACTCCTTTATAGGAGAAATACTTGTATAACTTACATGGGTACACTAAATTGATTTTACTATGTGTATTTCCAGCAGGCTTTAAGGGAAATAATGTGCCAGGGTTATGTTTTGAAAGCATTTGAAAAAAGAAGCAAAGCAAAGGAGATGTTGGCAGCATTCACTTTCATACTTAACCCAGCAGCATCTCAGATTTATCCTTGAAACAGCTGCAGTTAAGTTTCTCAGCCACCATTAGATCTCAATAACCTGTGTTAGACTAATTGGTTTGTGAGAATGTTGGCCCATTACAGAGACTGTCACAAGAGATGAGCTAATTATGCTGTCGAAAAGATCTACTGCTCATTAAAGCCAAGCCTTACAGAAATGGCGTGTCATGCTGCAGTGGGCAGGCTCTGAGAGGCCCATGGAAGTCAGAGTCCTGCATTTGGGAGCCTTTCCACCAAAATATATACCCAGAACTGTCAGCAGTGATGATCCACCTCATCTGATATGATATGTTTGAGGCACAAGGGAGAGCATAAAGCAGATCAGGCCAAAAAATCAATGTAGAGCTTTCTAAGTTGCCTTCGCTGGGGAATTTGGCCTGTACTGTGTTGACCTTTGATATATGGTAAATACATCAGCTTGCTACTGCACTTCTGTGCTAAAATAGAATTTTCTAGGAGTTATCTGCACATAGAAGTGCTCCTGCTTAATTCTTCCTGTTTTGTGCAGGAGAAAACATCTTCCTTGTGGGACACAGTAAATCCCTTCTAGAAGAAACAAGCCTTTGTATGGCATTAAGTAGCTGTGCAGCTGCTAACTGCAGTTTAAAATAGGCCTCAAATTAATCCATGCTCTAATAGAAGCCCCTCTTTTGAAATGACAGAGGCAAGAGTTTGGAGGAGAAGGGGCAGTGACTGAAGCTTAAGCTGCCCAGATATGTGTGAGGGCTGTAAAATAGGTGTCAGAAACCTGTGGTGTCTGCTGTCCCCCCTGTTGCTGTGAGGAACAGAGCATTGGTCTGTACCTGACTGGAATACTTTAAAATGAGGGAATTGAGTGGCAGATTCAAGCATGAAAGCTCAAAACCTTTCTGCCCAGAAAGGTTCTGCTTCTGTAGGTGATGATGTACAATTGGAAAAGAAGCAATTGTTACTCACTGAAGGCTGGGTTAAAATGGGACTGAGTAACCGTGAGGAAGAAAATTGGTGGAAATTCCTGGCTTCTTCAGCCTATCCATGCAAGGAGTGGTACCACTGGGAAGCAGGTTTTGCCAGGTCCCTGGCACAGGGTGGCAGAGTGGGACAGTTCCTGGAGGTGCCCCTGGTGCTCAGCAGGGCTGGCCAAGGCATTGCTGAGCTCCAAGTAAAGCTACTCCAACAACAAGAGTGTGTTTATTATCTCTCCGCTTGTCTCCAAGCTCCGACTCTGGTATTTACATTCTATCTACTTAAATTTTATTGGTGTTTTCAGCTGAGAAATTGGTTTTCATTTCCACTCTTAAAACAGCCACAAAATAGGGTGTACTCTGTCTCTGATTGCAAGCAGCTGTCATGGTCCACTCCTAAAGCAGCTCCACTGTGGTAGTAGAGAGCGACTGTAAAAGGTGGAATTTAAAACCTGATGTTTGGAATCCTGACTAAATCAGTTTATATAAATTATCCTGAGCTAAAATTAACACACACAAACACACACACATACACATATATATTAGAGATGAGAACATATGTTGAGTATTTTTCTTTTTTACTTCCCAGATGGACTTTCTGTGCCCTAGTAATTGGATAATCTGTTTTCCTCAGTCTAGGACAGTTGAAAAGGCCAGTGAGTATTTGGGGATGAATTTCCTTGGGGCAGAAGTGATCTAGTGCTGATGTGAGGCCTCAGCCCTTGGCACGTGGGCTGCCTATCCAACACTGGCATGAGTCCAGTAAAAGCTGTTGTACTTCAGCAACCCAGAATCTGGACTTCTTTTCTTCTTTGCTCATCCACTCTGGCAATGCATTAAGGAGTTTAGCTAAAAAGATTAACTTAAGTCAGCTTCTTTAACATTACTTAATTTTAGCAAATATCTGGGGTGAATTTGCCCTAGTGGTTTTTCTTTGCCAGCTCCAGTTGTTTTCCTGGGAAGGACCATCTCTCTACGTCAGAGATTTTGCCCTTCTGCTTGAAAGCCCTGTTCCTCATGCCCTGCTGGCAAGGAGTTCAGTGAACATTTCTAATTCAATTCAAGGATGAGCATTAATGTTAAAATCATGTTTAGAGGCAAAGCTCCCACCAGTGTTTAAGATAATCTGGCTTTGGGAAGTGCTGATGCATTCCTCTGGCTGTGCATCCGGAATGGGAGCAGCCATGGGGGAGACAGGATGGGAAGGAGAGTAGAGCAACCTTTTACACTGGCTTTACACCTTTAGTTGGGTTTGATAGAAAATAGATGTATTCTACTCGTATGTTACTGAGACACTGATTCACACTTTGGTGGTTAACCTGTGAGGCACCAGAATGAACAGAAAGTACTGAAATGCTTAATTACTCACACACTGACAATCAGCATAAAGGTAAATGTAGGCTTTATCACACAGCTAACAATATTCATGGCATGGAAGTCAACTGCAGTTGAAAACACTTCATTTTGATGTTCTTAAACTTCTCCACTTCTCAGTTGGAATGAGATTTTTTTTTTCAGTTTAAAATGGTTCTGGTAAGATGAAGCACTTCAGACTGATAGCTTTTGTTGGTGTTTCTACTAATCAAACACTTTGATTTACAAAAAAATTCTGTTTCATAGCATCATAGAACAGTTTGGGTTGGAAGGGACCCAACTCCCCTGCCATGGGCAGGGACACCTTCCACTAGACCAGGTTGCCCATCCAGCCCAGCCTGACTGACCCTGTTTTTTTTTCCCCCTGAAACAAGCTTAAACATTTGCCCAAATCATATTGTTAGGAGGACAAATAGAAAGTGGCAGAAGATTCCCATGGAAATATTCCACAAATATATTACAGAAAAGTTCTGTTTTCCCAAAGCTTTGGTTTGTTTTGATGTTTCAAAGCAAAACTTTTCAAGGAACCTGCAAAACATTCTTGAACAGATCTCTAGAAGCCTCCTGCTCTTCTCTGTGTCCCACAGTGGAAGTATATGACTCATGTCTCATAGTCCATGTGATCAACATTTAAATGTAAATATTTCTATATCATGACTGCTTTAAATGTATGACTACAGCTTATCTGTGCCCAGTATGTTATTCCATGTTCTCTAGAGAAATCTTCATATCCCAGACTGCAATTAACTATTGGTGCTTTGCATGTGCTTTTCTGCCTTTTCATGTACATTCTTGGCTGTGCCGCTGTGGAATTAGCAGTAAATTGACGACTTTAGCCCTGGTTCTCCATAGCCAGGAGGTTGATTTCACTGTGAAGGCTCCACTGTGTTTCTCTTAGTTTGCATACAAGAGCAGCCAAAGTGATTCTTCCAGCTCCTTTCAGAGTAGGCCCCTCCAGTGCTGGAAAAGCCACTCCAGGGTAGGAGGCTTTGTTGCAGTGTGGTAGCAGTCTGGACACATTGGGCAGCTCCCAGTATGGAGCACGTGAGCCTCAGCTTTCCTGATGGAATACTTGAAAGTCAGAAGGATCCCTTTTATCTTTGTAAAAATACTTGCAGTGTTTTCACAGCGATACCCTGCCAAAAATCAGTGCTGCGGTTGGTCAGGGTAGGGGAGAGGTTTGGCACTGTCACTCCTCAGGTCTCCTTGCTGTGGCTGCCTGGAGTGAGAGGAAAGGTGATTTTCTTGGAGCAGAGAGGAGCTTTGAGATGTTTACATTGAGAGAATGGGGACATCTGCTGGCTGAGGGCAGGTGCCAGGGATTCCTGCCAGCCCATGTCTGTCTTGGAGAGAGGTGGGAAAGAATTCTCTGTGGGCTTCCTGAGCCTTCAAGCTATGGAGCCCTTGGCAGCCAGTTCCAGACACTGCACACCAACATCAGAGGGCAATCCCTCCTTGCCTCCTTGGCTTTCCTGATGCCTGGAATAGGTGGAGTGCAAATCTGGAGAGACTGTGCTGGAAAAGGGAAGGTAAAATCTCAAAAGGTCTGGGTAATACTGACCCCATCAGTCAATAAGCCTACATGGCTTTGTCTGGAATTTCATGAGCTGTAGGCTGTGGTGATTTTTAACCTTTCATAATTCTTGTCCTTTTTAACCCTGTCTAAATGAAAGGTTGATGGCTAAAATGGAACTGAAAGGCCAAATTTATTTGTGCACCCTGCCAGTTCTGCCCACGTTTCATCAGTGATCCTAACACAGGGTCACTAAGTGCCTCAGAAGCATTTCAGTCCCACAGCAAAAGCTAAGGGAGTGCTTCTTTGATTGATTTTTCATGCTCCTTCTCCTTCTAGAGATGTTTGACAGTGTTTGATCTTGTCAGAGAAAAACAACACAGCGCTTGTTCCAGCCTGCAGTGTAGGTTTTAGCCTCTTGTGTCAGTCTAAGGGGGTCTGAGCTTAAGGTGCACTGGTGTTTGGTTTTATTTCTTTTCATGACTGTTGATTTTCAAGGATTAGATATCAGAGCCCAGATCCCTCTATGAATCTGTAATAATATTTGTATATAGGGTGCCATTCAGGAGTTACCTCAACAGATTAAAGGTACTGAACCATGTTTTGAAAACTGGAAAATTTTCAGCACTAACATCACTAAGAATCCAATGTACCCTGATTTCTATCAAAAACTTTTTTTTTTTTTACCTAGGACCAAAGTGTTTCCTATGTACCTCATTTCAGAATTCCACTTGTTTTAGGATTTTCCTCCTTTGCACAGGTAGTGATTTGAAAATGCTGAGCATGAAAGAAGAGAACTGAGGATCTTTATCCTTGTTACTTACATAGATTTACAGGTCTTTCAGCTTTATCTGTAAAATAAGGAGTGCTGTCATAGAATACAAGCAAGGCTGCTGCTGTATTTGTCTGTGTGTTAGCTGAGAAAAACCTGAGCCCTTCTTTCATCCCTCCTGCAAGGTCATCAAACAAGTGTACATTAAATCTGGGAAAGGTTTGTTGTCAGGAAAGCAATATATTGCCAGCTTGATATTGAATTTTGTGAGTATCTGTGCACTGGATCACAGTACCTTAAAAGCATGTATGAAGACAGTGTTAATTGGAGACTATTCTGGCTCAGAGGGACAAAAAGTCTGGCTGTGTTGAATGTGTTGTTGAATTCAGTTTTTTGTTGTATTCCTGGCTGATGTGGGGCCAGCTGATTATCGTGGGCAGCATGTGAGGAGACACTGCAGAAGCTGCTCTAGCCCCAGGCCAAAGGGAGGCAGGCAGATGCTGCCCTGTGGCGTGGCACAGATGGGCAGACATGGCTCTGGAGCTGCCATGTCCTGCCCAGGGCACATCATGCCAATGTAAAGATGATTCAGGCTGGACAGAGGCTCTTGGGTCCCTCCTTTGCTTGCTGCCAGCAAAAATGTGATGCTTTTGTGGCTCATCAGTGTTTGGCTGTAGGTTTGTGCTCCTTTGCTCTAAGGGAGTACAATTCCTGATCTGGCATCTCTGTCAGAGAAGGGCATTAACACTGAAAAAAGGTTAGGGAGAGCTCTAAGTGGGAACCATCAAGACAACTCCTGCAAAAAAATCACTTGGGAAGCGCTAAGTGTATTGATTTCTCTCTTCACTTGTGTTTTTTTCTAGCAGTGTTCCTTTTTGGCAGCTCTTCTAGATGAGCAGAGGTAACTCCAGTGCTGAGTGCTGGCCAGCCTTACTTTTAAATATTAGTTTTTGTTATATCTGGTGTAGTTGTAATCCATTGCCTTGAAATCAGAATGGATCTGTAGGTGTTTTGTTCCAAATGAAATGCTGATATGGTCAGCACTGCACCAGTGCTGGTTTTTTGGCAGAAAATAATGGGAGAAAGCCTGCAGCTTATTCACAAGGTGCATTTGGTGTAATTTAATTGTGCAAGGGGTTTTTGTTTGCAGTGAACCTGCCACTGAGTGGTTGGGTCAGTGTTGGAAGGCTGAGGAGTTTTGAAGGGGTACAGACCAGTGCAGATCATAAGAGGACAAATGTTTGTATAGCTGTGACAGTGCTAATGCAGCAGGAATGTTACATTTAATTGATCTGAAGAAGAACAAAAACAAACAAACAACAAAACCAAACAGAACTAAACAAACCTTACAAGCCAAAACCCCCCCAACCCAAAAAACAAACAAACAAAAAAAACCCCAAACGCAAAAAATCCACAAACCCCAAATGTAGATAGTTAACGATAGTTGAATTTTAACAGTTCTAAGATATTGCAGTCTATGTAAGATTTGTTCAGGCATTTACCCTGGAATTATCACAAGCACCATTCCTTTATCATCTGACGTGAGGGAACATTTGTAGGAAGAGATAAGTGTTTCCTAAATCTGTCAGTGACTTCTAGTTATATCAGTTCTAATAAATAATATTATCTTGCCCCATGAACCTTGCTTGCTTTATCTTCCTAGGCAGTCCCTTCAGCCTATGACTACAAAGCCATCTTACTCATGCAGCTGCAAAAAGAGAGATGGGAAGGCAGACTCTTACTGAGGGGTTGTTTTCAAGCCCAAAAACACACCTAAGAAAACTCCAAATACTACTTTTTTTCCATAAGTGATAGTTCTGTTTTTCAAATGATTCTCAGACACACACGTGATGTATTTAAATGCATATTTTATGCAGTACTTGTTTAAAAGGTAACTTTAAAAAGATAGCTTAAATATTAACACATATCTTAATCAGTGACGACTTTTCCTAAAGCAAAACAGATTTAATGTTTCATGAGTACAGGGATCTCCTTAAGTATGTTGTTTATCTGTTAAATTGACATCCTAGACCTTGTTTTAGCCCCCAGGGATTTGCTGTGTGCAGTTTACAATATGCCATTTCCCAAAGAGGTTAGTGTTCCTCCAGCATAAACCATGATTTTTTTCATCTGTCTTGCAGATGTACAGCACTCATTCATGAAAAGAAAAATACACTCATCTGCATCTATTTATAAGTGTCATATTCTGGATCCTGCCCAAGTGAGCTCAAGCTGCATGCACAGCATTTGGCCAGAAGCAAAAAGCTCCTTTATTCACAAGGTTAATGTTTAGCAGTGGACCAAATCCCATCTCAATTCCACCAGTGTAAATTGTCAGTTGAGTAATCCCAGTGTTACAATGGCATAATTGAGATCGAACTTGGCTTGTAGCACTGCCATTTTTCCCTCTTCCCATGGCTTTTTCCTGCCAGGATCCTCGCTGAAATCCATGAGTGTTCATGTCAGGGCCTAAGCTTTAAGCTGCTTCTCTACCGCTCTGCAAAGTCGGGGTACAGGCTACAGCAGAAAAATAGATCCCTAAAAGAGGAATTACATAAATAAGTGCTGTAATGCTGCTGTTGGCTGGAAGTCATCCCAGTGATTATTTGGAATGTTGTGCATTTTAAGGACGAAAACAAGCAAACAAGCAGGACTTGAATATGTAACAGGGTGTTAGATGAGGTTGGCATCACTGAGTGATTGTTGTGCCCCTCTGTGGTTTGCTCTAGCTTATTAATATTTTATTTCATTCCTTTTCTAAACTGGACCAGTGAAATATATCCTCACACACTGGATAATGGTGCTCAGTAATAGCTGATATTGCCCCTTGCCACCAAAAGGGAGGCAAATGTTCATGTAGGATATAAATAGAGGCCTTAATAAATCAGTCAGTGGTTCACTTGCCTTGGCTGGCAATAAACTGATTTATTAGCACTGTTAATGCTACCTGTACCATTTGGAAGAATGGGAACCACAATCCCTTTGTCTAGTGGAGGATGAAATAGCAATGGGTAAAATGGATGAAATGTGGCTGGACTTTTCCATGGTGAGGGCTTGGACATGGGCAGTTTTTTCTTCAGCACAAGTCATTAACATTATCCCTGGCTTCAAGGAGGAGCCTTCCCCCAAGACAAATTTTCCAACTTTTTCCCTCTTCAGTTTTCCTAATGTGGTATTTCGGTGTTTTTGTGTTTTTCAGCAATGGGTAGAAGGGCTTGGATCCATCATACATAACTTTAGAGCCAACAATGTCAGTCCAATGACATGTCTCAAGAAACAGTAAGTTACTTTCTTTCCTCCCCTTTCTCCTTTATTTTTCTGTCCTTGTATTTTCCTTGTTGGAATTGAAAAAAAAAATTGTTTTTCATAGTTTGACATTTACAAAAGAGTGCCATAAAGAAAATGGTGTTAAATGAGTTAAGAGTTTGTCTCAAGGCTATATCTGGCACCTGCCCAGGAGAAATTACAGGACAACTTATGACTGTTCATTTGATTTATTGTAGTGTGTGTTTTAATTATTGACTGGTTTGTTTTTTCCTTGATGCATATGCAAGGAAAACCCCATGAGACTTTCTCATCTTCACACTTGTATTAATTGCTGTACTGATTTTTTTGGCTGCTTTTTGCCTTTACAGTTAAAGAACTGCCCTGCCTCAAGCACTAAAAGGTTACAGAAAAATGTTTTTATTGCAGAACAATTATCTGTTATCTCATTTACAGACATGGCAATAAGCTAAACATAATTATCTAGATCCCAATTTTAATAAATAGTATTTTAAAAATATTTCATTCCTAATTTCAGTTGGATGAAGCTGGCCTTTCTAACAAACACAAATGGGAAAATTCCAGTTCGGAGGTAAGCACAGATGGGGAGCTCTAGGTTTTTTCAGTTCCTAGTTCTATAATTTTAATAAAATGCTGTGGCTTAATAGTGGAATCTAATATTAATTTTATTACTAATACATATATAAGAGTAAAGTCCAGAACTAGATATTCTTATCTGCCCTCCTTGGTAAGCTAGCCAGGATTTCTTATCAGCCTAGTAAATTTATTTTTTTTTTGCAGTCCTTTGTAATGAAGATATGAGTTCTGATAGTTTTCAAAGTCACTTAAAGTTAAGAGCATCAGATTTCTCAGCCTAACATTCCTCAAACCCTGGGAATTGCAAAATTTGATAAAATACTTTAAAAAAAAGAACCATAAAAGCTTGCAGGCCGGTTAAGTAGAGGACAAAAAGGTACTTTTAAACTGTAGTTCCTTGTAAAAGAGACGTGTATGTGTCTGCCAAAAATGCTTCTGCTTTTATAGGAACCCCCAGGATAATATTTGGGTTTGTCCACATGGTAAATGAATTGTTGGGTTACTT
Organism: Illadopsis cleaveri; assembly: GCA_013399915.1. Taxonomy (NCBI): domain Eukaryota; kingdom Metazoa; phylum Chordata; class Aves; order Passeriformes; family Timaliidae; genus Illadopsis; species Illadopsis cleaveri. The sequence continues at coordinate 305,722 of VXBB01020890.1, forward strand.
GTTGTCAGGAACAACAAAGCCAGAACAGCCTCTTTCTTTCTGTGCAGCTATTAACTATTACAGGTTACTGGTTTTCAGTCCTCTCTGCCTAGGCAATAATACTCCCCCCTCCTGCTCTAGGACTTCGTTCTTGCTCATATATTGAGCTTCTTTTCTCCTCATAAAGTACATGCAAACCAGATTTTTGGGGCATGCTAGTTTTTCATAAAGAGAAACTCGCAGAAGGGAGAAAGAGGGAGGGCTTTGTAAGATAAACCTCACACAACATTTATTTTTTTTCAAAGAGGAAAAGAGGATTTTGCATCTATAGAATCTACAAAAAGACAAAGAGCTTGCCATGCTGCTTTCCAAGTTTCTTTAGCTTCAGGACTCAGGTGACACCTTGACAGTGTTAAAGCTGCTTCAGTATATTAATCTTCCAGTTCTCACATGGCCAAGGCTCTGCTTATTTCTCAAACTCAGCTGCCATGAAGCACCTCCTGTGCAGAAGTCCCATGAGGAATATTATCAGCTGGAGGGTAACGATGAGGGAACAAAACCACAGGGGACAAATCAATTTTCAGGACTTTACAGCTTAATGCCTCTGTTTGAACACAGAACCCTATTCCACAGTATGAATTTATAGTGTGCTAGCTTGTCTGAAACTGTTTCTGCCTTTAAATATTTTACATCACGTTTAGTGAGGCATAAATTCTCTCTGTTGTGCTGCAGCATACTGATTTGTGTATGCAGACTATCTATTGCCCAAAAATCCAGTTCACTGGGTCCAGTGTATTAAATCTTTAAATTTGAATTTGCACTATTTACAGGTTTAACATATATCAGCCCCTAGCAGTTTAATTTATTGTAAAAGTAGGTTGCTTATAAGTTCATAAGGGATCTACTATTCCATGAAGCTGAATCTCCTTTGCATCTGCATACTCCAAGGAATGTGCTATCTTGCTGTGGGTAAAATGTGGCAAAATTTTTGGGGCTCACATGGGAAATGCTGTGTCACTCACTTAAAGGATGAGGTGTCAGTGAGAAGAGGAATGTGAATGGAGGAGAGAAAAAAATCAATCTGCTCTGCAGAGCTGCATTGGAAAACAGGGAATCAGGGCCCTGATGTAGGGCTGTGGGATTGACCTGATCCAGCAGGAGCTGCTGATCGTGGAGTGGGACACAGACACCCAGGGGTCAGCCTGGGCTGGAGGATTTCACTGCTGCACCCTTTCTTCCAGAACCCTCAGTGCAGGGAAGGGAAGTGGAGAGATCAAAAGGAGACAGGAGGAGGGAAGTGCATAGGGAGAGGGATGTGTGTATGAGGATGGCAAGGCAGGAAGCCCTGGGAAATGTGAGCTGAATGGCTCTGCAAGGGCCACCAAAGTTTCACATTTGTTACCCAAGCTTCCCCCCCAGTATCTCTTTCCCTGGTTTAAACCACTGGTGCTCCTCCTCCAACTGACCTTTCCCTTTTACCAGCTTTAAGTCCACTGTTATTTATTCAGCCCTGCTTCCTCCTGCTCCTCCTGCTGCCTATAGCAATTGCTGTAGCTCTGGGGATACAGATGGGGAGGTTTCTCTCTCAGAAACAACCCCCAGCAGGTCTGTTCAGCTGTAGGAATGCCTATCACAAGATCCACCAGTATTTCATTTTTACACAGAAGTGCAGTAAAACACCAGTGAAAAAAAAAAAAGCTCACCTGCAGAATCAGAGGTCTTTGCATTTCTTCCCTAGTTTGAAACAAATTTTACAGCTCCCCATTCCCCAGAGGGAATGATGAGCCTTGGTTGGCTGACACTCCTCAGACTGTTGAGTGTAAATACCTTCACTATCCATGACTCCTTGGCTGTACTGTTGGGAGTTGCAAAGCCACAAAGATTTTCCTCAAGCTACTTTTGGATTTTAATGTATTCTGGGACATAGATCTGTTGCTATCGAGGTACTGTGTTTGGGAGAGAGGAAATTCTGGCTGTTAGCAGTGTGAAAACCTTTAGAGGAGTAGCAGTTTTGCCTTTTGGGCTTTAATAAATTTTAGCAGTCTGACTCTAGAATTACATTTACAGCTCTTGCAAAGACACGACATTTTAAAGATATTTTGTATGTTAAGATTTTAACACTACTGTAACAGATTATGAAACAGGTCAGTGTTTGTTAAGAAAATAAAAATCTACTTGGTTTCTTCAACTTTCTGCTGGCAGAAAATAGATTTTCTATGTGAGTTACACCTGCTCATCTAGTGCCTGGTTAGAAATTAGCTTTGCTCAGTCGATGCTTCTCTTGTATAACTACATTTAAAAGGATTCAAGCAAGTTCAGGTTAAAACTATCAAAATATATAGTAAAAAAAGCAAAAGCTAAACAAATGAAGCTTAAATCCATTTTTCAGTAGTTTAATTAAGTTAATTTGAAAGTAGATTTTTTTTAAGTGTATTTCATATTGATTACTCCAGAGTGTCTGGAAGAAATCTGTTTCAATACTTCAGTGTTGATTGGAAATCAAGGTTGGACAATTCCTTGTACAGTGTAGGCAGGTCAAGCCAAGCTGATAAATTCAGTGGAGCCATGGTAAAAGATTGATTTCCACAGGTTGTGCTGGCTTGATTTTTGAGGTAATGGTTGGAAAGTGGTGAAGGTCTGAAGTAAGCAAGTCATTTAATCCATCAACAAGCATGATAGAGTTATATCCCTCAGTCCCAGATTTGGGAAGTATTTTAAATATTCATGAGGAAGTACATTGGCATGTTACCATAAGCCCCAAACCACTGTAGGTGGAACATGAGGAGTAAACACCTGTAGGTGCAAAGGTGAATATAAATCTGCTAGGATGAAGTCTCTTCTGATAGAAGGAAAAGCAATTTTATTTGCAATAGCCTTAGCAAAATGAATGTGTCACGCTGTATTTTTACAATCTTTTTTGATTCATGCAATCTTCTCTACACTGCTGCTCTCATTACAAATTACTGCTATGTTTGCTGTCAGCTTTTGTGAAATAAAAAGATACATTTGGCATCAAAAGTAAGTTCCCTGCAGCCATGGAATCTTGGCACACATCTGAATAATTACTTACACCAATATTACATGTTTTACAGGACATTTATTATTGGAGTCCAATTCATTACAAAAAACAGAAATTTACAGGACTGGAAATAGGTTGTAAATTGTAGAGCTAACATTACTCTGTGGTTTAGAATTAGCAGGAGAAATAGATGCCTGAGGATTTTTTTAAAGAACAAGTGCCTAAAGTTAAACTCAGTCTATATTTTAGTGAAAATATCTTGGTACTTATCAGCTTTGGAAAATCAAATAGCTAACTTCGATGCCTAAATAGGGACATAGAAATCTGACTGTTGTAAGGACCCAGGAAAAAGGAAAACATGGCTAAGTTTTGTTAAAATATTTTTTTATCATTTAGATATTTTCACTTCTTGATTTTAATTTTATTAGTATGAAAACATTTACATAGGCAGTTTAGAGTGTTTTGGAGAATAAAACAACCATGAATCGCTATGGCAACAAATAGCGGCAACGATTTGTTTCACGTCTCTTGCCATGTGAAATTATTTATTATGCATGAGGTTAACGAAACGTCTCAGCAAATGTTTGTCTTGCTCGATGATAAAGAGCAACACGTTCTTATCAGCAGCCATAGAGTGTTTCCCAATGTACAGCTTTTATTAGAAATATATATTGGATACAGGCTTCACTTTCTCTCTCCAGACCAAGACACAAAAATCAGGGGGTTGTGGGTCCCAGCATTTTAGCTCAAACCCTAAACAGAAGGCAGGAGAGCTGTCAGGATTGGATCCCCGTTTCCAGATCCAGAGATTATTCAGACTCATCTCAAACGGAAACAGAATTAGACCACTCTCATATTAATCATACCAAATAGCTACATTGTTGTGAGATTTATCTCGTTCCAAGTGAAACCAGTTTGCCAGTCATATGCATGGTGAAATCATGCTGTGGGAAGGAGCAGGACACTCATCAGTTGGGGGGAAATATTGCAGTGGCAGCTGAGGCCTACCTAAAGGATTTGTGTGTAGCATGACTAGGGCAGGATATTCTCAATGGCTGTGAGGTGAGGGAGCATCCAGAGGGAGGAGAGAATGGGATTTGGCATGTGGCTGGGAGTATCTTGATAGCAGCAGCTGCTTGAAAAGGAAAGAGGAAGGAAGCTGCCTTTGGGAACAGCCCACTCCAGTTTAATGCCTGGAATGGAAGGGAAGTCACCACAACCAGGAATGACCAGAGACACGAGTCTCCTCCCTCGGAGAATCTGCTGCTTTCTAAACAACCATTTATATCAGCACACAGCTTAGAAGAGCAAACAAAAGAATGCTTTGCATGGCTCTGTATCCCAGTATATTGGGGGGGAAAACACCCTCTTTTGTTCTGTTTGCAGTTCATTATTTTGATGTATTTTCTAATGGCTGGCTTGCAGGCAGAGCAGTGCTGCTCTGTGGAGCTTAGAGCACTTCTTCAACTGCACTATTACTTGGAAGCTGCTTCCATTCATCAATTGAAGCCAGAGGAAAATGTTGGCAGTAAAAGCAACAGAGCGAGAGAACTGATTGTTTAAAAAGTGACTAACATCTCTCTGTTTTTTTTCTCTCCACTGTTTTTTGTTTTAGCATAACCAGAACCTTTGCATCAGGTAAAACAGAAAAAGTGATCTTTCAGGCACTTAAGGAATTAGGTCTTCCCAGCGGAAAGGTATTTAGTGGTTTTGAATAACTGCTTTTGTATACTAATAAAGTGATGACTCATTCACGTTTTTAGCTGTAATCTAAGTCATTTGCATCACAAAAAGCGTGCTTATTGTGTGTTACTTACTAATCACTGGAGGTTGTTTACTAGAGCCAAAAAGTAATTAAATGTGTATGACACAGAGGTCCTTAAACCTCTTAGAGGAGGCTTCCCTTCTTTTCTGTCACAAACTACCTTTTGTTCATTTATGCAAAGTATATAAGCACAAAATATGCATGTAATACATTTTTTTTTTGTTGAATTTCTTGGACTTCTGCTGCTCTTTGCTCCTCTCCTTTGGAGAGCTGCTCTCCAGCTCTGTTCCACTCGCAGTGGAAGGCTCTGCCAGCAGCCCCAGAGAGGTGATGGCTTGAACTTTTTGGGTTTGGTTTTTTTTAAGCTTCAGAAGAAAAATAGATTGTTTTCCAGCTTTGTGTTTATGTAGGATTATTGTTACTGTGAGGTTAGAATACAAGCACATCAAACAGATCTATGATAAAGATGAATTTAGAATTACTTTGAGAGAGTACAAAATAAACCAAGTAAATTTATACTTGGGAAGGAGCTAAACCAGTTCTCAGTCACTTACTCCTGATATAAGATATTCTCTTGGGAAAAGAGCACATAAGCTCCCGTGTCTGGATAAATGTACCTTTGCATTTTGTTGCAGAATGATGAAATTGAGCCTGCAGCTTTTACTTACGAGAAATTTTATGAGCTCACCCAAAAGATATGTCCCCGAACTGACATAGAGGACCTCTTTAAGAAAATGTAAGTTCAGATTTAATATAATCTTACTTTAAAGACATTTTGCTGTATTATTAGTCCCTAACTAATAGTGACAGAACACTGTAAAATTTATCTTGAATCCTAGTAGCATCAGCAGTACTTTAGAACAAGCTCTAGTCTATGTTTTTCCACTTCCTCCCTTCTCAGACTATGAATGTAAAAGTTCACTCTGTATTTTAGAGCAACTTTTACATGAGTTAAAAGAAGCACCTGGAATTTTTTTTTTTTTTTTTTGCATTGGCTTTACTAACTACTGTAATTTTTAACTTGCTCCTTTAGGTGATTAACACAGTATGTGAACTAATTAAATTAAGTAAGAAATTTGAAGATTGAAAAGTCTCTTCACCTAATTTATTCTCAGCTGGAGGACTTACATGTTGTTTAATGAAGTAATGTTTGTTCAGTGATAGGAGGATATGTTGTGGGAGATATACTGTGCCAAGCATAGACAGTTAGTATGTTTTCTGTGATTGTTCATTTTGAGATTATAGAGCTAATTTCAAGTAGAAAATAGTAGGTGGTTTTAAAACTATCAACAATGTCAACATGTAAATCATACCTACTGTAGCATCGTGTATAAAAACTTACATTCTCTAATAAATTCCTTTTCAGCAATGGAGACAAAACTGATTATTTAACGGTAGACCAATTAGTGAGCTTTCTAAATGAAGTAAGCTTTTTCATACATTAACTACCATACAAGTCTGTCTGCAGTGGCTTGCTTCTTCCAATCTTCCCATTGCATGCACCATGCCATTATTTGCTACGCTTCTGATCTGCTGATCTTTCCATTTTGGTGACATCCAGGTGCAAAAATCAGCTCCAGCCGTGTGTGGTGTTGTGCTTTCTACATGTTGGCTTTGCAGTTGCATCTGTTGATTACTTGCTGCTGTGTTGTTGTGGTGTGTGTTCTGTGTGTAAATGCTTTTTATACTGTTGCATTCGATGCAGTTTCTACTAAAATACACCCAGTATTTTATTGCAGGCAATTATTTTACCTGTAGGCCCTAGCTAAATATATCTGCTAGTCCTTCTAGAATAATAGAAAAGCTGAAGTAGGCGTTTATAAACAGGAATTTGATTCTCCTCAGCAGTATCATTTCAATCTGTTACAACTCTAAGAGCTAAGAGGATTTTTTAAGAGTTTGTATATGATTTTTAAAATACCATGTGTGCAGAATAAGAGGAAATATTTTTATTACTGTATTTTGAGAATACAGTTGTTGGCAGAAGTATTTAGAATTTCTTAAAAGCATCATGAGTGTGTGAAGTAGTTCAATAAACAGTGTGGAGCTGGCTCTTTTCTATTCCTAAAGCACAGTAAGTTATAGAAAACTGACACATTTGGAATTCCAGCAATAAATGCACTGTGTGGATTTGACAAGAACACACCCATGGAGAACAGACACATCCTGCTTGATTTTGTACCAGTAGATTATTGTCATACCGAACGTGGGAAGCTGCCAACCTCACTATTTGACACTTTTAGGTGCATTACCAAAAAATTTCTCCATCTAAAATAGTTTTGCTGGTTACAGTTCAATTTTATATAGGTGTATATATATATATGTGTTTATTTATTGGATACTTCCTTATGAAGATCCAAGCTATAAGTTCCCTATATATCGAATTTATAGTATAATTTCATTTTTCAGTAAGGAATGTGTGCCTTACTCTTCACTAAACCTGAATTCCTTGTAGAAAGGGTATTCAAAAAGAAAAGACAGAAGATTAACAGCTTGATTACATAATTTAGGTTATATACTTGGGCCTTTAGTTCATATCTATTGGCAAGTTGGAGTACAGGCTTAATCTTACTGCTGTCAGACATCCTTCTATCACAGCTATTTACACAATTCAGTGTCTAAATGTTTGCAGGGCTGGGATCAGAGCTAAGGCTTGTCATTTTTACTTCTGCATTGGAGAGAGGAAGGATAGGGTTGTGATTTAAATTTTAAATTATCACTTTAAAGCACCTCAGCCCGCTGTAGTGCTAGATACATTTTACTGCTTGAAGCACACAGCCCTATTCCCACTTTAAACCATGTTAGATTCTGATTTTTTTAGTTTCACTCTTCATTTTCAGGTAAATTACTATTTTATCATGATTTTAAATTTGATCTCTGTTTTAGTTTAAAGTATAGTTCCTTGAAGCCTAAACTTCTGAAGGAAAGCTGCCAGCATTGGTACAAACCCCCTATCTCCAGTAGCTGATTGAAAAATTAAGATTGAGTTGTTGTGCTCTCAATTTTATATATTGCTTTAGCAGTTCTTTTTACAGAATTAGAAACTTTATTTTACAGGTTGTATTGGGGGAAAATGCATCTTGTTGACTACATTCATATTGACAAAATACATTTTGCGATTGACAATCTTGTGGCTGGGAAAAATTACTCAAGTGTTTTTTCTAGAGTAGGACATTTATTCTGAAATGAATGAAACTAATGCCTTTGGTCCGTGTTGGAGGTCTTCTGGTCTCCAAACAGAGTTTAAAGTTTCGGCCATAATTTGAAAGGCAGAAAATTACCCAGAATGTGCCTCCTGAAGGGATCATTTCTATCCCTTTGGCAGCTGGCCAACCCTGCAATTAGCAGTGGTGTCTAATGCTGGCAAATATAAAAAGGTTATTATCATTACATAGGAGAGGAGAGTTACTTGGCAAAGCAACTCTTCATGAGACTCTTTAACTTAAATTATTTTGAAGTAACCTCCAAGGCATGCTGCGGTAGCTCGTAGTGTTATGGGTTTTTAAGAGAGCATGAGGATATGTCACTGGGTATGAGAGGAGAATGAGCAGCTTTTCTGGAATTTTTCCAAACTCCTGTCTCTATTTGACTTTTAAATGCTGCTGGCTGACAGATGATTTAATTGTGCTTCAGTATTAAAGCTTCTGGGAAGTTTTTAAAAACTTAATTGTTGTCATGCTCCGAGTATTTTGTCTAGATCTCCTATTTTTAGAGTCAAATTTTGGAGAAAAAAAAAAAA